>QEOW01000476.1:387503-413895 GCA_003123825.1 Juglans hindsii
TTCTACTTGTCTCCCATTATCCCATGTTAACCAGAAAATGTGTCTCCCGTTACATTGGGATCCACTCGAGGACCTTATCCCCGCAGAACTAGGGATGTCTCTCCTTGAGCTATGGGCCTTTTTGTCTGAGGGAACCTTTAATCAAGTCTTCGACAAGTCTTCTGGAACGTATGGATGGGCCTGACCTTTAGATATGGGCTCGAAGCCCAGGGGCTTAAATATCACCTCCAGTTATCTCGCTAATTCCAGACACCTCATGGGGAATTAATCATTCAAAGATATTTATTACCTACCCCGTTATTCTGCAAGCGTTCACTAATGCCTTTTTTTCTCTTTTGTCTGTAGTTTATGCCAAGTGACATCAGATATAACCGTTCTCGCTAACTTAACGATTTTCAAAAAGAAATGTAACTGTCGGCACAACCAACCCTTTGGATTCCCAAGGACCCTCATTATTTCCTGTCTCGCACGCTTCACGTGCCATTTGCTTCCTATAACTTCTTTAGTTACTTTCTTTTGCCCTTTCGTCTTTCTTCTATCTCTCTGCATTTTCACATTCCTCTTCCTTACTTCTCTATTTCTTCTCCTTCTTTAGGTTTCCTCTCGCTTCGCTCCATTTCCATTTTTTTCCCCCTGTTTCTTTTTCCAAAGTATTTCTCCATGGTTGGTTGTGGTTCCAGCAAATACCTCCCAGTTAGAAGCCTGAATCTTCTCGTCCCCGTGAACCCACTTCCTTCAATGGTATTCGTGGCACTCGATCCTAAATGTAGAGGACCTCGTCGATTTAAGGGAGTCATTTCGCATCCCTGAGTCAATAGATATGAACATCTCGGAAAGGGGGTGCATTGATGAAGAGGGTTATGGCACAGACGTAGCCATAACAGTATGTGCCCTAACCATTAGGCTCCGTTTTTCCTTCATCCGCCCAGTGCGTGACGTCCCTCATTTTCTGAAGCTTGCTCCTGCTCAGCTTCACAGTAAGGCCTGGTGCATGCTAATGTGCGCTTGCATTGTCTTTTGTAGCGCTTTAGAACCCCTTGGAGAGAGGTACCCAGAACTCACGACGAATGAATTCCTTTCTTTCTACGGGGTGATGACATTGCCAAGGAATGTTTGTAGCTTTCGTGTGCACGAGCGATGTCTAGTGGCCTTTGAAGGACACTATTCCAATGCCAACAATGGAAGAGTAAGTTTTTCTTAATTTCTGGTAATGATTGGGAATTTCCTATTGATGAGATGCTAATAAAGGATTACCCCGTTACTACAAATTGGGGGCGTGTCCTGGAGGATAAGCATCTGTCACTGGCACTAACTATCAGCCAACAAAATCGTGTGGACATTGTTCGCGAATGGGCAAAGGATCACGACTGCGATGGGCTGTGGTCAGAAGACCTTCTTTATGATCTTAGTATCGAAAGGTTCTTGACAATGCCTAGTCGCGCCCATGTGATGGGCGCAAAGCTTAAACCTGTTTCTCCTCCAACAAAGCGGAGTGCTCCCCATACTGGGGGACCAAAAATGAAGTGCCCTTACACTGAGGGGGTGATGCCTAGGAAAATTGCTGGCTCCCCAGGGAAATTGGCGCAGGGGGTGGGCGTTGTCGCTTCTGGTTAGGCCGCGCCGATGACGTCCCCCTCCAAGACTTCCCAATTGGGTAAGCCAGGGTCTTGATGACCTGGGCACTTTGATGAAACATGGCCTTGAGGACCTTTTGTTGGATTATGATCACGGGCTCCCATTGGGCAATGATTATGCGGGCGTATCTTTTGAGTTCCCCTCGGTCCCCGTCTGGTGGTGTGAGTGACTTGAATGACATGTACGCTGCCTTCGCCCTTGGCATGTCTGGGGAAGGAGCACTTGATACACCTCCCCATTTGGTGGATAAAGTCGCGCCCGAAGCTGAAGGTGACGTTTCCGGGCCAGGATCTGTCCCCCCTTCCCTGCATGTCCTTAACTTAGGTGGTGAGGCTTCGTCCGTGGACCAAGAGGGGGGTGTTAAGGCAGGGACGCAAGGTGGAGATTGTGCTAGGGGGCTAGCAGTCCCATTTCAAGATGAGCTTGTTAGTGAGACACTTCGTGCTGAAAGTGTCCTGCCTGCGCCTATGCCAGTCATTCCTTCGACCCGTCTCTTTAGGGTTACACAATCCTCGGTCCTGTGGGAATAGTTTGGATGATAAGCACAATAACGTTGGTCTCTTCTGGGCAAGGACTTTTCCCTCCTCGGGTTTCTATTACTTTCCTGCACATGGAAGGTGTTGTGTATGGGTTGGGGCCCCTGGTCTTGGCAACTGGCGTATCGGTTTCGCGTGTTATCGTGGTTTGAACTTCTTTCGTTCGTCCTTCTATCTTTATCTTTAGTGTGGCTTTGGTTTCTACTCTCCGATTTTGCCTCCTTCTTTCACGACTCGAGCAAGGCTTGTAAGATATCCTCCGCGTTGACGAAGTCGTCCGTTCTGTCCATAAACTCTCTTAACGAAGATGGAGTCTGTCATGCCAGCTCGGCCATGAACGAGCTCCGAGGCCAAACTCCTCCCAGCAGTGCTGCTAATGTGATCTTTTCGTCTTGATCATTGGTGGTAAGCCTTTCTTTATTGAAGCGCGTCAGGTACGCCTTCAAGTTCACTCCTTCCTCCTATTTTATGGTTAACAGGTAGTCTGCCGGTTTTTGGCATCTCTTGCTTGCCATAAATTTCGTAAGAAACTGCTTAGCAAGCTTCAAAGCTGCTAATTGACCCGGGGCAAAGGGTCTCGAACCATCCCCGCGCTATTCCCTTCAGCGCCAGCGAGAAAGCGTGACAAGCTATCTCCCCTGGAAAGTCGTAGAGGGTCATGTGTGCCTTGAAATTCTCAAGGTGGTCAATGGGATCTTTAGACCCATCATATAGATTGATCTGCGGCACCTTAAATCTATCCGATAGGCGGACCGCCATGACCTCCGCGCTTTGAGGGAGGTCCGTACAGGTAAGGAGTTGCTCCATAGAAAAGGTGCCGCCCATCCTCTTCGCCATTTCCTTTTCTACCAAACCACATAGTTCGTCGTTCTGCTTCTGCTAACCTTCCTTCCACTTTTGTTATGCTTGGTCCTGGATCTCGGTCGGCGTGTGATAGTGTGATGGTAGGCATGTGAAAATCACATTGAAGTCTATAAGGATCCCATAGACGGAGCCACTGTTAAGGACGTGTTTCACACCACCAACTGCATGGTGGTGGTCTTGGATCTTAGTCGGCTTGTGATCGTGTGATGATAGGCATGTGAAAATCCTGTTGAAGTCTATAAAGATCCCACAGATGGATCCACTGTTAAGGATGTGTCTCACACCACCAACTGCATGGTGGTGTTGAGGTTGCAGAATAGGCGACGCTCTATGCCCTGCGTAAACTCTGATACTTAAGTCAATAACAATATATATATATATATATATATATATATATATATATATATATATTTATATATATCAAAGTGTGTAACAAGAGTCTACCTTTGTTCATTACCTTTATCGATCTATTTATAGAAGAATGTGGTCTGAGGGCCATTCACCTTGGTCTATGGCCTCTTCTGCTTGTCTCCCATTATCCCCTATTAATTGAAAAAGGTGTCTCCTATTACATTGGGATCCACTCAAGGATGTTATCCCTGCAGAACCAGGGATGTCTCTCCTCGAGCTGTGGGCCTTTTTGTCTGAGGGAACCTTTAATGAAGGCCTTCGACAAGCCTTTTAGAACGTATGGATGGGCCTGGCCTTTAGGGATGGGCTTGAAGCCTAAGGGCTTAAATATCACCTTCAGGATGGTAGTTTCGTAATATTAAAATGATTTTTAATGGAGTGACATGATTTTATTGGTTGTTTGAAAATGAGTTGTAAAATATTTATAAAAGAATTGTAGATGTATCATTACCCATTCGTTTTTCTAAATTTTCCAAATTGCTAGTAATTGTAAGAATAGTAGAAAAATACTTTTTGTTTATGTATTACATTTCAATGTACAGAGGTATTTGTACACAAAATGTTATTCTTTACAGTTGTACAATGTAAAGTAGGAATGCATAGATCATGGGATTATCCTGCTGACTTTCCTTCTTGAGAATATGACTTGTGTTGCATATCTGTAACAATTGAATCCTTGGGGATTTGAGCTAAATTTATGGAGGCTAGAATTAAGGAGAGGGCTACATTCTTGGGATCTTCTGTAATTTTTTTGTTTTTTTAATCAAAACATGCCTCTGTATTTCATTAAGAAGTATCAATTACAACTTTGTCCTGTAAAATCAAGCTATACAAACCCTCAGGGCCATCTTCCATCCACACTAACTCTTCATTTATGTTCAAAGCAAACTTGCTAGAAAATCAGCAGCTTTGTTTGCCTCTCTAAACGTATGAGTAACTAACCAAGGAGATCTGTTATTTAACATTCCCCTTATATCTTCGATTATCTGGCTTCCCCACTCCCAATTCTCATCTCTTCTATTTACTGCTTTAACAATACTCAAAGCATCCCCTTCGAACTCTGCTCTACCCACCTGCATCTCCTCACATAGCTTTAAAGTTTTCCACAAGGCAGCAACTTCTGCTTGAGTAGCAGACATGGCATTAAACTGTGGCATACAAGCAGATAGCAGAATACCCCCAACTGATCTCGAATCACAATTCCAACTCCCATCCTCTTACTATCCTTCATAAAAGCAGCATCCCAATTGACTTTTGTTTCCCCCTCCGTAGGCATCTTCCATCTCACCAACTCTCTTCTTATAAGATTTTCCACTTAACTTTCCATACAGTTTGCTTCCTTAAACTCGACAATTGTCATCTCAACTTGTTTAAAAATAGTGGCAGAGCTAATAAACTGTGCTTCGAATATGAATTTGTTTCTTCTCAGCCAGTTGTTTCTTAAAACTATAGCAACTAGTTCCAATTCTTCCACACTCAAAGACTGTGTCATATTCCTCCATACAAGCCTAAAATCCACTTCTTTTGATGACCACTTCTGAACTAGACTACTCTCATCTACCTAGACATCCACTATTGCACCACAACTCCAAAGCACATGACAAATTGTTTCTTCATATTGATTGCATATTGGACAACAAGAATTTTCAAGCACCTTCCTTTTAAACAAGTTTCTTCTTGTTGGCAAGTAATTATTTAAAGCTTTCCATAAGAACATCTTAATGACCCTTGGGACTTTTAACGTCCAAATGTCACTCCATCCTTCATTTTCAAAAGAAGCCTTTGAAACTCCCTTATTATCCTTCTTCTTCTCTGCATTTTAAAGTGATATGCAGATTTCACATTGAAGACCCCACTCTTTGAAGGTGCCCATATTTGCTTATCTGGTCTACTAGTTTTACTTATAGGTAAGCCACAAATACTTCTAGCTTCATCTTCATTAAAACTTCCTTCTTCACATCCACCTTCCACTCACCTTTATGTTCATCAATTAGCACAGCCACCCTAGCTTCCTCAGAGAAACAGTTAACAAGAGATTGAACTTGGTACAAGGATAGTTGAGGAATCCACCTATCTCCCCATATTTTAATACTCTCCCCATTGCCAACCCTCCATACTAACCCCTCTTTTAACATATCAATAGCCTCTTACAAACTTCTCTAGATTAAAGAAGGACTTCTGCTTAGATTTGCCTTCAACACATTGGGTGATTTATAGTACTTGTCATGCAAAATCCTTACTGTAATGGACTCTAGATTTAGCAAGACTCTCTAGCACTGCTTAGCTAAAAGAGCTTTATTAAAACTCTCTCGCTCCCTAAATACAAGGCCCCCCACATTTCTTTGAAGCTCCCATTCTGTCACAGCCCATCCACCTTATCTTTTTGTCATTTTCTTTGAAGCTCCACCAAAACTTTGCCATTTCAGCTGCTATTTCCTTGCACAGTTTTTTTGGGAGTGCAAAAACACTCATACAATAAGCTAGAATCGACTGGATCACAGCTTTTAACAGAACTTCTTTCCCAACAGGAGACAGGAAGTGATTCTTCCAGTTGTTTATTCTTTGCCACACTCTATCTTTTATACCTCTGAAAGTATCATACCTGGATTTCCTAACCATTGCAGGCAATCCCAGGTATTTTTCAAAACTGTTCTGAACTCGAGCACCAAGGTCTTCTATAATTCTCTCCCAGTCCCCCTTTTCTTCCATTCGAGCTGAACATGATGGTTGTTTTCTGTTTGTTGAGGCATTGCCCTGAAGCATTTTCATATAACTGTAAAATGCTTCTGATCTTCACCCATTCCTCCCAACATGCCCTTCCAAAGATAATGCAATCATCAGCAAAGAAGAGATAAGTAAGCTTTACTCCTCCTCTTGCCACTGCCACAACTCTAATCAGACCCGCCCCTTTTGCTTTATTTAGCAAACCACTCAAACTTTCAGCACATAATAAGAAAAGATAGGGAGATAAAGGACATCCCTACCTTAGACCTCTCGATGGTGTTATCATCTCTCCAGGCTATCCATTCAGCAAAACAACATAAGAAACAGTGGTGATGCAAGCCATGATCAAACTAATCCATCTCCTTCCAAACCCCATTTTCAGCATAATTGACTCAAGATAGCTCCACTCAACTCTATCATAGGCTTTTGAAATATCTAGCTTTGAGACCATAGCCCTCATTTTACCCTTGAGTCTGGTTTTCATAGAGTGTAAAGCCTCATAAACTGCCACTATATTGTCAATGTTCAATCTGCCTGGGATAAAGGCACATTGATTTTGTGAGACCATTCCATTTAACACATTTTTCAATCTATTTGCCAAGGCTATTGCAATGAGCTTGTATAAGACATTACACAAGCTTATTGGCCTGAAATCCCCCACCTTTACAGGCTCAGACAACTTTGGAATCAAAGCTATGTATGTGAAGTTCAAGGATTTTTCTATCATGCCACCATTCAAAAAATTGAGAGCTGCTTCACTGACCTCTCCATTAATAGTCCCCTATAAATTCTGATAAAAACAGGCACTATAGCCATCTAGACTAGGAGATTTGTGATGGCCCATATCTCTCAATGCTGCCTCCACTTCCTCCATACTAAATCTTTTTCCCAGCTCCTCATTCATACAGCTTGTTACTTTTGTACTAATGGATGTATGCATTTCTCAATAGCCTCTCTTGAAGGAGATTTAGATCTATACACATAAGAAAAGAGCCTTTTGAAAGCCTCAACAATCTCATCCTCTTTACCCCTTAAAACTAATTGAGCATCCATTACTGAAGACACTTTATTTCTTCTCTTTCTTTGATTGGCACAAGCATGGAAGAACTTGGTGTTATTGTCTCCCAAGTTATACCAATTTCTTTTTGCCTTCTACTTCCACCTTATATCCTCTTACTCAAGCAATTTCCCAACCTCTTTTTAAAGCTCTTTTAATTCAGCTGCAACCTGAGGACCCTCCACATCTTGCAATTCTTTTATCTTCTTCTTTTTTTTTTTTTTTTTTAATTTATGGCAACTCAATGCTTCCTCCCCTTTCCCTGTCCCTCTTTTTCAATTTTTAGCTCACTGCTACATCTTTGCAACAAATTATGCACCTGCTTGATGGGTTCAAGTGTTAACTGTTTCCTCTCCCAAACTATTTTTTTCACCATCATCTCATAATCCTCCTCCTTTAACCAACTCGCTTCAAATTTAAACAGAAATATTCATCTCCTTCCCCCATATCTTTCATTCCTTGCAGTCATTAAAATAGGTTATACAACAACTCCCAAATAAATTTCCTCTTGCTGCCTCAGGGTGCCCCTAAAAACCAGTGAAATTCCACTCTTTTGCACTACCTTCTTTTACTATAGCATTGATATGCCACTGTGCGAAACTAGTGATTTCCACTTTCATTCTACCTTCCCAGAACAGAGCCAAACCCCCTCTCCTTCTAAGTGAGTCAACCACAAAACAACCATTCATCCCTAGCTTAGTTTTCAATTCCTCCACTCTTCTTGTTTTCACCATAGTCTCCATCAAAAATACCATAACAGGCCTCTTATCCTTAACCAAATGGTTAAGGTCTTAAACTGTCCAATGGTTGTCAAGCCCTTGGCAATTCCAGCATAAAGCTATCATTGATCTTGGAGCAGCCTCCAACATACAATTTACATTCAAATCCCTCAGTAGCCTCCACCATACAATTTGCATTCAAATCCCTCACTTCAACAACTCTTATTCTCATTCTTTTTCGTCCCCTCCACAATCCCAGCCTCTTTTATGTTACAAACTGCATTTCTTTTCAAAGTCATATTAGAGGCTAGAGACTCACCAGCTTTTACGACACGAGCCCTCCTCTTCCAACTGCTAGTTCTTCCCTCCTTAATTCATCATCATGCTGCAAGTTTGCTGAGGAAAACTCACTAGCAGTAGCAGATGAGATTACCTCCTTAGGATCTTCCTTCGAGCTCACTGTAACTGGTGCTAGGACATTTTCTGCTTTGATCACCTTTGTTCCTCAACCCCTTGTGTCATCCCTACCACCTCTGCCATTCCTATGCCACCCTCTATGCTCCTCTTACCCCGAACCAATACACCTCCACCTTTCACATCCTCTCCACTTTCCTTCTGATCAACACTAGTAGAACTTCCCCCCATTCCTGTAGATTTTGGTTGTCTATCAACTCTACTACGACTAGTTGTTGAGGCCCTCATCCAAGCCCCAAACTGCTTTGAGCCACCTCCTTCTTGTGAACCTCCCACCTCTCCTCCCAAGCACCCCTGTCTAGAGTGCATTATACAACCACATCGAAAGTAGATCCTAGGTAATTTTTCATACCTAAAAGGGATCTAGATCTGCTTCCTTTCAAAATTCATTATCCTCCCTCAAGCTAAAGGTTTTGTAAGCTCGCACTCCACTTTCACCCACAGAAATCGACCCTAGGCCAACTCGTTCTCCTCCCCCTCCACTTCTAACACTCTCCCAATGGATTTGCCAATATCTTCTCCCATTTTCCAGTTCATCCCTCCCAGAGGCAAATTATACATCTAGATCTAGAAACTTGTCGTTGAGAAATCAAGAAGATGAGCCTACATACTTCCATCAAACGACTTTAATGCAAATAGATAGCTATCAAACAGTCATGGACAACCAACATGGGCTCTGTTCCTATCTCCCCGATTCGCAAAGGTCACCACGAAAATATTAGATCCAATCTCAGTAAATTCCATACACATATTGACTCGCCAAATCTTTTTCATCGTCTTTCTCACAACCTCCTTTCCAATGACTCAATCCGAGCAAACTCTTCCCACTAGACTCCTTTCACCCTTCTTGCATAACTCCTCCATATCTCCCAAATCCACTGCTATCGAATTACTCCCCTCTTCATTCAATCTTAATCGCTCCCACTCAACTTCTATTTCCTCCATATTCAATCTTCACTGTCGTCATCAATGGCAGACTTCACCTCCCCTTATTCCTGCGAGAATAAAAATAGACTAACTAACTTCTCCTCTGTCGCCTTCTAGAGGAGAGAGAGAAGACTGGGATCTTCTGTAATTACTCTAACATTAATCTCATCATAATATATTAAAGATGCATATTGTAATTTTTTTTAGTATTTTGTATTATTCTACAACATGTATGCGTCACTCATGATAATTAAATCCATGACTTCATCCATGACGATTAGATTCACGATTTAGCTATCATTTTTTATGTCTATAAAGAGGTTACTCTTTATTACTATAAAAGGAGAGCATACAAGTTGAATTATAAGTCAATTGGTTCTTCAAATGCTATTCTTATTCACTTTTAAAATGGATAAAAGAAAATAGTTTTGGTTCGATTCATTCCAAATGAAAATTAGAAAAGATTGTACACTTGGGCCATTTTTGCTTTCCCCTACCCAAAAAGCATTGGCGAAAACATAAAAATTTGAGAGCAAGGTAGAAATGTTTTGAGATATTCTTAGAGGTAGAACTACTTTAAAAAAGCCAAACCTAGGAAACTAATCCATGCACTTGAAGAACTCCGTTGTACAAATGGTTATATTTTCTTTCTCTTATAACAATCTCACATTTGTATTTAGATAAGCGACACACTTACTTCACTTGCATATCTTTGTGTGGCTTAAGAATAATCAGGAGAGCACTCTCAGTAATATTCTTACAAATGCAAATTATATCTTTCTCCTAACATAATGAACAACATGCAGCCTACATATCGTAACAAAATTCTAGGAGAACTCTAAAAAACACATAAAATCAAAACTCTATATATCTCCTAGCACAAATCATATGACCTTCTCAATTCTCTATATAATTTCATGTACATAGGCCCTTTAAATGGAATGGAAAGCAATTGAAGTTGTGAAAAGCAATGAGAGAAAAGTAAATTAAAATAAGAAATCAATCACATGACAAATATTCATATGGTTCGGCAACATGTCTACGACCATGGAGCTGTAGAGGATTTTATTATCTTGAAAAATGAAAAAATATACTTTATGGTAAAATACACTGTTCCAGACCGGTTATATTGTTCATAATTACATATTTATATGGTTGTACAACAAAAACTCTAATTTCACAATTATTGGATTATTCGCTCGAACTAACTCTTTGTCTGATGTTTGCTTGAGAGATATGTCGAGCGAACTCTATTTTTGAGTTTCGCTCAATCAACCTTTAGTGCAAACATCGAGCGAAGTTCTTGTCTAGCATTTCTCGAGTCACAAACAGGGTTAAAATTTTTCATGTTGGCTTTCTAACACCACCTCAAATTAGCTTGTCTTGATCATACGAAGTAAATCGAGAGATATGGTTGTTTTACTCCACCGTCTCATTCCAAGTCGGCAAATTGTGAAATACATATTGTAGGTCATGCTCGAAGCCCCATTTTGAGCTCGATGCCAAGCATGGAACAACTCTCAATCCATATAGATTGAACCTTATCAAAGTATTGTTTGACACCAATATTATTAGGGGAAAAAAAGTAACAAAAGATTAATACCTTAATCATACCTCTTTTTTTTATATGTTTGATATGATTTGTTTGTATCAACGCCAAAATATCTAAATCAACACCAGTTTGATTCACTTATGACGATTCATTCCTTGTAGTGACGAATTCAATTTCTTTGGATGGCTAATATCTTCAATATATGATGATCAACAAAAATATAAGAAAAAAGGATGCAAATTACAGTTTGGAAAATGATCAATTTGAATATGTTGATGTTCTCGTGCATTAGGTTATGTGCTAGTATATTTCAATTGATCTCTAAATATGTCAAAATGCTATGAGCATATATTGTTTTCGAATTTTTGGACTGGAGATTTATTTCCTAATTCTGATCGTTCTCTTAGGCATATTTCTCCAATACTCATCTACTACCAGGACAACATTTCAAGGGAAAACATTGTCTTTTCAATAACATAAATTTACTAGTTCACGAGTCAACTTCCTATTATATTAGATCATATTATTCATCAATTCATCCATCTTAATGCTTTGAATAAGATTAAAGTTCTTTTTGTTCTTACAGTTGGAGATAAGAATAGTTAGTGGTCCCACTCAAAGAGCTCATGAGTATATGGAGAATATCCTTATAAAGTCTATTTATTAGATAATGGTTGTTCAGCCCTAATATTCAGGAAATAACCACCCACACATCACAATTATCATACCAAACAAAGTTGACACATTGCAAGTATCTATGGGTTTAAAAAAATGACCACTCCGTGAGATGGAAACGGGATGGGGAAAAAGTGAGAAAATACTCTCTCTTTCGAACTTCTCTAGAAATAGAAAAGGAGTGACTAACTTGATCATCAGAGTGTCTCTGGTCTTTCGGGACCCAACGAAATTCTAGAGGAGTTCAAAAAACAGACAATAAAGAAGAGGGTCATATCATCATCTTGTTGGTATTCTCCCTTGATCGGAAATGCACCAACACTTATCAATTTTTTGGTGGTTGAATAGTGCAATACGTTGATATTGATAATTGGTTAATTACACTTTGCCCCCTCCAACTATCACCCAAATTATAATGTGCCTCCAAAACTATTGATTGCATCAAAATGGACCCTCTTACTATCAAAACGTCTCAATCCCCCCTTTCGTCTACAATGAGCGTTAAATCGAACGGAAAACTCACCCACGTGCTTCTCACATGCCAATCCTTCAATGCAAAGACAAAATCACCTCTCACTCCATCGGCTTCCATTTCCCCAAAGTGAACTTCATATCCGAAAATCCCCAAATCTAAAATTCAAAAACCCTAACTCGGAAACCACTAACCATCGATCGATTGTTGCTTGCATTGGTGTTTCGTTCGTCTTCGCACCAATCTGAGTGGCTTCATCAAACATTTTTGTTTGTCTTCATCGAGTTGGTATCAATCTTCTTCTCGCAGAGGCGTGTCCATCTCGAAATGACTCCATCTTTATCTTCATCAAATTTGCATGTTTTTCATCTGAAACTGAGTAATTTGAAATGACTATTGTTTCGGTTTTAAGGATTTCCATGTCCAATGTTGCACGTGGGTGGGTCCAATGTTGTATGCTTCCTAATATGACGCTAGTGCATTGCTGAGTGGTGTTCGTTGTCCCAGTTTGAGAACACAATAACATGGGGGTGTTGTTGTTGTCTTTATTGTTGGGTTGTGACAAAGAGGTGGTCCCTTGCATAGGAAAAGGCACAAATTTATCTATTTGGTCCAATAGTTTACTTTTGTTTACTTTATGATTGATTTAATTATTGACTACGGTCCTTAACTAATTTAATAGACAATATTTTGTAGGATGGCTACAAGGAATTTATTATTTCAAGTCCATCATGGTGGGGTTATTGATAGGCGGCAGAATGGGGAATATGTTGGGGGTAAGACTAATGTGTACCATGAACCATATGATGAGGATCAACTATCATGGATTGAGATACAAACGATTGTGACCAAGTATGGTTACCATCATCCAGGTGACCTAGTCTATTATAGACACTCTGGCTTGGGATGCACAATAGTCTTAAATTACTTACATCTTACCATGATGTGTTGTCTATGGTGGCTGTGCTTCAGGGTCAACAAGTGGCTCATTTGTATTTTGTGTATCATTCTCGAACTTCAGTGCACTAGTCTTCTTTGCATGATCATCACGTCGAGGAGGATGTGAGTGAGGATGAGGAGGAAGCAGAAGCACGTCACTTTGGACTTAATGATCCATTTTGGAAAGAAGTATTGAGTAGTGAGGATGAGTTGTATGACATTGATGTCAACACAGTGGGAACATTGAGGTCAAAACTTGCACAACCAAGGAGCAAAGTTGTTGAGTCTCAAGTGACAGTTGATAATATAGAGCTACAATCTTCCTCAGATGTTGAGGATAAGGAGGATGAAGGGAGGAGTCAGGACAGAAGTGGTCCAAGGTGGCCAGAGGAGGATGGCATAGGTATAAAATACTCTTCTATTTTCTTATTTATTAATTTAGTGTTCATTTTTTAGAACCTGCTAAACAGTGCTTGCTTTCACAAATAGCTCCTGAGTTACCCCATGTTTTTCAAAGGATGTACAGATTGGTAGCCTGTAGAGAGGGTTTTAAGGCTGGTTGTAGACCATTGATTGGTTTAGACAGGTGTTTCTTAAAATGACCATTTAAAGGGTAGCTCCTATGTGCTGTTGGTAGGGATGCAAATGATAACATGTACCTCATTGCCATGGCCATTGTAGAGGCAGAGTTAAAGGATAGTTGGGGATGGTTTATTGAGACACTTATATCCTATCTTGGATAACAACCTAAAAGTGGGTGGACATTTATCAATAACAGACAAAAGGTAATTTTGTAAGTCTTTCAATATAATCTATTAACTAAAACCTATTAAATCAACCATTCATCGAATATTTTTTGTAGGGTTTAAAGCCAGCAATGGAGGAGTTGGTGCCTTACAATGACAGTCATATTTGTGTCAGGCATTTATATGCCAATTTTCGAGATGTTCGCCACAAGGGTGTGGCTTTTAAGAAGAAATTGTGGCAGGCAGCCACAACATACACCAAGAGGGATTTTGAGAGAGCTATGGAAGAACTGAAAGCCCTCAATCACCATGCATATGACTACTTGAAAGTCATAGACCCATCACAATGGTCTAGAGCATGGTTTAACACATTTTCAAAGTCTGATCTGGTAGTGAATAATCTCAATGAATGTTTCAATGTGTATATTCTGCAAGAACAGGATAAGCCAATTGTGACTATGGTGGAGACCATACGGAAGAAACTAATGGGACGGTATCAGTTGAAAATGGAAGCAATTGCTAAATGGGAGAATACAATCACACCTCGGATAGTTGCGAAGCTTGAACTTATGCATGACATGTCCATCTATTGTACTCCAACGTATGCAGGATGTGGTCAGTTTGAAGTTAACAATGCTGGTAGGTAATATGTGCTGGTAGGTAATATGTGGTTGATTTGGAAAAGAGGATCTCCTCATGTTTGAGATGGGACATGATAGGTATTCCATGCCCGCATGCATATACATGTATTGTGTATTCTGACCAAGACCCCAAAGGATATGTGCACCATTAGTATAGTGTGGAGATGTGGAGGGCAGCATACGATCCTTTAATTTACCTTTTGCCTACTGAGGATTAGTGGCTCACTACCGCATACAAGAAGCCTACAGCTCCTAAGGTTAGGAAACAACCTGGGAAGCCAAAGAAACATCGAAGAAGAAATGAGGACGATTAATAAGTAGCAAACAAGTTGAGGAAAACTGGTGTGCATATGACCTATTCGAGATGTAATCAAGTTGGTCACAATAGAAGAAAATGTCCACATTGGAACGCGGGCACACCCTCCTTCACTTCTGCAGCAGAATTTCAAGCTCTTTCATTTCCAGATGAACAAGTTAGTGGCTACTTCTTCCTTATTTATTATACAGTATTCATTTACATATTGCTTGAAAATGTTGAGAATGTTAATTTACATTTAAATGTGGTACCAGGTCATTTCACAAACTCCAATGTCAAAGCCTTCACAGTCTTCACAACCAACAACCCAATCTATGCAAACTGAGTATGCTCCATCGTCGTCGCCTTTGCAGACAGCATGGCAAACAAGTCCAACAGTGCAGACTCCTCTATCAGAGACTTTGCAGGCAGCATGGCAAACAAGTCAGGCAGGTCAAACAAATCAACTGCAAGCCAATGTGGGTCGTGTAAAGATGTTGGTCAAACAACCACCCAAGAGGTGGTCTACAAGACTTGGGGGCCACCACTCACAGACTAGTACATGTAGACCTGTGTTTGTGGATTTAAACACAGATACAAACAATCTAGCACAAGGAAAATTGTGTTCTTGGGGCAATCCTGAAAGGGGAGGCATGCAATTCAGAGTTGGTCAACTGCCACCCAACACCCAAATGCCTCCTGCCAAGGCTAATGCATCAGTGCCACCCAACACCAAGTGTCTCTTGCTAAGGCTAATGCATCAGTGCAGAAAAGGAAGGGTGTATAGTCATTTTCATGTGTGGAGAGGATAAACGAAGATAAAAAGGGGAAACGGAAGTGACTAAACTGGCAATATTGACTTGGTGTTGTAATGGTGTAGTTAAGGTTTAATGACATTACTATTATTGGATAACTTTTTTTGTAATGGTCCATAGTTTATATTTTTGGTTTTATGGTGTTATGGTGGCATTCCAATTGAAGGATTTTAATATGTAGGGTAACATTATTATTAATCATTATCAACACAGTAAGTTGTTGCCACAAAATTCACTTCATAACCAAATTACATACAATAAGTGATGTTCAATACAATAATCAAATTCAAAACAACAACCACAGTCAATACACATTTAAAAAATTACATTAACCAATCATACACTATCATCAAGTAATGGTGACCTTTATCAGCATGATGGGACATTTTCATGTAGATAACAACAACAACCAAAACAATTACAATGACACCACACCATATGCAGTTATTATATTTATTGCTCAAGTCTTTAAATTTTTCTTTCTCCTTAAACAAAAACTCTTTGATATGCTTCATGCACTCCCTCTCCATCACTAAGTTAACCTCCAATTTCGTAGATTTTTCCTTTAACTTATTGCATAACTCTTGGATATGCTCCTTGCGCTCCCTCTCCATCACTAAGTTAGCCTTCAATTCGGACTTCTCAATCTTGAACTCACGACTCCGTATCAGGAGTCTATCTCGTAGTTGACCAATGACATCTCCGTACATGGAACAAAAATCATCATCTATCCAATAAAAAAATGTACAAAACATACCTCCACCCCTATGTTGACAACCAGGAGTCCAATATAGGCATCTCCAGAACTTCCTTTTGTAGTTATCATCTGTAGTTGACCCTCTATGACGTGCCCGCAAATTGCAATGGCAAAATGGGTCATCCAGTGGTGCTTTACCACCCCAGCTTGTGCTAGATGAACCAGTGGACATCTTTCACAACCTGCTGAAATATGTCAAGATTATGAGTGCAGAAAGAAAACAGTCGAAAGAGAGGTTGATTGAATCGATATTATTCTTTACCAACTACTGCATCTTTATACAAAAAGAGAAAAGAATCCTAACAAACAAAACTTGAACATTGTCTAAGCATGGTATCGAATCAATATCATGGCAAATAAACTAGAACATTGTTGAGCTACAATGTACAATCATTTATAGCATTCTTGAGCTACAATAAACTCGAATAATTTTATCACCTAATATTTATAGCATTTTTTAGCTACATCAAGGCGGAAAATTTGTTGTCAATACAAGTAATGGATTTATTGCGATGGAGAAATCACTGAGATACATGCGATGGAGAAAGCAATTTGAATGATAGCTCTACCAAAAAACTCCTCTGCAATGGAGTCACCGACAGCTCGAATGGGACGCTGACATCATGGTCAGCAGCTCACACTATGGTCGATAGCTTTGCTAGGGTTTGTCATTGCCCACTTTTTAAGCAGTCTGCCCCAGCTTATTTCTCCATCACGTCCAATGGCTTCAAGCCAGACGTTCTTCACTTTGAAACGAAACCATTTTTTGGCATTAATAAAATGAGTCGTTTTGGCCATGGAGTTTGGGGATTAAGATATGAAGTTCAGTTTGGAGAAATGGAAGTCGATGGAGTGAGAGGTGATTTTATCTTTGCATTGAAGGATTAGCATGTGAGAAGCACATGGGTGAGTCTTCCGTTCGATTTAACACTCATTGTAGAGATTGGGACGTTTTGAAGTAAGAGGGTCCTCTTTGATGCAATCAATAGTTTTGGAGGTACATTGTGAATTGGGTGATAGTTGGAGGGGGTAAAGTATAATTAACCCAAAATTTATGCACTACATTGGTTTATATTGATAATTTTGAAATATAACAATATTGTTTTGAAAATAGCAGCCTACCTCCTCCTTTATATTCATTAAGTATATATAGAGTACATAGCATCGACTTTGTATAGAGGTTTGGTACATAAACTTATCTCTATCTATCACATATCCTTATCTACAATATTTGAATTACAAGTGATCGATAACAAGGTAATATCAGCAAATGCATACAATGTTAAACTCTAGCATTGGCTTGATTGAAATTTATCTCTACCATTCTCTTGGCAATTATCGTTGATACTCACACGGGTGGAATTGGAGTGGGACATGGACTTCGGCTCTCTGAATTGTTTGCAGAAGGAAAAGTTGTCCTAACATCCCCTTTCAAGCTGAAGGGAAGGGCACAAACCAACAACTTGTCACCAAGTTGAATGAAGCAAGCAAAAGTCAAACCTTCAGTAAATTTATCACCAGCTGAGTAAAGGTGGAGATGAGCTTGAGTTGAATATCCTTCCTGGAAGCCTTCTCTCGAATGAAGTGGTAATCCACTTCAATATGCTTGGTGCTAGCATGGAATATGGGATTGGCAGCAAGGAACAAGGCACCAAAATTGTCGCACCACAAAGTAGGGGCAGAAGGAACAAGGAGGTGAAGCTCGCGAAGAAGCATATTAACCAATACAATTCTGCAACAGCAAAAGCCATAGCCCTATATTTTGATTATGTGCTTGATCTTGAGACAACAGGCTGTTTCTTCACACTCCAAGTTATTAGACAAGGTTCAAAGAAGATAGCATAACCTGTGGTAGAGAGACGGTCATCCACATTTCTAGCCCAGTCAGAGTCACTAAAGGCATTCAAATCTAGGGAGCCTTTGCCAAAGTACAAACCATGATGAATGGTACCCTTAAGATACCATAACACCCTCTTTGCAACAGTCCAAATGTGAAGGTAGGAGAGTGAATGAATTGACATAATCGATTCATAACAAAGACAATTTTTGGGCATTTCAATATGCATTACTGAAGTGCTCCAATGATCTGATGATACTCAATAATGTTGGGGAAAGGTCACCTGTTGAATCGTTGATTGGGAAAGCTTGACTCCTAAAGCAAAAGGACTAGAGTAAGGCTTTGCACCAACCATTTTGGCTTGATGAAGGACATCAACAATGTATTTAGTTTGAGATAGGTGCAAACCAGTGGCATGTCAGTGACCTTGGATGCCCAAAAAGTAAGATAATAGTCCCAAGTCTTCATTGCAAAGTTTGTTGCAAGGAGGAAATCAAGCTCATGATTATAGATAGATGAGTGCTAGTAATTATTAAATCATCAAGATATACTAGAATGAACAAATGAATGTCGTGATGATGATAAGTAAATAGAGAGTGATCCACCTGTGAAGAGCTGAAGCCAAGCTGCAGCAAAGACTGAGTGAGCCGATGAAACCAAGCTCTTGGATTCTGCTTAAGTCCATAAAGAGACTTGTGTAGTTTACACATAAGTTGAGAAGTGAGGTTTAATGAATCCAGGTGGTTGCTCCATGAAAACTTCCTCTTGTAGTCCCATGCAAGAAGACATTAGACACATCAAGCTGTTGGAGAGGCCAATCAAATTGAACAACAAGTGCTAACACTATTCGAATGATGGAAGGCTTAATAACAGGGCTGAAAGTCTCGAAATAGTCGAGGCCATCTTGTTGTTGAAACCCTTTAGCCACAAGGCGAGCTTTAAATCTTTCAACTGAACCATTAGATTTTTGCTTCACTTTATAAAATGTTGTGGTTGGGAGGCCTAGGACATAAAGACCAGGTCTTGTTGGCCTACAGTGCCCGAAACTCCTCTAGCATGGTAGTTCTCAAATCAGCTTTAAATCTTTCAACTAAACCATTAGATTTTTGCTTCACTTTATAAAATGTTGTGGTTGGGAGGCCTAGGACATAAAGATCAGGTCTTGTTGGCCTACAATGCCCGAAACTCCTCTAGCATGGCAGTTCTCAAATCAGCACACTTTACAATCTGAGTGAATGATAAGGGAGTTGTAGGAATCACTTGAGAATGCAAAGCACACAAGGGATGCTTGTGGAGGAATATATTTGGTAGTCAAAAAAGTGGTTGGGACAATGATATTCTATCTTAACAAGGGTAAGCATAGGAAGTGTAGAGGCAGGGTGACTAACACTCGAGGAGGAAATGGATTGGTTACCACTTGTAGGTTTTGGGGAGGGAGGCAAAATAGAATCTAAGGACAATGGGGAGCTAAGTGGATCAGAAGTGAGTGGGTTGATTGGCAGAGTTGTGTTGGGAAAAAGGGTAGTGAAATATGAGAGGAATGTTCAAATAATGAAGAAGAAGCATGATTAGATACCTGAGTAGTAGCAACAGCAGTTGTAGTGAGAGTGCAACCTCCAGGATTTGACTCCATGACAAGTGGCCTTTGTAGGGATTGAGTGGAAGGCACAACCAGGGAACATGTGTTCATCAAAGATCACATTCCTATTAAGATAGATATGATTAGTTGAGGGGTCTAAACAGCGACCCTTATGTTTTGAGCTATAATCTAAGAAGATGCATTTTTTAGGACGAAACAACAATTTGTGGTCATTATAGGGTCTAAGAAATGGATAGCAAGCACAACCAAAGACCTTGATTAATTTATAATCATGATCTTTGTGTAATAGTATTTGAAATGGAGATTTATTTTTCAAGACAGAAGTATTCAGGATCTTGTAGTTAAAATAACTATAGTCAAGCGAGTTCTTAATGTAAAATCTGATGAGTTGGGATCAAAATAATGAGTCCTCGGATATTAATTAACCAGCCGGAGATGTCTCTCCTAGAAGATTACATGGATATTCTTGCTTGGTCTTTGCTTCGAGAACAAATGAATACTATTTTGACGAAGAAATTGGTATCAATGGTTTGGTTTTCAAAGAAGAAAAAAACAAGGGCAAAGCAATTTACGGTGGGTCAATGTTCTCGAATCCCTCAAAAGTTTGGTATGGGTAGCCTATTTTGAAAGAAAGGAACTTGTTCTTTAATTCACATTATAAAAGTTGACGTCGATGAATCCATACATATTAGGCATATGGGGTGGCCAGCTGGTTGGTAGCAGCAGGCAGCATATAAAAAGTACGTCTCATCGCCATTCCTCCAATAACCATTATTCTCACATTCATAATTATTTCTTACCCTTTCATTTTGTCCCATCAATTTCAGAAGAGATATTGGCAGGAAAATTAAAATGGGTAATCGTGCTGGGTTTATGATTTGGTGCTTGATTGCACTAGTACTGGCTCTTGGTCTTAAGGCCACAACTGCAGAAACTTACATTGTTGGCGACGGAATGGAATGGGAGATACCTCCACTTGGCTCCATTGCCTACAGAACCTGGGCTCGTAGTAATGTTTTTGAACTTGGTGACACCATAGGTACGTAATTTTATTTATTTATTTATTTAATATTTATTTTTACTATCTAATTCGGCATGACCAATCAAGAGTCTCCAAAAGAGTTTTGAGGATTTTTAGTTCTATGTGCCGTTCCATCCCTCGATCCTCTTTTCTAGAACGTTCATCGATCGATATTGATCAATCAATAGAATGCACTTATTGTAACATGAATTGTTCCATTTTTAATCTGAAGTGATCTTGAGCTGATACGATAGTTTTTTTCCCGGGACCTAGATTATGATCTATTAATCCAGCTTGCTCTTTTTTCAGATGTTCCAACAATTTTGATGTTCACAATTATAATATATTTGTTTTGTTTTGTTAAATACTAGTACTGTCAAAAGCTATCTTCAANCAGCGACCCTTATGTTTTGAGCTATAATCTAAGAAGATGCATTTTTTAGGACGAAACAACAATTTGTGGTCATTATAGGGTCTAAGAAATGGATAGCAAGCACAACCAAAGACCTTGATTAATTTATAATCATGATCTTTGTGTAATAGTATTTGAAATGGAGATTTATTTTTCAAGACAGAAGTATTCAGGATCTTGTAGTTAAAATAACTATAGTCAAGCGAGTTCTTAATGTAAAATCTGATGAGTTGGGATCAAAATAATGAGTCCTCGGATATTAATTAACCAGCCGGAGATGTCTCTCCTAGAAGATTACATGGATATTCTTGCTTGGTCTTTGCTTCGAGAACAAATGAATACTATTTTGACGAAGAAATTGGTATCAATGGTTTGGTTTTCAAAGAAGAAAAAAACAAGGGCAAAGCAATTTACGGTGGGTCAATGTTCTCGAATCCCTCAAAAGTTTGGTATGGGTAGCCTATTTTGAAAGAAAGGAACTTGTTCTTTAATTCACATTATAAAAGTTGACGTCGATGAATCCATACATATTAGGCATATGGGGTGGCCAGCTGGTTGGTAGCAGCAGGCAGCATATAAAAAGTACGTCTCATCGCCATTCCTCCAATAACCATTATTCTCACATTCATAATTATTTCTTACCCTTTCATTTTGTCCCATCAATTTCAGAAGAGATATTGGCAGGAAAATTAAAATGGGTAATCGTGCTGGGTTTATGATTTGGTGCTTGATTGCACTAGTACTTGCTCTTGGTCTTAAGGCCACAACTGCAGAAACTTACATTGTTGGCGACGGAATGGAATGGGAGATACCTCCACTTGGCTCCATTGCCTACAGAACCTGGGCTCGTAGTAATGTTTTTGAACTTGGTGACACCATAGGTACGTAATTTTATTTATTTATTTATTTAATATTTATTTTTACTATCTAATTCGGCATGACCAATCAAGAGTCTCCAAAAGAGTTTTGAGGATTTTTAGTTCTATGTGCCGTTCCATCCCTCGATCCTCTTTTCTAGAACGTTCATCGATCGATATTGATCAATCAATAGAATGCACTTATTGTAACATGAATTGTTCCATTTTTAATCTGAAGTGATCTTGAGCTGATACGATAGTTTTTTTCCCGGGACCTAGATTATGATCTATTAATCCAGCTTGCTCTTTTTTCAGATGTTCCAACAATTTTGATGTTCACAATTATAATATATTTGTTTTGTTTTGTTAAATACTAGTACTGTCAAAAGCTATCTTCAATATATAGTCATTATTATTGTTATAATATGAATTAAATAACTAATTAAACTTAAATTTTTTAAATGGGTATTGCTATTATGAATTTTTTAAATGGATATTGCTATTATGCCACTCTAGTTATATTATTCATTTTGTCCTATTGATGTGGCACCACCACGTGATTTTACATAGTTTATTAAAAAGAAAAAATTTTAAATAAAATAGTGTCTGTAAACACAAAAATAAAGAAACTGAAATTTTAACTTGTCTCTACTATTTTCATATATGGTGTCACGTCAATGATATAAAATAGACAGTATAACTAAAACACCGCAGGATAGCATTTCTCTTTCAAAATAAGTACATTTTTCGATATGGACATACTTAAAGTCAAAGTCATGAGTTCGGAATTCCATGAGTATTAACTCGTCGCGTTTCACTAATATTCTACATGCAGTGTTCAACTGGACTGGGACGCACGATGTTGCTGAAGTGACTAAAGAAAATTACGACAACTGCACAGGCACTGACGCCATTGATCTGAGACAAACAAGCCCAGCAAATTTCACTTTAACGACGAACAGCACTCGCTACTTCATCTGCACAATTAGTAACCACTGCGACCTCGGCCAAAAGGTGACCATCAATATCGGAGATCAGTGGAGCTCAGCTTCATCTCTGGCTGTTGGTGCTCTTTCTGCAATTCTCCCCACCATCGCCATCTCTTTCTTGACATTTTTCTGAAGCTTTCATTAAGATATAAACTATTCATGATGTGATCATTAGTGCAGTCTTTTCTTTTTGTTTCTTTTTGTGGTTTGTTTTTTGTTAAGAAAATTGTATGTTGTTCTTGTAGTCTGGAGCACGTCACGAATCATATACCATATATTGGATTGATAAGTAATTACAATAATGGAGATGATCACAGCTCATTTGATTCCCAAACTTATTATTTAATTATGGAAAATGATTCATACAGGTTTACAAGTTGCACGCGCACGTGTCCTTTAAAAAAATATGACTAAGAAAAACTTAATAAATTTTTTTTTTTTCAAAAGACTTATGCGAGACATATCCAACTAAACTTGTAACATCTCAATCTCGAAGGTCCAGAGAGTTAACTCCTGTTACCTGATAATCAACTTTAACATTAATGCTAATATATTCTCCAAATCCAAATATATATTTCCAAAGACTCCAAATCAAACATAAATTCCTCTACTTTGATTAACTACACATACTCATCTATCGAATCTTCAATACAATAAACCAGATAAAATAGGTCAATTACTTCACATATCCCAAATAACATAATAAAATGAACCAGAGTTTACATAAATCTCCATAAACCATCTTTAAATATCCATTTACTGAATAAAATAAATCCCCCAACATAAATAATACCCTGAGGTACTCAACTACTATGCTCGGTTAATCTTGCCCGTGCATGCCATTATTGATCCTGAGCTGAACCATCAAAGTCATCTGAAATATTGTGAAGATAAATGGGTGAGTTACCAACAACTCATTAAGTAGAGAACATATACTAGTATGTAAACATTATCATTTACGGAGTTCAGAATACAGAACAAAACGTTTACTTTTAAAATGCAGAATCAGAAACATGTTATCAAAATATCAAAACAAAATTTTTAGAAAACATTTTTATTCAAAAATATCCTTTGGCATATCAAAATCTGAGATATCATCTTCATATCATATCTAAGCATCACATCGAGACAGATACCATATTTAACTCCGCAGTAGGGTTATAAACCACCATTATACCCGTGACGGGAATATATACTACTATTATACCTGTGGAATGGTCATATACCACTATTATACCCGTGGCAAAACCTTAACGGAACTAATCAGAAACAGAATCAAAATCATATCATAATCAAATATCGAATCAGAATATCAAGTCAAAGGTTTTCAAATGCCATATCATATCAAATAGAGTACAAAATAGATTCAGATCATTCTCGCATTTTCATAAACAGAGCCAAAGCATCTTCATAAACTATACACAAATTCTCATATTTTCTTAATCGCTCTTTTTTCATAATTCAGAAATTGAATACCAACAAAAACTTGCTCATGTCTACACCAGTCATGACAAAAATACTCTCTCTTTATACAGATTTCATGAGATGCAGAACACATATTTAAGGTTGTTTTTAGGTTTCTTTTCAAAACAAACATGCATATTTTCAAAATCAACCTCAATCATTTTCTTTTATACAAAATCTAGTATAGGAATCCCGCTTAACTGACTCTTGCAATATGTTATCTAAGTATTGAGTCCGACCTCTAATATTTCATCACCTAAATCAGAAAAATATTCACTGAGTTTTAATAATCGAAACGCACCATGACTAACTCTATTAACTAATCCCGTACAAGAACTAGTCAAACCAAAATAGTCATGTAACTCAACTCACGCAGCCACACACACGTCAAGTGAACAACCATACTTCCTAGTTAACCAACTTACTCCCGACATGTCCCAAAATCAAAATACTCAAGAACAAGTAACTACCATCCAACTCAAACTATCAACTCCAAAAGTAACTTATAAACCCACCATAACTACCGTCCAACTCAAACTATCAATATATAAACCCCAACACAGCCCACATATAGCTCAAAACAACCAACCAGTAACTCTGGACAATCACATAACTCCATACTGCAACACAACCCCGAACGGTCACATAATGACCCAAACAACCAACAACTTCACCAATCAGCAGCAAATAAACCCGAACCTTCACATATCAATCCAACAACCAACACATTAATCCCACCTGCAACACAAACAGCCTCAATCTCAAACTCAACACAAACACCAATAACACAACCACAAATCAACACCAAAACTTCGAATAATTCAAGGCTTAATCATACAAATATACCATCACAGTAGTACATTGCAAAGAGGGGAGAAATTTACGATACCTAATTTCGTGCGATGACTCGTGGAATTAGAGAGTGACACACGCTGCCTAGAGATGAAATTATCTCTTTGTGATCCACCTACAATGTCAAAAGTTAGGTTTATTAAGTGGAAAACACGTTGCAGTAAGGCTAAACTTTGAATACTCATTAGAGAGGAAAATACCTTGGCGGCAAGAGGGGTGGGCCTTTGTCTGTCATATCACCAAAAATAAAGAGGGAGGGTTTGGTGTTGGCAGTATACGGAGGTGTTTGCTCGTGGTGTAGGGCTCTTAGGCAGCGACAGAGACAGACAATAAGGGGGTAGTTCACGGCAATGCCTAAACTGCAGAGACGCGCAACGTGGAGGTTGATCTGCAAAGAGCTTGAAAGGGAGAAATCGGAGTGGTTGTGTGTGTGTGTGGGTATGAACGTGAAACAAAGAGTGAGAGAAAAATCTAGAAATTAAAAGGAAAGGGGAAAAGGATTACCAGTGTGAAGAAGGGTCAACCGGCAATGACCCTTGATGGCGGTGATGCACGGCGTGGTGGCAGAGAGAGTGTTCTGTGCGTGAAGGAGAAAATTATGTGAGTGAGAGTATGAGTGTGTGCATGAGTGAGGGTGAGAGTGAGAGGAGAGACTTAGGCTACGTTTGGGTAGCCAACATACCTCAACACTTTCCAAGTATTCTCGTACTATTGGAAATACTCCACATGCCAAATACAATAAACCATCTTCATACCAAAATCTTTCCAAAAATCACTATAATATTTATCATTATTATATATAAATAAAAATTAAAATCAATAATATTTATCACTATTATATATAAATAAAAAATAAAATCACTATAATATTTATCACTATTAAATATAAATAAAAAATAAAATCACTATAATATTTATCACTATTATATATAAATAAAAAATAAAATCACTATAATATATAAATAAATAAAAAATCACTATAATATTTATCACTATTATATATAAATAAAAAAATAAAATCACTATAATATTTATCACTATTATATATAAATAAAAAATAAAATCACTATAATATTTATCACTATTAAATATAAATAAAAAATAAAATCACTATAATATTT
>QEOW01000476.1:414154-426999 GCA_003123825.1 Juglans hindsii
AAAAAATAAAATCACTATTATATTTATCACTATTATATATAAATAAAAAATAAAATCACTATAATATTTATCACTATTATATATAAATAAAAAAAATAAAATCACTATAATATTTATCACTATTATATATAAATAAAAAATAAAATCACTATAATATTTATTACTATTAAATATAAATAAAAAATAAAATCACTATATTATTTATCACTATTATATATAAATAAAAAATAAAATCACTATAATATTTATCACTATTAAATATAAATAAAAAAATCAGTATAATATATAAATAAAAAATAAAATCAATATAATATATAAATAAAAAATAAAATCACTATAATATTTATCACTATTATATATAAATAAAATGTGATCTGCACTTAGAGAGAGTATAGTCCATTGATCAAAGCACTCTTATTGGATTAGCTAAAAGCTAAATTCAATGAGTATTTAGCTATTAGAGAGTAAAATATACTCACATTGGATTAGCCAAATTTTAAATATTTAGAATTTAGCTACATTGACTTTCAAAATTTTTTTAAAATTTGAAAGTTACTATATATACATCAAATACATATTTTATTAATTATTTTTCTCTCATTTTCTTTCTATTACATATTTTATCAATTGATATATTAATTTGAGTTAGTGATATATCAATTTAATAAGAATATGATTATTAATTAATATATAGTAGGTAAAATAATAAAATATGATAAGATTAAATAAATTAATAATTAAAAAAATTAAATATTTTTGAAATTATTAGTTATTCATTACTATATAATGAATAAATATATAATCTAATGTGAATATTTGATGTGAATAATTAAAATCAAATTTATCTTATATTATTTTATTATTATATAATGAAAAAATAGTTATTCTAATATAAATATTTATATGAATGGAATAGTCAAAAGTTAAATTTCTCTTACATTCATAAAAAATATCTTTTAACTTTGACTAATCTAATGAAAGTGCTACAAGAGATGTGAAATAGGAATTGCTATAGGCGTGGAAGGTTTCTATCGGGGTGGAGGGATTTTCGGGTTGCAAAAAAACTGAAGGGAAGAGAAGAACTCGAAAAAAAAAAAACTGAAATTGGAGGGGGAAACATACCTAAACAGCGTCGTTTGGAACTTCAAAGCTGAGTCTCCCGTGGGCCTGGGCATGGGCCTACGTCTGGGCTTGGATTTGGGTCCGAGTACTACAAAACCAAACGAGATTTATCTTGTCTAGATTTATTATTATATGTGAGATTTATCTTGTTATGTTTGTTTAGCTGGTTTTGGGATTGTATCCTTGATTATTGACGACCAAGTGGCATCATGCGTACGTACAGATCAGACGTTTGTTTTTCATCATCATCAAAATAAGATTTTTTTTTTAAAAAAAAAAAAGAAAAAAAAAGACTACACCCATATTGTATACGTACCCTCTACAGTACTTTCCAAGCTATTATTCGATCCCATCGACATAACGTAAATTTGACGCCGTTTTGAGCCACAAATATCCTTAATATGAACAACAGTACCCTTTTGTTAGTCTTATATAGAATGAATCGCACACACGCATATATATTATATATATATATATGACAAGTTTGAATGTGATAAAGTCTTTGGTTTTGTCTTTGCTTTCATGATTTTCATTGGAGAAGCCGGCGCGTGTCCTCCTAGCTGCCATTTTAGAATAATATTATTGTGTCATGAAAGGGAATTGGACCCAACGGACCATATATGTACATTTTCTCTTCTTCACACTAAGTAATATTAAAAGAAGAAAAAAAAAAAAAAAAAGACGAACAAACCATATTATTCAGAAGGAGAATGATTGAATAGACAAGTACGTAACAACATGACTTTCATGACAAATTACAACAACCATAATACGAAAATTATTCTCCACTTCTACAATTCCAGATATTCAAATATGTAACATGAGTTTCCTCCCATGGTGTATGCGTTAAGGCTACGGCCACCGGCCCGATGAGGCCGATCAAGTGCTGACAATGTTGACTTGAGTAATGCAAAATTAATTGGTGAGTCTCGATTTGAATCATTATGTTGAATAAAATTAAAGAACGAGTGGAGTTCCTGTACAAAAATAAAATATTGGGAGAGAAAAATGCTTCGAAAGTACTAGTCTTGAGATTTCTCCTTAATTATGAGTAAATAGGAGCCTCACAAGACTTGATCAGAACTCCTTGAGAATGATAAATAGCACTCATGATGATCCATAAGCTTAATTGGTTCCTGGAGAACTAACACTAGTAGGTTTTTTTTCTCAGCTAACAGTAGTTTTTATTTATTTTTTATTTATATACCTTGTTATTAGTACTTTGAAAATTGATAAATATTTTTCTTATCATAAATTCCGATCGACATCCTTAATTATACTTACTATATGTGACATGTTTTAAGTGGTCACTATTAAGTAATTAATATATATATAAAACCATCTAAAATCTGCTACATCAACAAACATGACAGATCTAACATAAGGCAGCAATTATCCAGCCCAATTTCTTAGGAAAAAAATCATTACAGCCCATGACCAAGTTGGCCACACCCCCTTGGCCCCATTCTTTTCAGGCTTTGCTGGGCTAGCTTAGTCGTTGAATCTGTATTATATTTCGGTTGATTTGTTTATTACCAGTGTGGGGGCGAGAATATTCAAAATCAAACTGGGTACGTTGCTTGCATGTTTGAATACATATATAATAATCTATTCCGTTGGTCTTTCTTCAGCCATATTCATGAATGAACCCTTTGAATGGACCAGGCTTCAGCCACGTTGTGCGCGGCCTGGTCCAACTGCATGCATGCGTGTATTTGTTCGACTCCAAGAGCAGCACGTAATTAAAGGACTGGAGAATGGTCCGAACCAAGCATCATGTTTTTCTCTTTTTTAAATTTTCTTTTGCAAAAGCCCTACGTAACTTCACAGCTATATATACCCATTAACACCATCTCTCTTCTATACATATAATATCCATATCCAAAACCATATACAATTCTCATCATCTCGCATAGAGAAACTTTTACAGATCAAGAGTACAAGTACATTTTTAGAGGGAACACAGAGCAAAATGGGCAGCCGCATGAATATGATCATCGGGTGCTTGATCGTTGTGGTGTCTTTAGTGCATATTAATGGTGCAAGTGCTGCAACAGTAACTTCGGCAGGAGATTATAAGGTTGGAGACAGCCTTGGGTGGGATGTTCCCCCAAACACCTCCTATTACGCCGACTGGGCTAGCACCCAGACTTTCTTCCTTGGTGACAAATTCTGTAAGCATTATTCCTCATCGCCTTTTATTTCTATCCTTGGACCATGCATGTCATGTCTATATATTCAGTTTCGAAAATGATTTCATGCCCAGACTCAATGTTTTGTGCAAAACTTATTTCTGGTCATTTCAAGTGGATTTCACTTTTTTTTTTAAAGAATTTTTGCATAATTATTAACGTACGTTGTTTTGATCAAACCTGCATGAAACTTTTCCTTTCAACTGAGTCGATCATTAGTGGTTAGTATTTTTTAATAAGATTAGGCTTTAAAAATCATTTATTGGGTTTTTTTTTTCCCCTCAAAATATGAACAGTTTTCAACTGGACGGGGACGCACAATTTGGCGGAAGTATCAAAGGCTGATTATGATAACTGCACCAAGGTATCAAGTTACATTGGCAGCCCAGTCACCTACACTCCTCCATCAACCGGTTCTTACTACTTCATCTGCACCGTGAATGACCACTGTGAACGAGGTCAAAAGCTGGCTCTCACCATTTCAGCCCCAAACTTCACCACCGTCAGTGAGTCCCCGGCAGAACCGCCCATCTCCTCCGCTTCATCGCTCACCGTTGGTGCCTTATTTGCTGTGCTCTCCACCGCAGCCATCTCTTTCCAGACTTACATGATGATCTAAATGTTCCCCACACTATAGCTAGCAGATATATATATATATATATATATATATTCTTCATCATATGTACGATCGAATAAATTATGTATTGTATTTCCCGATTATTTATGTTAATAAATTAAAACAGTTCTTTACAGTATATCATGGATATCGATGCATGGCTTTGTCTCGAAGATGCACTGTGTCAATTAATTACTATTTTCTAGCGCTAGCTAATTAGCCTATATAGCTCTTGAAGATTCAGTTCGTGGAAGTTAATGTAGCAATATTATTGGAGTACATACGTATATAATCGATTCAATATCCTCTCAAATTCTTAGAATATCCTACTCATAATATATTCACTTTCGTGGACTCTTTCGAAAGAGTCCACGATTGTTTTACAATTAATAAGCAATAAATGAACCATTTTGATCGTGAGGCACGTCAAGATCTTGACGCAGGTACTTGATGAAATCATTATGCTTTTATAATAACAAAAATTATATTCATCATTCCTATATCACCATTTTTATTTTTATTTTTTATCTTTTTATTTATTCTCTATGTGTGATATAGGAAAAGAAGAACTCTAAAAATAATTATCTAATGGATAGAGTTTTCCTATGAATTGAGTTAGAGGAAACCGTATATTAAAGAGAAATGATTTAACATCTCACAAACTGACGTAATTTAATGTAGTATGTTAGATTATAAACCTATTTTTATTGTAAAGTAAATATAATATATCATATAAAATCATGTCAATTTATAAATTTTTTTTTATGAGATTTCTTTGTGCATGTAGCACTTCTCTATATTAAATATGAAAAATTTTCTTAATCATTTGACAAATACATACATTTTTTGAAGTCCACTTAAAAAATGGGCATGTCCCTTCATTAAAAAAAACGTGTGCTCGTTATATAGACGCATTTCAATTTTTTAAATAGGTTAGAAGAAACTCTCTCTAATCCAGTCTCGATGAAAGTTCTATACTTTCCTAATTACCAATTAATTAAGGCATGCCCAATTCTAGCTTCAACTGACTAATTGGCCGAGATATGGACCTTGAAATAAATATAGATATAAGAGGCATGTTTATTTGAAATATATAGATGTACCTTACAAATTTAAAAGAACTAAAGAGTACTCTATATATAAGTTATATTTGTAATTCCAAGGGGGGTCATCACCAAAACGCCAAACATTATATTCTTTAGAATGATACCCTCTCCATGGTAATGGTTCTCAAAAGGGGCGATGGTTGAGGAAGTGTCAAGAGACACAACTCTTTGATTTAGACCCAGTTTGTATTCGCAAGTCATCTCAACTCATTTCAACTCATCTCAACTCATCTCACTACTATTCATTATTATTCATCAACTTTAACTCACAAATCTCACTACTATTCACAACTCATCTCACTACTATTCACAACCCATCTCAACTCATCTCAACTCATCTTCGAATCCAAACGATACCTTAGTCAAAAGGTTGTATGATCACTTGTTCATAGTTGTGCCCTTTACCAACTATATATTGTCATACCAATGGTTGTGCCACTTGTCAACCATTGCCTCATGGTCTATAAATAGGAACCATTTGTGCACAATGAATGCACTTGATCCCCCTTTGTCCATCACCAACTTGTGGGACAAATACTTTCACAAGCATGTCACCATATTATCGAATCTTTGCCCAATTTTCATTCATCTTCGTTCTTCATAATTCTATAGTGATATCAGAGTCTGGTCATAACAGAGAGAATATTTTCATGCATTGAGAAGATGATCAATAAACAAGTGCTTGGTTTAGCAACCACACTTGCATATTACAATCATCATCAAAGACTCTCGAATCCAAATGAAAAACTTTTCCAAATTACGATGTGAGGCCTTGAATATACTAGGAAGGGAAATACTCTAGCCACAAAGGGATTGTACAAAAACAATCTCACAAATTGATGTGGATTGATGTGGTTCGTCAGAATATAAAGTTACTTTTATTGTAAAGTAGATCTAACAGATCAGATGAAACCACATTAATTTGTGGGATTACTTTTGTGTAATGTAGATGTAGCAGTACTCTACTAGGAATCTTCAAAATCTGGTGAGTAATTATTTTGAAGAAAAAATTTGGCACATTTTTACACAAAGAAAAAACAATGCATTTTCCATTTCACACACTGTTCCAGTCGGTCGCCAGAGCCACTCACAGCCACCGCGAGTTGAAAGTATTGAGGACACGTCAGAACCTTGGTCACCAAAACCATCTTGCGAAACATAAGCCAAGACACCATTTTTTTTTTTTTAGAATCTGTGTCATCCTTGCGCGAGGAAGAAGGAGGAGAACAAATTAGTCGAAACGGTGTCGTTTCAACCAACAGGCAAGAAAATTCAATCTATTCTTGGCTAAATGCATTGTCGTTCAGCTAAGTGAAGAGAAAAACAACCAAAATTGTCATTTTGGCCGAGCCTGGGAAGCCAAACGTTGCAACAAACGATGCCATTTCTAGCAAGAGCCCAAACGACGCCTTTCCGAGAACATTAAAAGCCATCTGTAAGAAACAACACGACGTCGTTTCAGCCAAGCCGAACGACGATGTTTCATCTGGAACAAGCTCACCTTAAATGACACGTATACAAGCCTTGTCACCAGCCCACTTCGCTAAAGCTCGTGGGTCATAAAGAACTGGGCCCAAGCCCAAGTCACTCGCCCGCGAGCTGACCCCATCATCTGCAGTTGCAAGCCAAGCAGCAAACAGAGAGAAGAAACAAGCCGCTGACTGTGCCGTTGACCGAGTTGTTGACCTTTCCGCTGACCACCGGTTTCTTCTCCTGGACCCAATTTGAACTAATTGACTCGGTTTTCTGAACCGATTCGGACCAGTTTTGATATTTTGGGTCGTTCTAGGTCATTTCAAGATTGATTTGGTCCGTTCAAAAACTGTTGCGTTCCAAATTTTGTGCTCATTCATTATAAAGCACTTGTTGGTCAAGATTATTGCCAATAATTCCTTGAAAGGGGTGAAACATCAAGGAAAGCTCATGAGAATATTCAATCGAGGCATCATTTTCATTATTCTTCTTATTTAAAATATAATAGGAGAATTAAAAGACTGCCACCTTGGATTAAATCTAATGATTATTATTATTATTAAGTTTTTAATAATTTTATTTTCTCACAAGTGAACTATTGTATTTAATTTATTTACAATAAAATACATTTATTATTTTTGCATTTTTTGTTGTTAATTTTTAAGATTTATTATTTATTATTTATGTACTAAAGAAAATTATTGATCCCTCGCGAATAGAAAAACTGAATGGAAGAAATTTTAGAGCCTAAAAAAGGCATATAACTTTTCTTCTAACCCATAAAAGAACTTTATACACATTGACAACATAAAAACCATCAGAAAATGTAGAAAATGGATCGAATGGAAGTGGAAGCAACTTACGGCGCAAAAATAAATAGAAAGAACACAATGCATAAGCAAAAGTTTTAATTTTGCATTGTATGAATAATCATATCATTCCTCTCTTTGAAGACTATGAAACTACCAAAGAAATTATGGATGCAATTGAGACAAAGTATGGTTTAAGGTCAGATACTTATATACAGTTATTGGATAAGTATAACCGAACTTGCATGAAAGAGAATGATGACATTGGCGATCATGTGCATCAAATGGAATTAATTGCAAAAGAATTATATGATGATGGTCATCATCTCACTGATAAAATGCAAGTTATAACCATACTGAATAGTCTTCCTTCATTTTGGGATCATATTGTTACTTCTTTAACACATAGTGAAAATAAAATAATAATGACATCGCTTTCAGTACTTTTAGTACTTGAATGAGAAATGATGAAGATGAGAAATAAAGATAGTAAATCATCCAATTTGATAATAGCTCAGGACAAATGTTCTACACAGAACAAGATAGACCCAAAATAGTTTAAGAAAAATAAATGGTTAAAAAAGAAGTAAAATAAATCATTTACTGGAAACCGTTTTAAATGTGGAAAAAATGGGCATTACAAATCACAATGTCCTAATAAGAGAAAATGACAAAAAAACAAAAAATTTGTGATGACAATATAAGAAGTAATGCTCGTGGAACCAGCGTCAGATTCATGATGGGTTGACTCTGCAGCAACAAAACATATATGCTAAAACCAAGAGCTGTTTGTCAAACTTGAAGAGAAACAAACAAGAGAGCACAAAGTGTGTATATCTTGGGGCAAGGTACATGTAAATTTAAAGTGAATGGTTTTATTATTTTACTTAGTAATGTATTATATGTACCTAGTATTCATAGAAATTTAGTATTAGTGCCTGTACTATATCAAAAAGGCTATACAGTTAAATTCAAGTCTGAAACCGTTGTAATAAGTAAGGGTGATGTATCAGTGAAATGGGTGAAAAATCACGATATGTATGTACTGAATGTGTATATTAATAAAGTATTTATTTTTTATTATTTGAATGTGTCTACTGATTGTGCATATTTATGGCATTTAAGATTAGGTCATATAAATAAAAATAAAATGATTAGAATATATAAAAGTGCATTAATACCACAAATAAACCCAAATAATTTTGATATAAGTGAATCATGTATCAAAGGAAACATAAGTAGTAAATTTTTTCCAAAAGTTGAAAATCCACATATTTATTTGAAATTATACATTATGATATTTGTAGACCTTTTAAGACAAAACCCCATAGAGGAATGGAGTACTTTATTACTTTCACTGATAATTATTCAAGATATATTTATATCTACTTACTCAAACATAAATCTGAGGCAATTGAAAAATTAAAAAAATATAAAGTAGAAGTAGGAACTCAATTGGGTAGGCCCATTAAATGTTTGAATAGTGATAGAGGAGGTTAATTTGAAGCTTTGGATATTATTGCAAATTAAATGGTATAAGACATATTTATACTATGACATATAAGCCTAAAAAAATGACATTGTAGAAAGAAGAAATAGAACTCTTCTAGATATGACGATATCAATTATGGCATATGTTGATCTACCAATACATTTTTAGGGTGAACCACTATCGAATGTGACTTATATATTAAAGAGAGTTGAAACCAAACCAAAACCTCTTACACCTTACGAGATATGGACGGGACACAAACCAGACTGAAATAAACTCAAAATGCGGGGTTGTAAGGCACAAATGCTTATCCCAAGGTAACTAAGGGATAAATTTAAAAGTAAAATCTGAGAATGCAGGTTTATTGGGTATTTAAAAAATTAAAGTGGTTACAGATTTTATCATTCTGATATAAAATTTATAGAAATTAGAGATGTCGTTTTCTTGAAAGATACAAACTTTGTTACTCCAGTTGATCATATAGATTTATTAAATGATCTAGAGAATCAGCAGATCTCCACTGAGTCTGAAAATGAAAATGCTAATATTATTCAGATACAAAAATAATAAAAATAAAAGAAAGTCAAATGAAAATCAATTTTCAGGTATTGATGTTAGAGACAATGGTAGTAAAAGAACCAGACGACCATCGATAGTATTTCAAGTTCATTATGCATTAGATACTAGCTTGAAAATTTTAGAAAATGATCCTAAAAAATTTTCTGAGGCAATCAATAATGTCGATTCAGGCCATGAAAGATAAAATAAAATCGATAAAAAAAATAATATTTGAAAGTTAACAAATCTTCCAAATGATAGAAAATTTATTGGTTACAAGTAGGTTTTTAGAATAAAATTTAAAATTAATAATAGTTTGGAAAGGTATAAAGTAAGGTTAGTAGCTAAGGGATATACCCAACAACCAATGTAAACCTTGTGGACACGTATTTGCCTGTTGCGATCACATCTGTAAAGATTATCATGTCTATTGTTGCCATGATAAATTTAGAATTACATCAGTTAGATGTAAAGACAGATTTTCTTAATAATTAATTAAAAAATGATATCTTTATGATTCAACCGAAATGATTCCAAATTAAAGGACAAGAAGAAAAAGTCTTCATGTTGAAGAAATCACTATATGGACTTAAGCAATTTTCAAGATAGTGATACTTGAAGTTTCACCAAGCCATTTTGAAAATGGAAGTCCACTAGATCATTATGTATACATATGAAAAATGATAATAAAGTGACATTATTATCATTATATGTTGATGATATATTATTAGCAAATAATTGTCTAGATATGATGAATAAAATAAAAGAATTCTTGTAATTTAAATATGAAATGAAAGACATGGGTAAAGTTGCATATGTTCTTGGTACAAGAATTTCAAGAGATAGAAATTCAATGATTTTATATTTAGATCAAGAAAAATATCTAGAAAAAAGTAATTAAAATATTTGATACAAAAAATTGTATACCCTTAAGTACACCTGTTTGCAAAGGTCATGCTTTAAATAAATATATGTGTCCAAAAGATAAGGAGAAAATAAGCGAAATACTTAAAATTTTATATGCTCAAGTTGTGGGAAGCCTCATGTGCGCCATGACAAATACGTGACTAGAAATTTGTCATGCAGTAGGATTGGTATGTAGATATCAATCCAATCTAGGTAAGAAACATTGGCAAGCAATGAAGCATATGTTAAGGTATTTACAAGGTATCATAAATATAAAATTATGCTTTGGAATCAATGATCTAAAATTAATAGGCTATAGTTATGCTGATTTTGGAAGTGATGTAAATGATAAAAAATCTACAAGTAGATATATATTTCTATTTGATAGAACAACAGTTTCTTGATTAAGTAAGAAATAGGGTTGTGTTGCTAAGTTTACTATGGAAACAGAATATGTTGCTTATAGTACTGCAGTGAGTAATGAGGTGTGGATAAAATGTTTTATTGAAAGCTTAAATTTGGGTACGTCCATAGAACCAGTCAATATGTTTTGTGATAATCAATCTATCATCTTATTGATAAAAAGGGAAACACAGAGTTCCAAGAGAAAATACATTGATGCTCATTATCACTATATTTTGGATATAGTGGAGTGATGTGAGATCAAGGTTGATTTTATTTCCTCAACCGAGATAGTAGCAGATCTGATGACCAATGGATTGTCTCTGGAGAAATTTATAGAACATGTGACTAGAATGAGGTTAATAGATACCTAGATGAAACAACCACATAGTCGATATGCATAACTCAGGAAATTCTGGAGACACTTAGAAAAATGGAGTTATGGTGATATCTAAATTAAAATTTTGATCATTTGTAAAATCGTTGATAAGGTGATTAAGGAAAACCTTAGGAATGGTCTTAAAGTGAGTACTTGATAAAATTTCAATGCAAATTGATTAACTAAATAATTGGTTGATCATTTGTAAAGTTACTGGTAAGATTATTAGAGAAAGCCTAAGGAATAACCTCTAAAGGGAGTACTTAATGAAAATTCAGCACAGATTGATACATGTGTTGTATATTCGACTGAAGTCGCCAATTGTGACAAGGATATTGATTATTGATTCAGTTACGGAGAATTGATGTCATTCACTAAATTTTTAGTGAAATGAAGTCACCATTTATATGTGGTAAGTGGGAGCACATATGGTGGAGGGTGCGGTCAGATAAGGTAATAATAAAAGCGTGCACATGTAGAGGCTTGTCATGCTCTAACGCCAATCTATAAGAGTTTGCAAATGATAATTGAGTAGTAGAAAGTTTATATTGGTATCAAGGTAAAATACTCAACTGGATCATTACTATTTTGTGTGATTAAGTGGAAGATGTAATTCTAAGGGATGTGATTACGAAACGGTGTACCCTTTAGAATGACACTATCTCCATGATGATGGTTCATATGGGGGTGATGGTGGAGGAAGTGTCAAGAGACACAACCCTTTGATTTAGTCAAAAGATTATGTCACTTGTTAATGGTTATACCATTTGCCAACTATTGTCTTACCAATGGTTGTGCTCATTGCCAACCAATGTCTCATGGTCTATAAATAGGAATAATTTGTACACAATAGAGTGTCACCATATTGTCAAATCTTTGCCCAATTTTCATTCATCTTCATTCTCTATAATTCTATGCTATTGTCTCTTATAATACTTATAGCAAACACTCGTACTTAGAGTACTTTTTATTAAGAAACAATACTACTCGAGCTATTTTACATTTGATATTTTCTACCAAGAGTAATGTTAGTTATAAGTCTTCAATATATAAGTTTTGTACAAACTTTTTGTAAAAATATGGGTTCCATAAAAAAAGAAAATATTTTTTTATATTTTTTCATGGTGGGACCCAATTTTTTATAAAGACAATGTTAGGACTACCAAGAAAAGTGCCCCTGCATTAATTGTATTGATAGTGCAAATTGCACTTTTATTTTCCTTTTTCAAATAGTTTTTAAACCCCTTAAAAAATTTTAAAAAATTTACAAACTCATTAAAAAATTTGTTTTTAACCATTAAGTTAAAAAAAAAAAAAAAAAGGATTGGTCACTTTTGGAGGGCACCATTCTCGGTGGCCCAAGTATTTTTCTTTTAACAAAAGAACTATGCGGAGGTTTATCTATTTAAAATTTGAACAAATCTTTTTTTTTCTCTCTCTCTCTAAATGATTTCTCTTCTACAAAATAGCTACTTACTTTTCTTTTAGGTAAAGAGGAAGATCACAACTACAGAAAAAGGATATTATCTCGATAACTCAAGATATAGAAAATACTATGAAAAGTAGTTTATCAACTTATTAGGGACATAAAACACGCGTCTATGGTAACGGAAGATCACGAATTTTATGTAATGATTTTCACTCTTCAACTAAAAAACTTCGTATGTTTTGTGTTACCCTTTTTTCGCACAAGACTTAAAATCATTTTTCCTCCTTGCAAGAGGTGGGTTCCTACAAAAAAGTTGGGCTGGAACAAAATCAGATTTTCTCGGCCGCGTTATGTAGACCTT
>QEOW01000476.1:428164-444097 GCA_003123825.1 Juglans hindsii
ATAACAAGTCTTTCTTTTAGTTTGAGAGCTAAAAGGCAAGACAGCAGGACTTGAGGAGTCAGAGAGGAACATAACTACAGAAGAGGTATTGGCATAATCCATAAACAGTGTGAACAATATATACTTCCTGGCTGGAAACCCACTAATGATTTGTATCTGAGTTATAACCAAACGGTTTTGATAAGAATTTGGCTTAAACTTCTATGGTATATAATTAAACAGTTTTGACAAGAATTCTTGGCTAAAAACCACCAATGATCAGAATAGTTTGAACATTTGCTTGTAGATCATATTTCAAAATCTGTTAAGAGGTTCTTCCAAATCCCAACTCCATGAATTGGATTTTTTTTTTCTTTTTGGTCCAATTGGATTGAACTCTCGCTGCTTTTTTAAGTTTTGATTGTGTTTAATTTACAGATTCAGGTAAATCTTACATGTTTTGAGGCAATCCGACAGATATGGATCTTGGTGTGTCAAAACTTATACTGTGCCTTGAATACTGATCAAGTTATATTTCTGTTCTAGAGAAGAATTTCATTATGAGTAATGCTAGATTCGATCAATATAGAAGCCCTATTAAACCATTCACCCGATTTCACTCTTAACTTACCAAGCAAGATTACAATTTGGTTTCCTTTCAACTCTTAACTGTCTCTCTAGATGTATGGTCCATGAGCCAAGGCTATCCATCAGTGGAGCAAAACAACAAGAAAATAAAATAAAGAATATTGGTAAGAGTCCTGTTTGGAGGAAACCCTACATACCATTAATATAACAAGACTTAATTTGCAAGATAAGTTTAAAATTAAGTTTCTTGCAAATTAAATCATTCCATGTTAGTGGTGTGGAGTGTATCTTTCTCACCAGCATGAAAATATAACTTTTGAATTATTATACTAAAAAATAGAGAAATAATGAGATTTTTTTAACAAAATATAGAAAGAAACGTAACTAGAACATAAGTTTTATTTTTTTAATCTCGTGGAAAGGAGGGGACAAAATTTTAGCCAATGATCTTTCTTAACTAAAAATACACTCCAGTAATCTACCTTCATTTTCTGCGTAAAAAGACAGTAGAAGGAGAAACACTCGAGACTCGAAATGAGGAAACAATCCAATGGTTGGAAGTATAACAGCTCTAACTACATTTTCTTTTTCTCTCTCTCTTTTTGAAAGGTCTCTAAACTCCACCAAATTCCTTGCCGAGAGATTTTGACATGAATACTTTAACCTTGGATACAAGGAGCTAGACAGCTATTAGCCTATATAAGTCTCATTTGAGCAAGCACTCCACCATCCACCCAACAAATAACCAACCAGGAAAAGTTCCAAGCAATTCGAGCAGGCCATCAACCCGGAAAAGAAACGATCAAAGACTTCTTCAGGTAAACCTGACACAGGTTCCACAGGGCACCAAATGTTCCCATCCAATCAACTGGATAAAATCAGTAGGTAACACTCCTTCCTACAAAGCCGGAAGAGACAATACTTCCACAGGTTCATCCCAAAGACAAATAACGTGTCAAATGGAAACCCCTGAACCATCTCCAACTAATGGGATATTTACCCACAGAAGCTTTCCAAATAATTCAAAATAGATCATATGAATTAGAAAGACTCGTTCCAATTTGTTTTATTCATCAGTTAAATATAAGGAAAGATAATGCATATAAGACCTGCGCCATTGCCACAGGGAACACAAGCCATTCATGTGCAGGTACACAAGTGTATACTGAGTCCATTTCTTTCGAGTCATATATTTCATATGTTCTGCCCACATCATTTATTTTCTGTTTCCCTCAAATCAGTGTATCAATTTATCTAGAAATCAACTATTTTATTCAATGAATGGGGTAAATTTGCAGTGTAAACTCTAAATTAGCTGCAATAATATCTGCTAGATGTTTGCAGGATGCAATGCCTTAAAACTACAAGCTATACTATTCTCCCATTTAGTCATTTAACTACTTGGATTAAATCAAACCAAGGTTTTCTTTCCCATTCACATTTTACACCACCACTGCAACTTCCTACCATCTGTTTCTAAAATTTTACAATGAGACCAACAGAGATTTGGAGGTCAGAAAACGGAATTAACAACATATCTCAGGGCATCTTGGATGTCAAAGCATATACAACACAAAAGTGAAAGATTGTCTACAAACCTTGCCTTTTAATATGACCAGTAGACTACTTGGATGGGAGCTCTATTTTCCAGTAAAATTACCCGCCATCATTATAACCAGAAGGTGCCTTGCGCTTCCTATTTGTTGTCTCCATATTCTGACCTTCACACTCTGTATTCCACTTTCTTGAAGTGGAGTCATCGGGATCACAAGCAACCCTCCTTGGAAAAAAACTGAACTCCTTTTTTGTATGTGGAGACAAATCACCAAACCTTCCCCCCTCTTGAGAACAGGTCGAACCAACATCTTCCACTTCACATGCTGAACTCTTTTCAATGCCCGTACGTGACTGTGAAATTAGACCCAACCTCAAAGACAAATCGCATTCTCTCTCTTGTGGCCTCTCTTGGGTGTCCAGGACATTCCCTTGCATTAATCTATTTGAAGCATTTTTAGCATTCTTAAAGGAGAAAGGGTTCTGGAAGACACCCCTTTCAGCAGACTCTCCCGTTGCTGCAAGAATCGGTTTGCCAATATATATAGTCTTAGAATGTGGTTTTTCTGGGATCTGGGAGCCAAATTGGGACCCTCCAGTTGGATAGTGAGTTCCATAATACAATGGATACACTGTACCCAAGTTCAGTAGGGTGTTTCTTTCCATTATCAACGGGTTAGGGCCGGCAGGAATGTTCTCTACCAAGAGAGGGTGGTTGCAAGGGGCAGTGAGGTTAGGATTTGGATTGATCTGGCTGTTGGATTCTGAAATCAGAAAAGCAGGATTCCTGGTGGTGGTTTTTGCAAGGTGTAACCGATTTCCAGAGTGAAATGGCGACAATGGGCGTTGTTCACAACTAGTTCTATCTAAAATTCTAGCAGGTGCAGAGGGCGGTTCTTGTGCTCTCGGGGTGAGGTAACTCCTAGGATTACTGAGCCGTTGGCTTCTCGAAGCCCTCACAGGAATGCAACCCAAGTTAAGGGCAGCTGAACAACATAGGAGGAAGAATAAAAGGAAGCAAATACAAATTACAAACTGAATTAAATTCCAGTTTGAACTACTTCTCAATGCAAATAACTGAGCTTGATCTAATATTCTTTTCGCAGAGAAAACCCCAGAAACATCATTGCAACTTGTTTCCAGAATAAAATGGTGTAGAACAATAAATCAGTACCTTCTATACATGGCGGCAATAGCTCGCCGGTTTCGGTGTTCTCGTCTTTCCGAATGATAGTGTTGACGGCATCATTTACTCTGTCCCATAGTGTTTCAAGACTCATATACTCAGCCTAGGCAATGAAAGTACGCACGCAACATTAGTACAAAGCACAAAATATAGATCTCTAAACATGCGCACGCACACAGGAAAAGATCAAATGATCTCTAAGCAAAATGAAGAAGATAGACCTCGGAGTTTGCTTTGGAGTACATGATTTCCTCTGCTTTCAGGACAACAATAGGAAGCTTCTCTTGCCATTCTTTGTTCTTTTTAGTTGCAGCGCTGTGAGACTCATTGACGACCCTAATCAAACATGTGGTGGGCACTGAGTTAAAAGCACATGTACAGCATCAAAGAGCGAGAGATTGATCGAAATAGAGAAGACCCAGAACCTGAAAATCTGTTGAATAATAGAACCTCTCATGGGTTGGTGTCTGTCGCTGTGCCAAGCTCTCCTAACACACTCATAAGGTCTAGGGCCCGGCCGTGGCATCCTCAATAGCAGCAGCGACTCAGTCTGACCACAGCGAGATGGTAGAGAGAGTGGCAAAGAGAAAGAAAGGCGCTTTATCGGTGGGGAAGGAGGCGTAGGGCTCTACGTGGGGGTTGCCGGGTTAACTGTACTTCTGCGCTCCTTGTGCACTTCCATCTGCCAAGTTGCAATGGGACAGTTCAGCTGGGCAGGACAGTTGTGCTGCTTGTGCACTTTCACCATTCTGTTGTCTTCTCCAATAATTAAGAAACTTTACCACACTTTGATGTTCAATATTTTCTTAGGTGTAAGGGGTCACCTCTTGTGAAAAGGAGAGTTAAAGACGTGGGTATCAAAAAGTACTACAGGCCTACTCCATCTCTAAAATCTCCCTCCTAAACCATCACCTTTTGTCTTTCTTATTTATTTTCTTCTTTTCCCTCTGGAGTATGCACCGTCCCATCATTTACCCAACCTTAACTGCATTTTACTCACTTTACTATGTTATTATAATGAAAAGAAGTTTGTTTTTCTCTCTCTCCTTCCTACCCTGCTAACAGCCCCCTCTCCCCCAGTGCTGCTGTTCTTTTGACTCATTTTACAAAAACTTTCCATAGCAAATTAAGCAGTATGTTGTATTTTTTTTAAATGAATGGATCATTGAAAAAAGGAAAGTAAAAATTACATATATGCAATGCAATGTAACAAAAATGAAACCTTTTTTTGCAGGCTAGGTGGATCCTTCGATAAAACGCACAGTGAAACCTTTTTGCAGCCCCAACTATGCGTGAAGATGGCCTAATAGCACACTGTCACTGTCTTTGATACGGCCCTGACAATGCACGGGTCTTCCCCCCCACTCACTCATGTCTTGTCCACTCTTGAAAATGGCTTCACTGATACAGCCCCTTAACCTCTTTCTGCAATTTTTGGAAGTCCAACATCTAACCCTACTTACCCCACAAAGGAAACACTTCCGGCCCTCCTCTTAAAGAAGTCCTTCACTGATACAGATGCTATCACTGCGTTTTTAATTTCTACATACTAATCCCAACCGGTGACCATCTCAGCTTCAACTGCAAGTAGTTAGTGTGCTTAGATTTTTCTGAATTGTGTTGAATTTTAGCTCAGTTTAAAGTTATACAATCTAGAAAGTCATGAAAGGATGCTCTAGAAGTATGAATGGTCGCTTATGGAATCATCAGATTCGAGTTGCTTGAGTTTTTAATAGCAAACGAAGCGATCTTTTTGGAGGCATGAGTGTAATTAGGGCGACAACCATTGTAACTAGAGAGATTCAGGAAATGTGCTCCTGAAATAGCTAAAACAAGCAATTTGAGTTCGAGTTATGTTGACACTGAAGTATTTAGAAGTTGATTATGTAATTGGTGTCATCTAATTCCCGAGTGGGACTTGGGATATTAAATGGATCCCTCGACCTTATCCGGCTTGTGGATATCTCTTGAGATAAGATGAATTAATGGTGCTGCAGGATCATGAAAATAGATTAAAGTGCAGCTATTTAAAAATAGCAATAATGTTTTAGAGACACTTCATTAGAGATTTGGATCCAAATCCATATTCTTCAAATTAATTTTCATTTATTTCAGTGTTTGTTTCGGTTGGGGGTTGAGCAAAATAATGAAAGGGACAGCCTATAAAAATAATGAAAAGGACACAATTATTTGCATTATTATCTTATTATTTAAAAGAGAACTGCTACATATACAAAGAGATTACACAAAAGTAAACTCACAAACTGATGTGATTTAATAGAATCCGGTAAATCTATTTTACAATAAAAATAACTTTACAATCTGATATATCACATCAAGTCACATCATTTTGTAGATTTAATTTTATATAATTACTTTGTGTCTAAAGTATGAATTAGTCTGCATACATTCTCCAAATGGAGATTGCTCATACAAACTCATACAGTTATATTTAAAAAAAATTAAAATTACAATAATATATTTTTTTAAATGATTTTTTTTTCTTTTTATCTTTATTCGTCAATGAGATTGTATACGCAATTCTTCTTATAAATAAAATTTCTACTAAAATACTTTACTATTTAAATGTTTTTTTTTTTTTTAATCCAACGTTCCCCCTACCTCCCATCAACATCAATTAGCCTTCATTCTTGGAAGGAAAAGATTTCGTACCAATTAACTTCATCCAAAAAGTATAGGCTGTCGTGCCAACATGAGTTATCAAAATTATTTGTATTTTACTGGCTCCATTCAAGGACTGTCACTTGCACATAACTCAATCTTGTCCTCCTCCGACAATCTTGTACAGTTCCCACGCAAAAAGCCGACCACCATGTCAAGTGAATTGGCCTTGTGCTGAAGCTTTCCGACCATATTTTCAGGGTAATTCTAACACCTTTTTCCTGTCTCAAACTAATCCTATAGGAATGATAAAGGACTCCTCACATGCTCTCACATACATATTGATGGAGACATTACAAAAACTTACTGTGCATCACAATATACCGACACGTTGTTAGGTCGACTTTGATACCATTTATAACAACTATATCGAAATGTTGTGTGGTTTGAGCTGGCCTCCTTTGGTATTTTATTTGCTCTCTTTTGTATCTCATGGATTAGGGAGTTATAAAAAGGCATATATGGAATACTCAACTTCTTCCATGTGATGTGATAGAGAGATAAAAGTATGTACTGTATTGAGCAATTTGCCACTACTTTAAGAATAAATCTTCACAATCTCTTCACACTTCATATTTTATATTTTTTTATTATTTTTTTCTTTTATCAAATATTTATTATATGAATAATGAATAGAAAATTTGAAATAATTTAAAAAGAATAAATTCAAAAACAAATATTAAAAAATATTAAAAAATTTAAAAATTTAAAAAAATATAGAGTATAGAGTGTAGAGTGTGGTGAAAGTTATAAAGTTGTATAGCAAAACTCCTACTTTAATACTCCGTATATATATGTGTGTTGGTGATAGTCTTTATCTTTTTATTCTCTCTTATTTATTTTGCTTTTGTTTTAATGTGATGTTTGCGTCACAAGAATTATACAAGTACCAACATCTTAAGCCCGTCTTGTGTGGTTTTATACACACAAAACATCTCATAAAAATAAATTCATAAATTGACATAACTTCATATAATACGTTATATTTATTTTATAATAAAATAATTTTATAATCTAATGAACCACATCAATCCACGTCAATTTGTGAGTTTACTTATATAGAATATTTGTGTGGTTAGAACATTTATCTTCATTAAATATTTGGGCAATGGATGGATAAAAAGATCTCAATTGTAAGATACTAATAAAAAAGGGTAGACACTGCAAACTTTTAGTAGTTTAGATGTGCAATATACTAATGTCAATAGTTTTGTATGTAAAATATAAAATCCTCACTAAAAGAAGTGAAACTTGTATTTTATTCATTAATAAATGATAATATATATCTACTTTAGTATAATAAGTGGCTATCTATTGTGAATAGTAATTTTTATTGTTTTTCCGTTAACTTTTTTTGTTTTTCCGTTAAGTCCGTCAAGTCATGTTTTTATCAAAAGACTCTTAAAACTCTTGATCATTTGACATGTAACTCTCTTGTAGAATTTAATGAAGGATCCAGTTTTACTAAAAGGTCCTTAAGACTCTTGACCATTTGACATGTAGCTCCCTTGTAGAATTTAATGAAAAATCATGTTTTACCAAAAAACCCTTAATAGCCCCGCAGCGCATATGAATTGACGTCTCTTTTTCATGTATCTTTTGTTCGACAGTGTACTCATTTTCCTTTCTTTTTGTTTTAATTTATTTAAATAAAAAATTAATAATATTTTTTTATTATATAGAGTAAATAAATAATCAATATAGATGCAGACCAATGCTCATACTTTACTGAAGTTTAGATTTTTTTTATTTTTTTTTATTTATTTTTTTTTTTTTGTCTTTATTTTAACTTTGGATTTTCTTTTCCCATCAAATAAGCTACTGAATTTTTTATTTTTTATTTTTAAATTATTATGTCAAGTGTACCCTATAGCTAATGCACCCGGGGCCGTTTCCGTGTGTATGTGTCCACTTCAATGTTCTTTCTCCAAAGCACCTGCAATCATGAAATAAGAGAGGAGAAAATACAAAATCTTGAGGTGAAGAACATTGCTAAAATATTTCAAATATAAGGTGCACAATCTAATTAAGTTTCATCATTAAGATGAATCTTCTAAGGTAGGTCCAGCCTGCTTTGCATCATCACCATACATTTGGTCAAGAATCAGCACCAATCCCATGGCGAAAGCACTATCAAACCCTGGCTCAAGACACAAGAAGAAAACATCCTTCCCAAGCATCACACATGTTGACGGGTCCACTTTTCGTTTGATCCGAGCCACAGGTAATTTTCTTGATGCGTTCTCCACACAAGTCTTGTAAACTGTACAACATCGACGTGGGAAAGAGCCTTCGATTTGGTACTCCTCTGAAACATCACCATGAAGCTCTATCATCAATCTAGACCGTCCAATTATGGATGATCTAGATACACTAAAAATCGAGTTTTGATGATCTGCTTTGTCTCCTCTGTATCCTTCCCACCTTTGATAAAGACTCGGCTTCTATTCCATAACACCCTCTCTTTCATTATTCACTTGGTATTAGAATGTGAAAATGTGTAGTACATTTAAATTAACTCTGATAAATAAAGATTAATGCATGATTATTATCTAAATTGGATACTCAAATCTAAATAATGAAACAAGATCATGTGGACCCTAAAGTATTTAATAATGTGGGACCAACCGAGGATGTGGACTCTACATATTTATTACATTAGTCTTCAAATATGACCTACATTCGATATAGATACAAGTAAAGAACCCCAATCCGAAAGAATAGTATTATAAATAAATTTTGATAAATATTTTTAGTCACAAAGAAATAATATAAAAGTAAACTCATAAACTGACGTAATTTGATGTGATATATTAGATTATAAAATTATTTTTATTGTAAAATAGATCTAACATATCATATGAATTATATCAATTTGTGAGTTTATTTTTGTATGATCTCTTTATAATTGTAGCATTTCTCATAAATCTTATAACAATTAACTAATTAGCTTAATGATTTTTGTGATTCATTTTAAAAGTATATTCCATCACAAAACATAAGCTCATCTTTATTTAGATTGACATTTAAATATTTTATTCCTTAGTATCGTTGAGTATATTGTAAAATTTAGGACTAGATATAACCAATACACAATATTAATTTAGGATAACAAGGCACGTTTTATAGCTTTCTCATATATAAGAAGGGCTGGTTGACTTCTTATGGGAGACTTGCAAATTGAGAAAATAAAAATAAGAAATTTAGAGGGTAAGTTGTAGTTTCTTTTAAAAAAAATATTATATATATAATATATTTTCATGGGTTTGTGTATTATTTATTATTATTTTTTAAAAATTATTATGTTTAAAAAGTAAGAAAGTTACTATATATGTAAATTAGTATAAAGATTGAAACAAATGACAATTATNGAAAAAAAAAAAAAAAAAAAAAAAAAACTAATTTTTCAACTAGCGGTAACACCAGTAGCACCGCTCTATATTTATAAGTCTAACTTAAAAACTGACGTGTATTCCTTCATTAAAAAAAAATGCGCTAGTCATATACGTAGCCTAGCGATCTATATCAATTTCTTTATAAATGGTTAAATAAATTTGGAAAAAAACTCAATTAATATCATAAAATCATATTGGAAAAAACCTCAATTTTAAAGTGGTTAAAGCAGGATGTGACGTAGTTATATCACAAACCTTTCGAACAAGAGTGAGGAGGCATTTTCCGGAGGAATCCATGAGAACGAGCTCGTCTTTGGGTTTGGAATCGGGGCCGTACGAGTCAAACCGGAACAGAAGCACCCCTTGTGGATCATACACGATGAAACCGTCACCGGGGAAGAAGACGGAGGTCTTCCGGACTGTGAGAAGGGTCTCTTCAGGGAAGCAGAATTTCTCGTCCACGATCATGACAACCTTGTCCATATTCATTGCCATGCACCCAAAGACTTTTAAGATTTTAGAGCAGAAAACCAGTAGTATACAAAATCGATCTGTGGAAATATTCAGATCATTGCAGAATATATCATCTCAAGTGGGTAATTTATGCCATTTAAATGGCGCATGGGAGTTGCGCCCTTTTTTCCTTTGCCATCTATATGTCTTTTCTGAGATGCCTCGAGTTGGAGGTCATGCATGCAAATCATTCAGTTTATGTACATTTTCCATAGAATAATGTTAGGCATACAAATTTTAAATAGACAAGTTTTATACAAATTATTTATAAAAAGTGAGTAGAGAATTGGTTTTTTAGACTTTTTTTTAAATAGAATCTATTTTTTTATAATGACTTGTACGAGACTTGTCTATTTAAAACTTATACAAATCATTTCTCTTTTCGATAAATACATATGCTAAATTGGATTTCTCACACACACACACATACACACACATATATATATATATATATATATATATATATATATATATATATTTATGAGATAAGTAGGTTTGGGTCCCATTTATATTTTCATAGAGTTTCTAGACAATGAATATATTTCAATATTAATAATTTATGAAGGAAATATTATATCGCCTATCTACAGGGTCAGTACGATAGGAGTTGAATCTTGACACAAGATTTAAGTGTGATCGGTGTTGCAATCATTTGTGCATGGCAAAATACAATGGCGATCTATCGTTTATATATTCATTAATGCCATCATTTGTACGTCCAATTTTGAATCTCCTCCTCAATTAACTTCAATATTGTCTATAATGCGGTCAAGCGAACTCTTTTTTCTTAAATAAAAATGAGTAGAAGATGATAATCAAAAATAGTTTTTATATTTGTATGCGATCATAGTAGCATTCTATCTGTTGGAAACTGAAAATGAGTGACTTATGGATTGTTTAGATTTGGAATTGATCTCAACTCAACTCAACTCATGATCTCATCTAATCATTACAACTTTTTCAAACTTTTAAATAAAATATAATAAATAATTTAAATTTTTTAAATCTCAAAACAAAAAGAATATTAAAAATATATATTCTAACAATATTTTATTCAACTTTCAACTCTCATCATATATCATATCAACTCAACTTACTATTCAGAAATCTTAGACGGAAAAAGCTGCATACACCCCCTCGAAAAAGTTTTGAGAACTCTATCTTGTGATTTTAGAGACTCTATGATAATAGATTCTATCCCCTTTTTTAATTTTTGACATTATAGATCGTGCTTTTTAATATTAATTATCTGATATTTATTAAGGGTGAGAAAAATTACAGCAGTGGTAGTGGGTCGCTGTGAAAATTAGCATACCAACAAATAATAGGAAGCATTGTTGCTGTATCTAGTTGATGTCTCTCCTAACTAGCTGCTTGCAAATCACAAAAAGATCTTATAAAAATAAATACACAATTAACTTACGTGATTATATGTTTTTTCAATTTATTTTCTTCATAATTCTATGTATAATCAACTTCTTTTATCACAATTTAATATAACGTTGCATATATATATATATATATATATATATATATATATGTATGCATACAGTTTCCCAAATGAGACATGGTATATACTTTTTTTATAGGTAAAATTAAAAATATATAGGTGCGTGCATTAAAAAAGTAAAATTTCTCTTCATTTTAAATATTATTGTCATCCTTAATCAAATTTACTGATATAATATATTTTTAAATAACATCGGTTACTTTAACCATAATTATTTTAAATATGAACAAATATAATAAAGACCTTTGCTCGGAAGGTGGTGTAGCACGAGAATGGCTCCCAACAAGACCAATTGCCTTTTTTATTTTTTTTATTTATTTTTTTCAGATCTTTAAATTTTTTTTTTAAAAAAATTATAATATCATTAAAAAATACTTCTTTAAATATTAAAAAATAAAAAAATTATTGGGATCCGGTAGAGTAGCTTTTCTCTATAATAAAATTAATTTGAATAGTAAGTGATGTTACACTTCATCGTAAGGTTACATGAATGCAGATCACCGGTACTAAGATTTGCAAAATAAAACAAGAGGTGATCCTGTGTAAATTGCTGAATGATGTGAGATGAAGGAGAGAGTACTGGCCAATAAAGTATGTCTTTTCTCATCAACATGGTTATCATTTCTTTTTTAGAATTATTCTGTACAACAGACTTTTATACCACGCACTTATTAATGTGAGTTTTTATTTTTTATTTTCTTTTACTTCTTTTTTCAATATGTCTATAGTGTAAAGGCTGCTGAATATAATTTTTCTTCTTTTTGTAGCTAAAATTTTGGATATCTCTTTGAGAATTGCTATAGCTGACTATTCTTTTTGGATCTTTCTCGAATGGTTTTGCTTGCTTAAGAGCCCAAGTTCAAGTCTAAATTTTAGTTTTTCTTTTTACTTTTTGTTAAAACTCCAGCATTAGACTAGTCAAAAAGATATTTATGAAATTTTGAGCTACAATAATTTAAGGTCTCTAGTCATATTTGGAGAGTCACTGTAAAAGGATCGAATCCATATTTTATGATTTTTCCATCCAACTACCTCTCTCTTTTAATATTAATACAAGTGTATTTACAAAATATTAAATTTTTTTAAAATATTATTAAAATATATATTATTATTTTATTATTTTAACTTTAAAATGACTAGTCTAATATGAACTAACCTTACCAAAAGTTTTGACTATAGTCAAAACCTCAAATTCTAATAAAAATTTAGACTTGACAATGATTAGGCCATTGTCAATATTCTTAAAGTCATACATCATATGCAGTGTGGGTTGGTATGATCTCCATATCATGTTATATTTTTTCCTACTTAAATTTGTATTATTATGAGTGTTGCCTTACAAAAGCACCTAGTTTCTATTTTTGTAGAGAATGAAGTAAGTCCTATAACATTTATTTATGGCCGCATAAAAATTTCAGATAATATTAAATGAATAATAAATACCGTAGAACCTGTTTTATATATCTATCCAATTTATTTTAAATATAAAAACTTGAAATAACCTCACTCTCCTTTAGGGTAAGAGAAGTGACTTCTGTCAAATGGATTAGACATGGATGTAGTATTGTTCACTCGGGTTCTGACTCAGCTACTCGAGTATATTCGGCTCAAAACTCGGGTCTCAAACCTAGGTAGGAACTCGGATGAAACCTGCTTTTCTAAAACTCGAAAATTCGCATTCTCGACTATACTTGATTTTTTTTTTATACAAAAGCCGATATATTATTAAATTCTTTTAATGTTGAAAAGCATAATCTTTTTTAATCTAAAAGTCTATATTTTACTAAAGTTTTTTCAAGAAGTCATGTTGAAAAGCATAATACTAATGCAATGAACAATGTCTATAATAATAAAAATATATTAAAATGGAAAACTAAATTTTATGTCAAAAATAAATAAAGTTAGAAACAACTAATTATATTTTTAACTAAATTTTTTTCCTTAAAGTTGACTTTTTTTATATAAATCCGGAATACAAATTTTATATCCAACCCAGCCCAGGTAGGCCCGGATTTTGAAATGTGAGTTTTGGCCTGGATTTGACCTGAAATGGAAACAGTAACCAAAACTCGGATTACCAGGTAGGTCCGATAATCGGGTTGGAAAAAAATCGACCGGGATAAAGAGTCTTACACGTATGTCATAAATTATACTTGATATCATAGGGTGGTGGCGTTTTTGTAGCTTTTATGTCTCCAGATTTTCCATCCTATCATTTCCTTTCCTGTCATTTCTTTTTAAAGATGTTAAACCAAGGCCAAGATGGGTTGGCATTTCCTTCCTAGGTCGATACATTTACTTTAGCCACTGTCCTTCTTTGCTAACTTTTGGGCCTATGTCACTTACTCTAACGAAATGTGAAGTGGGCCTCTTGGTTAAAGCCCATGTGAGAAGAAAATATTTATTATTCAACTCGGTGGTGAAGTCGAAAATAATAAGTCATAAGTGTAAGAGAACGGATAAAAGAGAAATAGGTGGTGAAGTCGAAGAAAATAGTCATACATTTTCAAGGTAAAAAAATGGCAGTTTTATGGAGACCGAAAGTCTATCGATAGAACTGAACAATTACCACTAAATTGTTTTTTTTTCTTAAATATTAAGAAAAACATTTCTTAATGTTTAAGGGGAAAAAAAACAAAAAAAAATTTAATGCATATCTTAATATTTAAGAAAATAAATAAATAAAAATGCACCCATCGGTGCAAATGCTATGTAGACGATCTATTCTACCTAACATTTCTCTAAAAACAATTGTATTTATTTTGAATTCATCGGTGCATTTTGAATGTCGAGTGAATGATGAGTAGGGTGATAAAATGAAAAGCGAAAACGAGAGTGGACGAACATATATAATTGGATATAGTTTAAAAGTCACATATCTAGCCATTGAAAAGCCCGAATAATAGAATAATAAATTGAAGAGAAATGGTACTTACATTTTTAGGGTTTGTAAACCCCGCTTATTCACTTTTAAAAAAATAAGTAAATCCGAAACTGATATGAAAAAATAATTTTTTTAATGCTGGACTTCATTTTTTCTTTAAAGGGAATGTGCAGAATTTACACATTCTAAAATTGTATTTAGCATTAATCTAAATTTAAATAAATAGAAAAAGAAAGCAAATGAGGAAGAAATGAGAGGATCCATAAGAGCGGATTGTTTTTCGAAGGGGACAACTTTTTAATAAGCTAAGTTTTATCGAAAAAAATAGGTTAGGAGGTGAATTATCTTGTGTCATATCCACATATAATGGATTACAAGGAAATCAAACACGGCCTATGTAGCTAGTGATAGTTAAGATAGCTCATGAGTTGCTAATATAAAGAACTCAATCATCTAAACACAATTGCCACGGTTCATGGAAAGAGTGGAGAGGAGGAGGAAAGTTAGTCAGAGAGGTGTAAGAAGGTAGAATGTAATTGTTAACGCCTAAAAATGGCACAACAATCGGGAAGGGGAGAAAGATCCATTTTTGACCCCGCTGAGGTTGTTCTAGGCCAGGATCGGTGTTGTGTAGAGCCCCTGGAGGTGGTCTAGTGTGACTGAACGGTGTTCCTGCGTACATCCATGACGGTGAACAATATTTAAATGCAGAGGAAAAAATAGAGGGGGACACACAAATTTATGTGACTCGATACTTGGCCTAAGTCCACGGGGGTTCGGGGAGGGGAGATTCCACTATAATATATTTTTTTATAATCTCTCATGGTCTTTCATCCTCACTGTACAATGGAGATCTAAGTTCTATCCTCTAATTTTTCTCCTCTCGCTAGAGTCTCTGTGGTGAGGTTGAAGAATGTGAAATCTCAGAGAAGTCTAGCCGAAAGTCCCCTAGAGTCATGTGTCCATGCATTCTATCTCCTACCCCTTTACTTTATGTCACTTACCTTTTACCCTACTGACACACTGCCCTTCCTTATGCTTTTGTCCTCTCTCTCTCTCTCTCTTCTCTCCTGATGAGTCCCCTCTGTTGGGCTGGGCCTAGGAAATACCATGGGCTTGTTATATTTTATCCCTTACAATTGTCCACAATTCTTAAGGGCAATTTGCTCCAAAAAGAAGATCTTGAGAATTTTCAAAGATAAAATATGCAATCGAAATAATCCACCCAAGTCTGTAGAGAAATAAATTCTGAGTGTTGGTCCTTGGTTATCCGTTCCTCTTGCGTTATGCAATGAAAATTTTCGAGCACCAGATTAGGCGAGAGACAAACTCGACTATATAGAGAGTAAGCGTGAGGCTCGTCTTAGCGAGATAAGTAGGAGATGGATTCGACCATATATAGTGCGAGTGCGGGGCTCGTCTTGGCAAGGTAAGCAGGAGATAGGCTTAACCGAGTAAGGTGTGAGCATGGGGCTTGACATGGTGAGAAAAAGCTGGAGATAGGCTTAACCCCATAAAGTGCAAGCACGGGGCTCGACTTGGCAAGATAAGTGGGAGATAGACTCGATCGCGTAGAGTGTGAGCGTGAAGCTCGATTTGGCAAAGTGTATACTCCAACGCTTAAGTTGCGAGCACGTAACTC
>QEOW01000476.1:451589-518869 GCA_003123825.1 Juglans hindsii
AAAAAAATGTAATGATAAGATGATATGAGAATTTTATGTCTCATCCCACCCCTAATCTGCCTATTTGATTTTTATAAAATTCAATACGAATGACCTTGCGATGCATAAAGGAAGTTGGAGCGCAGAACGCGCATTGCAAGTAATTTGTATTTTTGACTTAGTTTTGTTAGAGTAATAGTATGTATAATTCTAAAATAAATAATTTTTATATAAATTTTTTATAAAAAAGTGAGTTTTTTTAGATGAGTCTACTTTTTTGTTTATAAAGATTTATATGAAATTTGTACTTGTATAAATCATTTTTTTTATTATATATAAATCGGTATAACACATTATTTATAGTGAATTTTATTTTAAAATTAAAATACAAATAACTTATTAGTATAAATGATCTGAAAAACTTTCATATTAGTAGTGTGTTAGAAAAAAATAATATTAGGGATTGTCCAGCTGTACGTGCCCTAATGCATTTCATTTTTTGTTAAATATTTTGTTAAACGTATTTAAACATTTTAAAAAATATATATACATTTAATACTAATTGTTTGCTTTCAAAAGAATTAAAACGTCCAATTGAGGCTACCATTTTCCTTTAACAAAAAAAATGTCTTAGATAGATTTTGTTACTCTTTACGCTCGTTTGTTTTCAGAGATGAGATGAGATGAGATTAAAACTAAAAAGTTGAATAAAATATTATTAGAATATATTTTTTAATATTATTTTTATTTTGTAATTTGAAAAAATTAAATTATTTATTTTATTTTATATCGAAATTTAAAAAAATTATAATGATGAAGTGAGATGAGATAAAATGAGATGAGATGTTTCTTGAAAACAAACGAGTCCTTTTATCTTTTTGCCTGAGATTATGAGAGAGACGGTGTCACTTCGCTTACCCAAGAAACCAACCGTTTTCACTTTCAGACCTCCTCCCCCTTACACCCCAACGCCATCCGTCGGACAGATCACATCCGAGGATCTTTCTCGCTTCTCTCTGTATTCGGGTTCGCAACGATCACAGTCATAATCGGCAATGTCGAGCCCTAGACCAGCTCCACAAGTGTTACATTCACCCCAAGACTCTTGGGACTCCATGCTTCCGGGCCCTCCGAGCCGCAATAACTTCGGATCCTCTGACCTCAGCCCCTCCGGCCTCCTCGCCTTCCCCTCTGGCAGCTCCATTTCTGTCCTCGACTCTCGCTCTCTCCAGCTTGTTTCTACTCTCCCCCTCCCTGTTCCCCCTTCCACTTCTTCCAATCCTCTCTCCCCATTCGTTACCTCCGTCCGCTGGACTCCTCTCCCCCTGCGCCGCGACCTCCTCTCCACTGAACCTTCCTCCTCCCACCTCCTCCTCGCTGCTGCCGACCGTCAAGGTCGCATCTGTCTTCTCGATTTCCGTTCCAGATCTCCGGTCCTCTGGTTCGAAACTGATCCCGCTTCCAAATCCGGCGTCCAGGATCTCTGTTGGGTCCAGGCCCGATCTGATTCCTGCCTCCTCGCCGCCATCAACGGTCCCTCCACTCTCTCCCTCTACAACATCTCCTCCGGCCGCTGCGTCTTCCGGTATGAAGCCGCGCCCGAGTTCCTCTCCTGTCTCCGCCGTGATCCTTTTGATTCCCGCCACTTCTGCGTACTCGGCCTCAAGGGCTTCCTCTTATCCGTCAAAGTCCTCGGCGAGACTGAGGATGACATAATTCTCAGGGAGCATCAGATCCCCACTGATTGCGCCGAATTGCAGAAATTGGAGAGAGATGCCGCCGCCTCCACTAACGGTTCCAATTCATCGTCGCCGGCTTCGGCGGTGTTTCCGCTTTACATGGTCAGGTTCGCGTTCTCGCCGCAGTGGAGGCACATTGTTTTCGTGTCATTCCCGAGGGAATTGGTGGTGTTCGACATGAAGTACGAGACCGCGCTCTTCACCACTGCGCTGCCTCGTGGCTGCGGCAAGTTTCTTGACGTCTTGCCCGATCCGAATAAGGACCTACTTTATTGTGCTCATCTTGATGGGAAGCTCAGTACTTGGCGCCGTAAAGAGTAAGCATTATTTTTTACCTTTTTCTCTGGAAATATGGTTATAGTCTATACTAGGCTTCAGTCATCTTATCTACCATCTTTCAAAATTTATGATACCAAGTTCTGCCACTATACGATGTTGAAAGACCAAAGGGATTTAGCTGTACATGAACAATTCGTGAGTTTCCCACGGAAGAGTAGTATAAATAATATTCATCGATCTAAGAAGCATTAATTAGGACAATCACTAAGATAGGTGGCTCAGTTTAAGTCACTGCCTTATGACCAGAATGCTTACTACTAAGGCCTCGTTTGTTTTCATAACTCCTCTCAACTCATCTCATCTAATCATTACAACTTTTTCAAATTCTCACACAAAATAAAATAAACAATTCTAACTTTTTCAAATTTCAAAACAAAAATAATATTAAAAAAATATATTCTAACAATATTTTATTCAATTTTTAACTTTAATCTCAACTCATTTCATCTGCAAAAACAAACGAAGCCTAAGTGATCTTTAGCAGCAATGCTTGGAACAAGGTTATACTATGATCCAATATAAAAACACATATGTCACATCCCTTTATTTTTGTAATTCACCTGGCCACTGCGATCCCTAGTCTTGTTCAGGGTCTGGCATGGTCCGTATCTAGGATTTAGGGGCAATTTTTTACAAATGCTACTTCACCTCTTAGCTAGCAACTCGGGGAAGTGGGTTTACCATATGATTTTTTGCCATTAGTGACTTTAATACCCCATATTAGGGGTGGAAACTGACCCTATTGGTTCGGTTTCGGTCTTGACATGTTTTTTAGGGGGTGATACCGACCGAAACCAGCCGATGAAGGGGGATAAAACCGGCCGGCGTAGTTTCAGCCGGTTACCATCGGTTCAATTGTGTTCTTGTCAGTTTACACTTTAGAACGCCCATAAAAAAATTTCACAACAAAATCATTACAAAAACAAGAAAAATTAAAAGAACCCCATCAACAAATCTCACAACAAATATCACAACAAAATCATTACAACAAAATCATTCCAAGAACCCCATCAACAAATCTCAAATGAATTGGAGATGAGAGAATTTGAGAGAGAGAGTCAAAAGCCTGAAAGTTTGAAACGGCTCAAATGGATGGAGGGAGAGAGGGACGGCAATGGAACAAGAATCCCATCAACAAATCTTAAATGGATCGATGGCATCAGAGAGAGAGAGAGATAGAGAGAGTTCTTTCAAGGAAGAATGGCGCACTGAGGGGAAGGGGGGGCTCGGGCGGCACCGTTTGGTGTATTAAATCAAACGGCGTCGTTTCATATATATTTTTTTCAAAACTGTGCGTATAAAATGATGCCGTTTAAATCACTTAAGTGAAATGGCGTCGTTTTACCTAAGATATATATAAAATATATACATATTATATCGGCTGGTTCGACAGTTTAAACCTGGTTTAGACCGGGACCAAACCAGCTGACATTGGTTTCTTGTATTTCCTACCACCGGTCGGCCAGTTCTCCACTGGTTCCGGACTCTGGCGGCCAGTTCCCTTCGGCGACGGTCGGTCTTGTCAGTTCCTATGCAGCCCTACCCCATATTGAGTATAGGAAGATGGTGAATAGGATCGCGCATTACTTGGAAGGAGAAGTTCTTGCTCTTTATAATGATATATAGAGTTCTAATTGCAACATTGACTAGTTCTTTTGAAGCATGGGTCTAGATGTGGTTTAGGCCTTCCTTGGGTCGTTATAAATGATATTAGAGCCAAGCGCAACCAGAAGTGTAGGACCTGAGTTGTGCTACCCATGATGGAATGACCAGATTTAAGAGTGGAGCATTGGTCTTGGTGGTATGCTTCCTCCAAGTCTAGGGTTCGAACCCTTGGTTGCAAACAATTTCTAAGGACCTTCAGATTGGGGGAATTTCCCCTTAATTTCCCAAGGTGCACTTGAGGGAAACTCATTGCCGAGGGCCTAAGCACCCCCTGAATTAGTCAGGACTTTATTCCAGGAACTCGATGCCGATAAAAAAAAGAGAAGGGGAGATTGTAATTCCACGGATTGAGTAGAGGAAGGTGGTCTCATTTTGCTGGGGGGAAAGAGTTCTTGCACTTTATAATGATTTTGGAATCTCTAATTGTAATAGCTTGGGCCTTCCTTAGGTCATTTAATTGAAAGAGTTGTTGACTAAGATAGATCTTGGGTTTGAAGAGTTCTTTTTTGATAAGCTGGGTCAGAAGAGTTGCATTGTAGATATTCATGTGTTTCTTTGAGAAGGAAAATTCAGTTCATTTAAAAGAGTCCGGTTTCCCAAAAGAAAGAAACTTAAGCCTTCTAGAAAACCAAATGATTTTTCAAATGGAGATTTAGACTCATTAATTTCATCTTTGGAACGTTAGGTATCATAAGGCATCTATTACTTGTAGAAAAAAAGGCACCTAACTTTTTATTAATATTAAGTTGGAAATGTCAATGTTTTTGCTGAGATGATTTTTGAGGTACTTAAAGAAGCTAGTAAAAACATTGTGAATTTAGGTGAGAGTGAGTCGGAGATTTCTGATTAAGTTGGTTAAGGGCATCTTGGATGCTATGAGTGGGGTCTTATCATATAGGCTACCAGAGTTCTGAACATATCCAGAGACTAGATAATACTGAGTAAAGATACTGCTACTGCTGGAAATATTTCACAATGCAGTTTACGTATCTGAAAAAAACCTGCACTGCATTATCTTTATGTTAACAGGTGTATGTTCATCTCTACAACTAGAAGCTTCTGAATGTTATATTAAAAAGTCTTAATACTTCGTGTCAATTCAATAGAATCCTTCATTACTAAAAAATACTTTGTATCAATTGATTTTTGAACTTAATTTCTGTTTTCTCTGAGATAATCATAAAACTGATTAGATGGCAAATGTTTTCTGGTCCAAGGGAATATACTTACTTGAATATTCTCACAGACGAGAGCAGATACACATAATGTGCTCAATGGAAGAGTTGATTCCCTCGATAGGCACATCTGTCCCTTCTCCTTCAATTCTTGCTGTAATCATCTGCCAATCAGATTCTACCTTCCAAAATGTTGGCAAGCTCTATTCTGATGTACCTCATTCTTCTTCTCCAGATGTGGATTTTGATACACCTTTTGATTTTTGTGATGAACCGCTTCTTGTTTCTAAGACACATTTAATCTCCATTTCTGATGATGGAAAAATTTGGAACTGGCTCTTGACTGCTGAAGGGGCTGAAAGCATGCAGAAGGACAATACAAACTTGGGCTTGGTTGCTGATGTTAGTGAAGCACCAGTTCCAGAGACCAATGCTAGCATTGTAGTTTCTTCTACTGGTGGACCTGCGATGGAAGCAGGTAAGCAACTGAAGTGTTTGGATGGTAGCAGAAGCGGCCCATCAAATTCTACCTTGGAAGATATGTCATTTAAGGTTTGTATAATTATTTTCTTCTACAGTCCTTTTTATTTTCATATTTGTCAATGTTGTCACAAGCTAGATAAAAGGAGTAGCATTATGACATGAACAACGGGAAAACCCAATTATTAAGTATAAGCTCTCTCTCTCTCTTACACACACACACACACACACACACACACACACACACACACAGGTAGAAAGAGAGTATTCAAAGAGAGCTGAAAAGCTTTATTGCCAAAGACCACCAGTACAGGAATGAGTATTCTAGAACTTTAAGTGTTCAGGCATTGAGTAGCATACTGTATGTGTTTCTTCTTCAAGACAATTTTTGGCCAGTTTTTGATACTGTATAATGTAAATGCTGCTCAGTGTTTTTTTTAATAAGCAAGATTTATTAATGAGCAAAAAAACGCAATCTAAGTACACTAGTCATAGCCCAGTTAGAAAGAAAAGAAAGATTAATAAAGTGGCAAACCTTGTAGTTATGTCAAAGGAGGGCGTATATTGAAACTTTTCTCTCTCCTATTAAAATCTTCTCTCTGTACACTTTGCAATAATTTTCCTTGTTGAAACTGATGATCTTGCTAGTGCAAGTTGGAGTTGGTTCTGATGGGATTCTTTAGAGAGGTGGGGATTGAATCGAAATTATTCACTCTTAGCAATGAAGGTGGATTATTTCGTATAATAGAGAGGGTGTGGAGTAGGAAGCAGGAACTACTGGTGGAACATAGAACTGTGCAGTGGTTGGTCAAGGCGTTGGAGGTCTGCTTTAGTGGGGAGGAGGAGTTTTACAGCTCCATCAGAGAGGGTTATTGCAGTTACCTTGCACAGAGATGCTTCAATAGTAGAGGTTGTTTTGTGAGGGTGGCAGAATATAGGGAGGGGGGAAGGAGAAACTTCATCATCATTCTGGAAGGGGAGGAGGGGAGAGATGGAAAAGGTTGAAGGAGGCGTTGGGGGAGCTGTTGCAGGAGAGGAGAGCAAGTGGTGCTCCTACCGTCGGTACTCAGGTGAGGCCTAAGGTGGAGAAGGCACGGTCGTACAAGGAGGCACTTGCATCGTATGGGGAGCGAGATGGGGACTGGAACTCTGACTGACACATGCCTCGAGCTCCTCAAGGCGTACGCTTTGCAGATGGTGGCAAGGAGATGGAGAGGGATGTGCCCTGGGTGATGGATGATTTGCAGAGCCAAATATGGTATTTGCAGAGGGAACTTGCGGAGTTGAGGGTAATGGTCGGGTGTAATAAGGATAAAGGCATTCACAAGGAGATGGAGAATGAGGGGCTGGCCTTGTCATTGAAATCTCATCAGCCCAACGTGAAGGGATTGGCCCACTAGAGTAGTAAAAACGTGGGGTTGATTTGGAGGAAGGTTGGGTTGAAATGGAAGTTTATGGGCTCACAGCCCTTGGGCCTTTCTTCTGAAGGCTTGGGCAAAACTGAGGATTGGCCTCATCACAGGGCCCAATTGGCGTGGGAAAGCCCTAGGGCTTCGCCTGTAGTTGAGTCTGGTGAGCCGCTAGCAGAGACCACGGAGTGTCTGCCGCCGTCGCAGGAGGAGCTGTCGGGGGGTCAACAGAAATTGCCGATGATGAAGGTGGCACTCTCCGATGATGGTCTGCAGGTCTAGGGTGCTCAGAATGAAGGGATTGGTGCCGCGATGGTTTCTGCGACTCGGGGGGGAGGGTTTTCTCCGTTGCTCGAGCAACAGACAGTGCTGACAAAAGAAGGGGAGGGGAGGGGGACACCAGCGAACCACTTTGGGGGCTTTCTTGTGGACTCTGAGGTGGACGTGAAAGATGTGAAGCTTTCGGATTCTGAGATGGGTTTGTCCCAATATGATTCTGTTGAAAGGGTGACATCAGATGAAGAAAATGCACTGGCTTTGAGTGATCATTTAGGTATGACAGAAATCTCGGTGGTGGAGGAGACTTAAGATTTTTTGGGGGTTAGCAGGGTGGTGGATCCGACCCCTTTGAATTTTCTGCTCCCCTCCCTATCGAGAGTCTCGGATTGGGTTTTTGATAAAGTTATAGAAATACAGAAAATTGTGGGAGTGGAATGTGAACGATACGAAGATCAATTGATGGACTTGCTAACGGCCATTAAAGCGGGGCACCAACAACATCGGAAGAATGCTTCGAAAAAACAGCAGGAGCTTAATAGGTTGACATGGTCGTTGAACACTGAGGGTAGGTCTAGCAAGGGCAGGTCGAAAGGGGCTGACCTTTTCTCCATGAAGCCCAAAATTGTGTCGTGGAATGTCTGCTGGCTCAATGAGGCCAATAAACGTCTTCGGATAAGAAACTTGCTTCGTGAGTGGAAGGCGAACATTGTGTGTTTACAGGAGACTAAGTTGAAGTTGATCAATAGGGGAATTGTGAGAAGTTTGTGGACTGGAGCTCATGTGGATTGGGTTTATATGGCTTCTAATGGGGCGTTAGGAGGAGTGGTTGTGATGTGGGATCGACGGGTGGTGGAGAAAATGGAGGAGTTTATAGGGAGATACACAGTAGCATGCTCTTTTAAGAGTGTCAGATAATTTTTTATGGGCTTTTGTAGACGTTTACGGTCCAAATCTAGACAACGTTAGAGTATGTTTGTGGGAAGAACTGATCGGAATTCACAGTTGGTGGAACCTCCCATGGTGTATAGGGGGAGATTTTAATGTCACTAGATTTCCAAGTGAGTCTTCTTTATTAGAAGAGGGCGGACAGCTATGATAGAGTTCTCTGAGTGCATCTCGGATTTGAATTTGGTAAATTTGCCACTAGCTGGTGGCTTCGCCACATGGGCTAATAATCAAACTTGGTCACGGTTGAATCACTTTCTCATTTCTCCTGAGTGGTAGAGCCACTTTCCAGACATTTGGCAAAAGCGTCTGCCGCGTATTAGCTCGGACCATTGGCTTATCCTGCTTGATTGTGGTGGTATCCGAGGCGGTCGAAGGTACTTTAAATTCGAAAATATGTGGTTAAAATCTGAAGGCTTCGTTGAAAGAGTAAGACAATGGTAGTTTTTGTACCAGTTCCAGGGTTCCCCTAGTTTTGTCCTTGTAGGTAAATTGAAAGCGCTAAAAAGAGACTTGAAACTATGGAATGTGCAATCTTTTGGTGATTTAGGGGCAAACAAGAAGGGTAAGTTGAAAGAGATCCAGGAAATTGAGAGGATCCAAGAGGCTAGGCACCTTACCCAAGATGAAGTAGCTTGAATGTCTTTGTTGGGTGAGGAGCTTGAGAAAATTATCTATCTAGAAGAGATTTCTTGGTGATAAAAATCAAGAGCCTTGTGGCTCAGGGAAGGAGACCGAAGTACCAAGTTCTTTCATCGAGTTGCAAATTCTCATAGGAGGAACAATAACATTGAGATGTTGAATTGGTGGTGTGGAGTGTAGAGAAGAACAGGTTATTCAGGATCACATAGTTGGATTCTATGAGCAACTCCTAACTGAACCGATGTGTTGGCAGCCGTCCCTTGATGGCTTGGTATTTGACGCCATTGGAACGAGTGATGTCTCTCGGTTGGAGAGGGCTTTTGAGGAAGAGGAGGTGGCGGAAGTAGTGCGGAAAATGACCAAGTACAAGGCACTGGGGTTGGATGGCTTCTCCATGGGTTTCTTCCAAGATTGCTAGGATGTTGTAAATGAAGATATCATGAAGGTGTTTCAAGAGCTCTTTGTGGCTGGAAAATCTGAGAAAAGCTTAAATTCTACTTTCCTTGCATTGATCCCTAAGAAGGTGGGGGCAAACGAGATAATGGAGTATCGCCCCATTAGCTTAGTGGGAGTGGTTTATAAGATTATTTCCAAAGTGTTAGCCAACCGATTTAGTGAGATGGTGGGGAAGATCATCACCAAGCCCCAAAATGCCTTTGTTAAAGGTAGGCAAATACTTGATGCGGTCCTTAAGGCAGGCTTAGCAGGGATCATATGCAAGTTAGACATGGAAAAGGCATACGATCATGTTAATTGGGATTTCCTTCTCTATTTGTTTGGGAGATGTGGGTCTGGAGAGAGGTGGTGGTCATGGATCCGGTGGTGTATCTCAATGGCCAAATTCTCTGTGTTGATAAATGGTAGCCCGGCGGGTTTCTTTCATAGTTCACGAGGCCTAAGACAAGGCGATCTGTTGTCGAATTTACTGTTTGTTATTGTGATGGAGGGATTGGGCAGGATGATTTCGGCCTTGACCCATCATGGCTTCGTGGAAGGATTTTCGGTTGGAACCCTGGATGGGGGGCATCATTAACATATCTCATTTATTGTTTGCAAATGACACGCTTGTATTTTGTGATCCATATCGTAATCAGGTGCGGGCTTTAAAGGTGTTGATGCTGTGTTTTGAAGCAGTGTTTGGTTTAAAAGTGAATTTTGATAAGTCGAAATTGGTGCCAATCGGTGTGGTGTCTAATGCACGACAATTGGCTCATGCGCTGGGTTGTAAGGTTGCCTCTCTACCTTTGAAGTACCTGGATCTTTCGTTGGGGGTTGGTGCAAGGACGCCTGCTATATGGGAGCCAGTGATTAAGAAAATAGAGAAGAGATTAGCGTGTTGGAAGAGATTGTACCTGTCGAAAGGTGGTAGGGCTTGCTTTGATTAAGAGTACACTCTCTAACTTACCTATTTACTTTCTATCTATTTTTCCTATACCTATAAAGTGTTGTCGGCCAGATTGAGAAACTCCAATGTGACTTCCTGTGGGGTGGTTTGGGGGAGGAGTTTAAATTTCATTTGGTCAAGTGGGAAACGGTATGTCGCCCAATATCCAACGGTGGTCTGGGTATTAGAAATGTGAGGACCTTCAATCGGGCGTTACTTGGCAAGTGGTTTTGGAGATACAATAAGCAACTGGAAGCCTTGTGGAGAGGGGTGATTGGGTGCAAATATGGCGATATATGGGGGGGATGGTGCACTAAAGAAGTTAGAGGAGCTGATGGAGTGAGGTTGTGGAAACATATTAGAAGAGGATGGATGATCTTTCTTCATCACACTCGTCTTCTGATGGGGCAATGGATCCAGGATTAAATTCTGGAAAGATATTGGTGCAGAGATACTGCTCTACAAGATGCATTTCCCTCATTATTCCAAATTGCTAGTGTCAAATAGGTTTCAATAATGGAGGTTATGGGAATATCGGGGGAGCAACTTCATTGGAATATCGGTTTTAGTAAGGATGCGCAAGATTGGGAGATGAACAATTTTACTGATTTTTATAGTCTTCTGTACTCCGTGAAACCAAGCAATGTACAAGAAGATGGATTGTGGTGGGTGCCCGCCGGGAAAGGTGTTTTTTCAGTTTGCTCATTTTATAAGGCTCTTACCCAAGATCCCAACATTCGGTTCTCTTGGAGGAGGATTGGAGACACAAGACGCCTCCAAAGTAGCTTTCTTTGTGTGGACAACATCTTTGGGCAAGATTCTCACAACTGATAATTTGAGGAAGCAGAGAATTATTATAGCAGATTGGTGTTGTATGTGTAGGTGAGGGGGCAAGTCGGTGGATCATCTCTTGTTACACTGTGACATAGCACGGGCTTTATGGGATGGGGTGTTGGGTAGAGTAAAGTTGGGTTGGGTTATGCCAGAGACTGTGGTGGCAGCCTTGGCTAGCTGGCCAAGTATTGGAGGGGTACATCAGATTTCAGCAGTCTGGAAGATGATTCCAATGTGTATCATGTGGTATCTATGGCAGGAACAAAATGCACAGACATTTGAGGACAGTGAGAGATTGCTAGAGGAACTTAGAGCTTTATTTTATACCACTTTATGTACTTGGTCCTATGATGTCGATTTCAATGGCATGGCCCTTCATGATTTTCTTGTTTCCCTTGCACCCTCCTAGTCAGGCTTGTCTTTTGTATATACTGGGCTAGGCCTATCCTTGGAATAATATATATTGTTTACATATAAAAAAAAAAGTATTCTAGAACTTTTATCCCACACTAAAATTTAATGAATGTTATTTAATTGGGCTTGGTTATCTCTTATCTCTAGCCCAATATTTGGAAGTACAAACATGGAGCTTTTGGATTGACTATTTGATGGTCGTTGATGTGTCAATTGGATTGAATGTCCCTCATTGTGAGGGTTCTTCTCATTATATAGAACGATATCACTAATTACAAGGCTGAAAATCAGCCATTACAACAATCAAATCTAACTAAATAAGGAAGCTATAAAAGTCCTACTAATTACACGATATCTACAGCAATATATACAAAATATGCCATAAATAGATAGACACGATATCTACAGCAATATATACAAAATCCTGCCATAAATAGATAGACAGCCAGCACCTATCCAACTGACATCCCCCCTCAAATTGATGTTGGTCGATCAAGAAACATCAATTTGCCCACAAGAAACCGATGGCGCTATCATGTCATGGCCTTTGTAAACACGTCAACTATCTGGAGGTTAGTGGAGACATGAGGAAGAGAAATGATACGAGTGTCGAAGGCTTCCCGAATAGAATGACAGTCTATCTCAATGTGCTTTGTACACATGAAAAACGAGATTGGCAGCAATCTGAATGGCACTAGTGTTATCAGCATGGAGAGGAGTTGGATCAAGCTAAGAAAAGCCAAGCTCAGCCAGAAGCCCACGAAGCCATATAACCTCAGAACAAGCAGCAGACATAGCACGATATTCGGATTCAGTAGAAGATCTAGAAACTCAAGCTTGTTTCTTACTCTTCCAATAGATCAAAGAATTCCAAAGAAACATGCACCAACCCGTGACAGATCGTTGAGTATCAGGACATCCGGCCCAATCCGCATCACTATAAGCAACATGGCGAAGAGGAGAGCCGGTTGGGAAGAACAAACCATGGGCAGGTGACCCTCGAAGATATCGAATGATACGACGAATGACAACTAAATGTAGATGGCGTGGAGTCTGCATAAACTGGCTAACCTGCTGGATAGGGAAGGAGATATCTGGCCGAGTGATAGTCAAATAGTTCAAGCTACCCACCAGCTGTTGAAACACAGTAAGATCGGAAATGATTTCACCCTCGCTCTGATATTTCACATTGATCTCCATAGGAGTATCTACCGAAGAAGAATCTTGAAGACCAGCCAAGCTAATCAAATCTTGGGTATATTTGTGTTGTTCAAGAATATACGCGAAGGATCGGTGTGCACCTCCAACCCCAAAAGAGGACCAACATCCTTCATACGAAAGTAGCCCTGAAGATGCTGTTGGAGTTGGGTAATCAAGGTGGAATCAGTGCCCGTAATGACAATATCATCCACATATACAAGTAAAAGAACGAGACCAGTTGAAGTCTTGCAAAGAAACAAAGAGGAGTCGTATTGGCTTTGGACAAAGGAGAAGCGAAGCAGAGCAGACCTAAACTTCTCAAACCATGCCCGGTGGGCCTGTCTTAAGCCATAGAGAGACCGCTTCAACTTACACACAGTGGAAGACGGAGAAGAAAACAAACCCGGAGGAGGAGTCATATAAATATCCTCTTTGAGATCACCTTGAAGAAATGCATTTTTGACATCCATCTGGTGAAGTGGCCACCTTTGGGAGGCAGCAATGGAAATAATCGTACGCACCATAGTCATCTTTGCCACCGGAGCGAATGTCTCCTCATAATCTATCCCATACTCTTGCCTGTTCCCAAGAGCAACTAATCGGGCCGTATACCGATTCAGAGTCCCATCAGAGCGGAGCTTAATCGAGTAAATTCACTTACAACCGATGGCTTTAATATAAGAAGGACAAGGAACCACGTCCCATGTATTATTTTCTTGGAGAGCCCGAAGTTCCTCATCCATCGCTTTCTGCCAACATTCATGTTTAACAGCCTCAGAAAAGCATGTAGGAATAGGAATCGAAGACAAAGTAACATTAAGAGAAGTGTGGGAGAAACCATACCGATCAAGAGGACGTGATACTCGAGTCGATCGACGAGGTCCAGGTGCAGGAGGCATGTCAGGCCCATGAGAACTTATCGGAATTGCCTTAAATGATAGGTCAATCTCAGGAGAAGGCGTCTTAACAGTCTCAGATGGAGGGTCAGTCTCGCCGCTCGGGAAGGGGGCAAGGTCGATTGATGTCGAGTATACACAATTTTAGGTTTGAACCGTTCAAGAAGAGGAGGTAACGCATCAAAACAAGGTAGGATACTAATTTCAGGCAATGACTCAACATGGGTAGAAAAGAAACATTGATTCTCAAAGAAAACAACATCATGAGAGATACGAAATCGGTTAGAGCAAGGATCATGGCAAACATAACCTTTGTGAGAAAGACTATAACCCGTAAAGGCACATTTCACAAATTGAGCAGAAAGTTTGTGATGACTTTCATGAGGAGGCAAATGAACAAAACAAACACATCCAAAAGTGTGCAGATTAAGATAGGTAGGATGTTGATGATACAAACGATAATATAGATAATCAAAATTCAAGACCTGAGAAGGCAGTCTATTAATTAAGTAAACTGCAGTAGACAATGCCTCAACCTAGAATTTAAAAGGAACAGAGGACTCAAGCAATAAGGTGAGAACAACGTCCAAGAGATGGCGGTTCTTTCGTTTTGCCACACCATTTTGCTGTGGGGTATAAGGACAGGAACGTTGAGAGACAATTCCTTTGTGATATAAGAAATCATGAAACTCATGGGACATGTATTTCCCACCAGAATCATACCTCAAAACTGTAATACCTGCAGAAAATTGGGTCTCAATGTAGGCTACAAAGGTCTGGAAAACAGTTAAGCCCTTAGATTTGGACGAAAGAAAATATACCCAAGTATACTGACTGAAATCATCAATGAAGGTTACAAAATATTTGTATTGAGCATGAGAAATTACAGGAGAAATGTCCCATACATCATTATGCACAATATCAAAGCACTTTTCAGCACGACTAGCATGAGAAGGAAATGGAAGAGTCTTACTCTTACCAAGTTTGCATACAGAACAGTCAAATGAAATATTGTTAGAAACTTGTTCTTTATTGCCTAACGAACCAGAATTTAACATATGAGACAGAGCAACTGAGTTTGGATGACCCAAACGCTTGTGCCATACTTCACTCTGAGTGTTAACTGTCATACAAGCCAAGGATAAACAACTAGGAATGGAAAAATGCAATGGAAATAGTATGCCAACTTTAGGCCCCTTCGCGAGTATCTTCCCTGACGCCTGATCTTGCACAAGACAACCACCACGAGAGAAATGGACATGACAGTTGTTATCAACTAATTGGCCAACAGAAATAAGACTAGTTGAAAGTCCAGGAGACACATAAACATATCTGAAAGAAGAATTAATATCTCCAACCCCATTAATAGCTAAATGACTTCCGTTGGTAATCTGAATATGAGATGACCCATGATATGGACGAACATTGCTAAGAGCATCAAATGAACTGGTCATATGATTAGATGCACTAGAATCAACAAGCCAAGACTTAGACGAAGTCGTACCATTACCTTGGAGCCCTAAGGCGGAGAAGGGAGACACAATCATATGTTGTACCATTTCAGGAGTAAGAATAGATTGTCCAGGTGTAGATGAAGATGTTGAGGACATCGATGGAGCAGAAGAGGTTGTCATTGCTTGGTAAGCATCGGCTTGACAATTCTGAGTCCGAGTGGGACATTCTTTGATAAAGTGTCCCGGTTTCTTACAATAGTTGCAAACTTTATTTGCACAGTTGGAGGCAATATGGCCAAACTCTTTGCAGCTGAAACACTGGACTTTGTGCATATCCTTACCCTTCCCTTTCCCGTGAGTTGCATAGGCGACAACAACAGGATTGGAAATTCGGGAATCTTGCTTAAACGTAGCCTGTGTGAGAAGACATTGCTCCTTGTGAAGTAATTCTCCAAAACATACATCCAAGGTTGGAGAAGGATCCCGATTCATCAAATTTGAGCAAGTAACCTCAAATTCAGAGCGTAATTTGATCAGAAATTGATCCCTCTTGCTTTGCTCGTGAACAGCTTGAACAACTGAGAGAGATGCTGCCGGTACCTTAGCATAAACCATATCAGAGAATTCTCCCCACAAATTCTGAAAACCAGAAAAATACTCATGAGTGGAGAGATTGCCTTGAGTGTAAATAGCAATCTCGTTTTCCAATTGAAAACGGCGGGCAGTATTGTCCTGGTGATAAACCTTTAGCAAATACTTCCACATGGTCTTCGCAGTCTTATATGGCCTCAGATTGAGCACAATAAAGGGATCTGCAGATCCTAAGATCCAGGACATCACATGTGCGTCCTTAACCTTCCACTGAGCCAGCTCCTTAGGCTTCGTAGGAGCCGGATCACTGCCATTGATATGGCCCCACAAGTAGCCCACCAACTTTGTCTGTCAGCAAGCCCAAAAAGCAAACAGCAACCCAAGAGGCCCCAAAGAAAGACAGAGGGTGCCGAGACCACCAAAGAAAGTCACCGAAACTATCGACCACCAACAATCCCTCAACTCACCCCCCAGTTCTGTCAATCTCCACAGAGATTCTGACAGCCAAGAAAATTCACTCAAAAGAGCCTAAAATATCAAAACCACAAGACCCAATCCCACGAGAAGACACTGAAAATAAATTTTAGCTCTGATACCATGTCAATTGGATTGAATGTCCCTCATTGTGAGGGTTTTTCTCATTATATAGAATGATATCACTAATTACAAGGCTGAAAATCAGCCATTACAACAATCAAATCTAACTAAATAAGGAAGCTATAAAAGTCCTACTAATTCCACGATATCTACAGCAATATATACTAAATCATGCCATAAATAGATAGACACGATATCTACAGCAATATATACAAAATCCTGCCATAAATAGATAGCCAGCCAGCACATATCCAACTGACATGATGTGCATTTGTTACTTTATTGTGGTGTAACTTGCCTAAGATTGTTGGCATTTCTTTTTGTTTGTGTCAAGATTGCATCCTAGGGTGGACATGGCACCTTATTTTTTTTTCTTTTTGGTGTTGTTTATCCTTTGAAAAATGCAATCGCTGATGAATATCATTATTTTCTTTTGTCTGGGCATTTTCTTTATTTTTTCATCCATACTTACAAGTCATGTCACTCATGCAGATTAGCTTAGTTGGACAGCTTCAGCTTCTTTCTTCGACTGTGACCATGCTTGCCGTACCTTCCCCTTCTTTAACAGCTACTTTGGCCCGTTAGTATCCTTACGTATAATTTTATTGAATCCACTTCAATTTGGTGTGATTTGAAGAAAAAATGGTAATGCTTTGTATGCTGATTAGTATGATTTATTAAAGGTGGGGGAAACTATCCTGCTGTAGCTGTTCCACTGGTGGCTTTGGGAACTCAAATTGGGACAATTGATATCATTGATGTTTCTGCCAATTCTGTTGCTGCAAGTTTTTCTGTTCATAATGGAATGGTTAGAGGATTACGGTGGCTTGGAAATTCTAGACTGGTCTCATTTTCTTACAGTCAGGTGGATTATCTTTGATTAGGATATTATTTTTTTGTTTAAAAAACTTATAAAAAAAATATGTTCTATTTATATGTCATTTGTTTCAGCACACCCCCATCCTTTCCCCTACCTCTTTTTTCCTGTTTCCTTTTGCTTCGCTTTATTTTTTTTTACATTATTAAAATTTCTGGATTTGCATCTTTTCTCTCTGTCAGGCATCTAGGGTGATGATTTTCTCACCATCCTCTAGTTATATGAAATTTGTGCATTTCTCTTAAAACATTTCCATGTCCATTACTACACTTTATGCTTATGTGCACACTAACTTTTGTTGATCCAGGTGAATGAAAAATCCGGAGGCTATATCAATAGGCTTGTTGTTACCTGTACTAGAAGTGGCCTGAATAAAACTTTTCGGGTTTTACAAAAGCCAGAACGCGCGCCCATAAGAGCTTTAAGGACTTCTTCATCTGGAAGGTTGGCTCTGAACCATGGGTTCTCTCATCTTTATTTTATTGCCATCAATTTAACATCTTATATTTGAATTTGTGTGATTTCGTTGGTCCTTATCCATGCAAAAGTAATATATTCTAAGTTTGTCATCTGTTGCTTATAGGTAAAAACCTTTTTCTATATTGTGTTGGTTTGGTTTGATAACCTAAAAGAACTTTAAAATTAGGATAGACTTGTGATTTCTCTTGGTTGATGAAAAAAACAGTGCATGAGGCATATACAAGAGAAACACTTAGGCCCCGTTTGGATTCAGAAAATGTTTTATCTCATATCATTTCATTATTACAACTTTCCCAAATTCCCACACAAAATATAATAAACAATTCAACTTTTTCAAATCCAAAAACAATAATAACATTAAAAAATAATATTCTAACAATATTGTTTTCAACTTTCATCTGAAACCATCTCATCTCATCTCTGAATCTAAATTGGCCCTATACTTGTTAGGCTAGGGATAGAAGGAAGTCATGAATATTTATTCCATTTAAGTCTATTATGATCGACCAATGAAATAAAGTAGTAAAGAAAAACATTCTAAGCTCATCCATTAGCTGGTTGCGATCAATTGTCTAAGTAGGTAGGGAGGGAAACATTCAAATTATAGTCTGAGTATGTAGGTAGGAATGTAATTGGGGATACTTGAGCATGGATCTATATATATAATTGTTGGATATTTGCTACTTACAAGTCTGGAACAGATTGTACCAAATGGGTATTGAAAAAGGGAAAGAAAAAAATTTGGAATGTTGAAAAATGTTGGATAATTGTTTGGCAAGCATTTCTTTTTCTGTCAGAGCTGCAGTTGGTAGGTTATGTTTATTTAGGAAGGACTAACAGTGTTACACTAGAAAAGATCTAGGAGCCACATCCCATCGGTGAATAGTTGATGATTTACCTGATCCATGTGATGGGGACATGTTGCACGAGTTCGGGTTTAACTGGGTTAAAGATGTGTTGGGCTTGTACGGTCTCTAGGATTCCTTGTCATTAAAAGTGTTGCATCATAAAATATTTTCAAAAACTAGTGTGTGCAGTTTTAGGGAGAGTCGTGTTCAATGAACTTCTTGGAAAATATTGAGTATATGGAAATGGAAAATGTATTCGAAAAATATTTATCTATGATCTTAAGATAATTGCTTAGGGTTCATATAATTGATCAGTAGTTGTTATATCTTCGTTGACGAAATTTCCATGGATAAATTTTTATTGATATTCTTTTGACTCATACAGACTGATATTGTCTTGAAGAGCTGATATTTCATTGAAATTGTACTTTCATTTGGTGCTGTATCTCTTTTGATTTCTTAAATGATTGTGCCCTTATTTTTGGTGTTTGTAACTTCATCTGCTGTTTGAGGTAATATTGTGTCTAATCATGTTAGCAAATTTGCAGATATCTTCTAATTTTGTTTCGTGATGCGCCTGTAGAGGTTTGGGCAATGACCAAAACACCCATCATGGTAATTTGTGATGCGCCTGTGATGGGGACATGTTGCACGAGTTCGGGGTTTAACTGGGTTAAAGATGTGTTGGGCTTGTACAGTCTCTGGGATTCCTAGTCATCAAAAGTGTTACATCATAAAATATTTTCAAAAACTAGTGTGTGCAGTTTTAGGGAGAGTCGTGTTCAATGAACTTCTTGGAAAATATTAAGTATATGGAAATGGAAAATGTATTCGACAAATATTTATCTATGATCTTAAGATAATTGCTTAGGGTTCATATAATTGATCAGTAGTTGTTATATCTTCATTGACGAAATTTCCATGGATAAATTTTTATTGATATTCTTTGACTCATACAGACTGATATTGTCTTGAAGAGCTGATATTTCATTGAAATTGTACTTTCATTTGGTGCTGTATCTCTTCTGATTTCTTAAATGATCGTGCCCTTATTTTTGGTGTTTGTAACTTCATCTGCAGTTTGAGGTAATATTGTGTCTAATCATGTTAGCAAATTTGCAGATATCTTCTAATTTTGTTTCGTGATGCGCCTGTAGAGGTTTGGGCAATGACCAAAACGCCCATCATGGTAATTTGGCAGCTACCTTTCTTTCCCTCCTCCTACTTGAAATGTTGTCTAATGAGTGAAGTCATCTATGGACTATGGGACTATGGGTTTTGGACTACTAGATTATATGATTCTGCAACTATTGTTGTTCGTGAAAATATATCTATTTGGTTATATGCTTTGGAAGGTTTGAGGTATGAATGACATGCATGACATAGTGTATGTGGTCAGTAATATTATGTGTTTTGGTCACCTTGGAGACGTGATGCCCTTTATTTTATTTCAATTTACTTATCATAAAATATTATGTGTTTCGGTATTTGCCAACCATCGCATCTAAGGCTCCTTTCTTCCCAAGTGTTTCATAACTCAAGGTTCACGAAAAAACAATTGGAGCACAATAGCATGAAAATCAGAATCCTTTTGGCAGAAAGGTTAATAATGTTTTCTTGTTAATACTTGTGAGGTTGATATCTAAGTCACAGTATTATGGATTGATTGATTTAGTTTCTTTTGTGGTTTACATGGAAACTGAGTGCCAGATTCTTTTGCAAAGAGTGCTGTAAGCATCCCCCTCTTTTGACAAGTAGACCTTTTTGCCATTTTTGCATTAGTAGGTCTCTATATGTCCATGTTGTATGTGCCTGTCATTCCTAATTAGTGTCCCCCCACTGCCTAGATAGCAAAGGGATTGGGTAGCTGTGTGTTTATCTTGTTGCTCTCTAGTTTTATTGGAGTGGGAGTTGTTCTGATGTTTCTCAAGATGAGCTCAGCAGTTTACCTAATATTTTTAGGATATACTCTTAGATATGCTATTATTAGGTTTTTAACAAGTAACCTCATTTTAATATTATAGTAAAATTAGGTACCACAAATTCATTCCAAGAGGCACGTGATTTTAGTATATGTTATTCTAAGCATTCATCTATTTTCCAGTTTTTTTTTTTTTTGGTGTGTACATTTGGATTGCTAAATAGGACTTGTAATTTTATTTCTAAATCTGGTAGCAGAATGTCTATTTATTTACTTATCCTCTATCATTGAGATTTCCCCCTGGATTGGAAAATTATATATATATATATATATTTTTTTTTTTCTAGCTGATTGTGTTGAGGAATTTTTAATGCATAATATTTTGTGCCTTCACATATCTTGTATGTTCTTCCAATATATTTTTTCGATTGGCATCGGTGTCCAAGAACAGCGTTCTGACTAATCCTGGGGGTGCACAGGCCCTCGGCAAGGAGTTTTTCACAAGTGCACCTCGGGTAATTTAAGGGAAAAATCCCCAATCCGATGGCCCCTAGAGATTGTTTGCACCCAAGAGGTTTCGAACCTTAGACCTTGGAGGAAGCATACCACCAAGACCAAGGCCTTTATCACTTGAGCCAACCCCTAGGGGTTGTACGTTCTTCCAATATATTAAGAGTGTGTTAGATAGGTATTTGTGTATTCATATACTGTTTATTGTGCTTTCTTATTTGTTTTAGTTTTTGATGTGCAATGAATTTAATGTTTACTTTGTGGATAATACGTTTATGCACACACATATAGATGTTGGTTTAGACTTTGTTTCTGATGAAGATGTTTATTGTACTTTATGTCTCTATGTAGCTTAGATCATTAGCTCTCCCCTTTACGGTAGTGGAATGGACTCTTCCGACAGTTCCACGGCCTTCTCAAACTGGATCTTCTAGGCAATCATCATCATTATCTAGAGATCGTACCGATTTGGCATCAGATGGGGAATCTATGCCAACGCAGATATCATCTTCAGATTCTAGTGAGCTTCTTTTGTTGATATGCTTACATATTTTTAAATCTCCTTTACTTCTTTTACTGATAAATAAAACTAATCACTGTTTTTCTTTTCTGCAACAAAGATTTAGACTAGTGTCTGGTCTGTATTTTTGCCTATCGTTTTCTTGGATAATAATTATATGTAACTGAAGGTAACTTTCATATGCAGAGGCAGTGAGCTCAGATGGATCTCAAGATGACACTTCTGAAAGTTTTGCATTTGCGCTGGTAAATGGTGCACTTGGGGTTTTTGAGGTTCATGGGCGAAGGATCCGAGACTTCAGGTATGATTCTTCTTCAATTTGAACAAACAATATAGTATATATCAATGCATTTGGTCCACATGTTAGCTAAATGGATGCACAAATAGATCATATTCTTGGATTGCCAAATGGTTTATAGAGAAAGAGGTTGTGTCATAATGTACTGTGGGCTACAGGTCATATTTCAAAAATCAAATTATTTGTTTTCTGGAATGATCTATCATGCCTTGGGGAAGCATGAATCACCATGAAAATTATTGCATATATTGCTCTTTGAAAGCCTTGGCTATATAAAAAAAATTAATCATTTTTGCTATCTGAATCACTCTCACTTGTGCTTCTTATATGCATATGAGTGTCTCGTTGACACACACCTGAGTCCTTATTAAATTGCAAGTCCGGATTTGAAGTGGTTGTGCTTGAACATGCTGTTGTAGCACATGTTTTGGGCAGCATCCTTGTTGCATGTGATGACAAAAAAACGATTGCTGTAGTGGTGTGGTTGTTTAGTTGGGGTATTGGATTGATTCTTTTCAAACAGTTTTTTTCTCCACTAGTGCCCTTACGACTTGGTTTGTCCCCCCTATATTGGTTTTCTTGTTCCTAATGTCTTTCATGATAGTTTTGATCGATGATCATTTCAAATGATCACAGATCAAATATTGCTTTGATAATTTGACTGTCTGTGTTGTATAAATTTCATAAACATATGATTTGATTTGTTTTTATCTCATAAAGGCTACATTTTTACTTGTCTCCAGACCAAAATGGCCTTCTTCCTCATTTGTGTCATTTGACGGATTGATTACAGCCATGGCATACCGCTTGCCTCATGTAGTATGTATCATATCTTTTGAAATTGTTTCATCTGATTGATAATCTAACTAGAATTTGATCCTCCCAAGATTTCTACTATGAGTGGCAACTGCTTAATTCATTTTCCAGGTCATGGGGGACAGGTCAGGGAACGTAAGGTGGTGGGATATAACAACTGGACATTCTTCCTCATTTAATACCCATAGAGAAGGAATCAGGCGAATCAAATTCTCACCTGTTGTTGCTGGAGACCATAGCCGAGGGCGTATTGCTGTACTATTTTATGACAATACATTTTCTGTATTTGATCTTGTGAGTATGAAAAATGGTATTGTTAAAATTTTCTTTTCCAGTTTGTTCTTTGATATGGTTGTACTATACTCTCAGTCACTGTAGCCCATGATTTATACTTATTGGTTCTTATTTGCTACACAAATAGAAAACACTCATTCAGCATGTTATTGAAATTCGTTGACCTATTTGCTGTGTAATATAGTTAACAAGCGAACCGCAACTTTTACTATGAGCAGACCACTCGTCCATTTTGTATGTGTTTGGTAAAATTTAGTCACTGATGGACTAGTAGATGATTTTCTTGTACACCTTGTTTTACTTGGATTGTGCCTTTTACGCTTTTCAATGAATTCTTATTACTCATGAAAACTTAGTCACTGGCAGAGCTTTTTTTATTTGCTTGCTTCAGGGTCTTGTTTGTCTGGACATTTTTCAAAATCCTGCATGTGTATGCTGTATATTCTGTTGATTGATGTAAATTTTTTCCAATTATATGCCTTTTGTTCCACCACCCCTTTCAAAGGATAATTTTTCTGTTCGATCCTAAATTTCTACATGTTTATTACTTGCAGGATTCACAGGACCCATTAGCCAATTCTCTTTTACAACCTCAATTTCCTGGAACCCTAGTACTGGAGCTTGACTGGTTGCCTTTGCGAACTGATAAAAATGACCCTCTGGTATTGTGCATTGCTGGAGCTGATAGTAGTTTTCGCCTTGTTGAAGTTCATACGTATGTGGCAGATTTTTTGGTGCTTTTGGATTAATTTCTGTCCTTTTTATGTTTACATGACTAAGAATGTCAAGAGTACATCTTTGATATGATGTGAGAAATTGTAAGATGTTCTTGATGAGATCCAGTAGAGGCTAAATGATGCTCTGTTATGGCTCTGGTTAGATTTGAAGTTTTGAAAGGTTTTGAGTGGCTAATAATCAAGGGATGCTGATGAGGGTGACACATTCACATAAGTATTTTTAGGATAGGGGATTAAGGCACTCAGACCTATTATGACAATCATTCTTATAGTGTCTCTTGTTATGTATATAATTTAGGTCTTTCTATATTTAGATTGTATAGCAGAGAATTAGGCTACCTATAAATAGACTTAACATGTATAGACACTTAACGTGTCACAGAGAAATCAGTAGAAGAAATATCTAGCAAGTTGTAACTCTTTCCTATAAATAATGAAAGAAACCTAATGGATGAGGTATTCAGACCAATATTGACATGGTATCAGAGCCACTCTAATTTCCGTCGCGTTGGTCTTAATCACAGGGTGCGATTTCCTTTCGCTATTCTTGGGAGAATTTTTTTTCTGATTCAGCTAGTTCTTTCTTGCTCTTAGTGCGTCTCGGCGACTTCTGTGGAGTCAAACCTTGTGGTTTGAGTTTTTGGTGGCTGTCGGACTCTGTCCTTTGGTGCGGGCCACTTCTCTCAGTGGTTTTTCGTGGTGGCTGTGCCTCTTTGTGGCTGTCGGCATTCGTTGGGAGTTACAAGTGCTGTTTCTGTGCCAGTCGGCACTTTTTGTGGTGGTTGACAGCATCTGTGGGTGGCTGTGAGGTAGTCGGCAGTTTTCGTGGGTAGCTAAGTGGCCGTCAGCTTCTTCTGTGTGGTGGTTTGCCGTGATCCTGTTCTGGGCAGTGCAGTTTGGTGCTTATCGGCAGTTTCTGGGTAGTTTCTGGTGGCTGACGACGTGCGGGTGTCTCCTTTGGTGAGTATTTGCTTTCCTTCGGTTCCTTGTTTCATGACTATGGGTTGGAAAATTTTCTGGGTGAAATTTTCTGCTTTCTATACGTGGGAATTTCAGTTGTTTGGGCGGGCCTTTTTATTTTGGGAGTAGACTTATTACCGTGACTTTGGGCCTTTATCAGTTTTGGCTTATTTTGGTCCTAATTTAAGTTAGGCTTGCCGCTTATTTGATTGACTACTTGAGCATATAAGTGCTTTTCATCATGTCTATTGAAAATACTATTGTTCGCTTTATTGGAAAGAATTTTTCTACATGGGAATTTCAGTTTAAGATGTTTTTGAAAGGAAAAGAATTATCAAATCATATTGATAATTCTGTTAAAATTCCCACTGATGAAAAAGAATTTGCTCAATGGGAGGTCAAGGATGCCAAGGTAATCTCTTGGCTATTGGGGACGATTGAGTCTCACCTTGTGACCAATCTTCGATGTTTTACTACGGCTCAGGCTATGTGGGATTATCTTCACCGCATTTACCACCAAGATCATAGTGCTCGGAAGTTCCAATTAGATTGGAAATTAATAATTATAGTCAAGGCAATTTACCTATCGCACAATTTTATTCTGGTTTTATTAACATTTGGTGCGAGTATTCTGCCATTGTTCATGCTAAGGTTCCCACTACAACACTCGCGGCTCTTCAAGTAGTTCATGCTTAGAGTCAATGCGATCAGTTTTTAATGAAGCTTCAACCCGAATTTGAGTCCGTTCGAGCTGGTTTGTTGAACTGTTGTCCGGTTCCTTCTTTGGATATTTTTTTGGGAGATTTGTTGAGTGAAGAACAGCAGTTATCCACTCAGATGGGTATGACTTCTGAGAAGGTCTTTTCTGAGACTGTGAATGTAGCCTATGCGGCACAAGGGAGAGGGAGGAACAAGTTGCAATGTTTCAGTTGCAAGGAATTTGGTCATATCGCTCGCAACTGTCCTAAGAAAGTTTGCAACTACTGCAAGAAAGAGGGCCATCTCATCAAAGATTGTTGAGTACGGCCTCAGAATCGCCAATCCCAAGCTTTTCAGGCTGTTGTACAGTCTTCTTCTTCATCTTCTGCGCACCATGTGATCTCAGAGTATGCGGAAGACATAGCACGATACTCAGACTCAGTAGAGGACTTGGAAATTCTATCTTGCTTCTTACTCTTCCAAGAAATGAGTGCATTACCTAGATCATGCACCAGCCGGTAACGGAGTGACGAGTATCCTCACATCCGGCCCAATCAACATCACTATACCCCACCAACTGTAAGGAAGATTCTTTATGAAAGAACAACCCCCGTGTAGAGGTGCCTTTCAGATATCGAAGAATGCGGCGGGCAGCAACTAAATGAAGATGTCGGGGAGCCTGCATAAATTGACTGACTTGCTGCACAGCAAAAGAAATGTCAGGACGAGTAATCGTCAAGTAATTCAAACTCCCAACCAGCTGCCGATACAAGGATGGATCTGATAGAAGCTTTCCTTCTTCCTGACGAAGCTTAAGATTTACCTCCAATGGAATAAAAACAGAGTTACCCGATTGGAGACCACCCAATGAAATAACGTCCTGTGTGTATTTGTGCTGGTGTAACAACGTACCAGTTGGAGTAAGCTACACCTCAAGGCCAAGAAAGTATTGCAGGGGACCAAGATCTTTCATGTGAAAGGAGGCCTTGAGATGCTATTGTAATTGCTTAATTAACTAAGTATCTGAGCCAGTAATCACAATGTCATCGACGTGTACAAGAAGCAATACAATTCCTGCAGAAGTCTTGCGAAGAAAAAGAGAGGAATCAAACTGACTTTGAGTAAAATGAAAAGCAAGCAGGTTAGAGCGAAATTTGTCAAACCATGCACGCGGAGCCTATTTCAGTCCATACAAGGATCGGCGTAGACGACAAACCTCTGAGGAAGGTGTAGCAAACATGCCAGGAGGTGGGGACATATAGATTTCTTCCTTCAAATCCCCACGTAGAAAAGCATTATTCACATCCATCTGCCAAAGAGACTACCCTTGCGACGCAGCAAGTGCCAAGATAGTCTGCACAGTAGTCATTTTGGCAACAGGTGCAAATGTCTCTTCATAATCAATACCATACTCCTGTCGGTTCGCAAGAACCACGAGACGGGCCTTATATCTGTCCAGTGAGCCATCAGCTCGAAACTTGACTGATTACACCCATTTACAACCAATAGGTTTGACATCAAAGGGACAAATTACAAGGTCCCAAGTGTGATTGTCTTGAAGAGCTTGGATTTCCTCTTGCATAGCCTGCTGCCAACACGCTTGGGTGGATGCTTGGATATAAGAGTGAGGAGCAGAAATAGTGTCGAGAGTGGCAGTAAGCGAGATGTGAGGAAAACCATACCTATCCGGTGGATGTGTAACCTGACTGGGGTGCCGAGGTATAGGAACCGCAGAATCAGATGATGGATTAGTGTCTGGAAGGGGTGTTGAAGAAGGGGGAAGACGTCTACGATACACCATACTTGGTTGAAAACCCTTAATAGAAGAAGACATATCATCAAAAGCGGGAAGAAGAGTAATAGGAGGATCAGAAATAACCAGAGACTGAAAGAAATATTGATTTTCAAAGAAAATCACATTCCGTGAGATTCGGGATTTATTTGCATGAGCATCATAACAAACAAATCATTTCTGAGTAGGACTATATCCCATAAAGGCACATATGACAGACTGTGCAGCAAGCTTGTGACGCTCAATAGGTGGCAGATGAGCAAAACAAACACACCCAAAGGTATGAAAGGATTGATACTCAGGAGATATGCCGAATAGTCAAAAATAGGGAGAATCATAATCTAGAGTAGCAGTAGGCAAACGATTGATCAAATAGACAGCAGTAGATAAAGCTTCTACCCAGAACGTAGAAGGTACCAAGTGACTACCACAACCACCGCAGGCAGCACCACCGCCTTCTTCACTGCCGCCATCAAAAACCCCCCCACCAGCAACCCCATCGCCACCACTACTACCACCACCCACACAGCCGCCTTAGGCACCGCTATAGACCCCGCTCCACTTAACTTCTCTGCCAACAAGCTCGTCACTGCTGGACCGTACACCGCCTTCCCTTCAGACTCCAAGTGAGTCGAAGAACCCCTACCCTTGGAGGCGAACCCTATGGGACCCGAGGTGATGAGCCCTGTGGGCTAGAGCGGCATCGGGCCCAAGGATTTCTTTGGGATTGCGCCGGAGTTGGAGCCGGATCGGACCGATCCGCTGTTGTGTTGGGAGGAGGAGGAGAGACGGGATACTTTGGGGGGAGGTAGGGGGCATTGGATGTAGGATCGAGGACATGGATGTCAAACATTTTGCCGAGCTCACCGGACTTCTTAACGTCACCGCCGGTATAAGGAATGGCGCGCGAAGCGATTGTGGGCTGGCGCTCCTTGACCTGCTCCGGCCGCCCCGACACGTAGAGCCCATTGTTGAGCTGGTGCGACGTTATTCAACCACTCATTTCTTTGCACTCAGTGACTACCACAACCACCGCAGGCAGCACCACGCCACCTACTGCCACCAGCACCACCGCCTTCTTCACCTCCGCCATAAAAAACCCCCCCACCAGCAACCCCATCGCCACCACTACCACCACCACCCACACAGCCGCCTTAGGCACCGCTATAGACCCCACTCCACTGAACGTCAAATTGCAGACATATTCACTAAAGCTCTTTCTCGACGTCGACATCAGTTCTTGGTTGACAAATTGATGCTTTCTGATCCACCAGCATCAATTCGAGGGGGGATGTTATGTATATAATTTGGGTCTTTCTATATTTAGATTGTATAGCAGAGAATTAGGCTAACTATAAATAGACTTAACGTGTATAGACACTTAACGTGTCACAGAGAAATTAGTAGAAGAAATATCTAGCAAGTTGTAACTCTTTCCTATAAATAATGAAAGAAACCTAATGGAAGAGGTATTCAGACCAATATTGACATCTCTGCATGTGTATTGTTGTCACTATGTGGCCTTCTGTAATGTCTGCATCCAATGATGGAGTACAGGTCCTCAATTGATAAAGTGAAAAAACTACTTTTGGCTATGATGCACGAGGATAGCAATGCAAATCATTTAAAATAACGCTTTTTTTTTAATGAGCAAACTTGCTTATGAATGACTACTATTCACTAGTTAACACCTAAGTGACGGCCTCGTTTGGATGTTGAGATGAGATGAAAAATCTGTGAATAATAGTTAGGTGGTTTGTGAATAGTAGTGAAATGGTTTGAGTTAAGATGTTTTATTGGGTTTTGGGAAAGGTGAGAGAAAAAGTTGAATAAAAATATTATAAAGTTCAAATATTGTTATAATATTATTTTTGTTTTGGAATTTGAAAAAGTTGAATTGTTTTTTTGTGTTTTGTTTAGATGTTTTGGAAAGTTGCAATGATTAGGTAAAATGATTAGATGAAACAGTTGAAGATTTGAAATTGAAAAGTGTTTGTGTTTGAGTGATGTTTAGGAAGTGAGATGAGATGAGATGGGTATCCAAACGGGCCCTAATACTATGAAGTATTCGTGAATTGTTTGGGTCTCTTATCTGTGGGAAGACTGGTAAACTGCTATTCTCTAATTGTACATTGCTCCTTGATGGCTGATCTTGCTGACATAAGATGATTTAAAGGACTGATTGAACATCTGCTTTATATCAATTGGTCAATATTGAGCATTGTGGCTCCCCCACCCCGCCCGTGCGGGGGGAGAAAGAAAAGAAGGAAAAGAACCTTGAGGTTGACAAGCTATCATGAATATTGTCTTGTTTTGTGCCTTGCTCATCTTGTTCTTTTTTATGCAGAAACGACAAAAAACTTGGCTATGGACCCCAGTCCAGAAATATTAAAGAGAGATTCCGGCCAATGCCCCTATGTTCTCCCATTCTACTTCCTACACCACATGCCCTGGTATCAAGTATACTCTGTTTCCACTTATTTATTCAGTGTTTCTGTGTCAAGACATTATCAGATACGTTCCTGTCCTAGTTGAGCTGTCAACAGTAGATGATGTACTTTTATATCTAAGTTCAGGGTTATATCTTATATTTAGGCAAATGTACAGAATTTAAACCAAAACGGAAAAGAAAAGGATAATCAATTAGCAGTTTTTAAAATAAAACTTAACATGCATATCTCATTACTGAATAGAGCTTTGTTTTTCCTTTTCAACTTCCCCTCTTCCTCCATAAACATATTTGAGAAAATGGTGTGGTCCTCGGATAAACTGCAAATGCTACTTCGTCTCAAATAACATGTAGAATAAGATATTGGACTAGTGCTTAGTTGTAATTAGGCATGTTTGATGTATACTCCTGGTGTACTTGGGCTATGCCTTTACTATCACTCTTACTTATAAAAAAAAAATTTAGAGAGCGAGAACGAAGAACCAATTTCTTGCAATCTACTGATTTTAAATTCAAATTTTCACTACAGGCTCTGCGAATGGTATTGCAATTGGGTGTAAGGCCCTCATGGTTTAATACATGCAGTACAACTCTAGAGAAAAGGCCACACCTAATTCCAGGGACTGCTTTATACTCGGGAGATCTTCGCAATTACATGATTGAGTTACCTCCTGTTGGTGACTCTGTGGTGCCAGAGATGCTCCTAAAAATATTAGAACCTTACCGAAAAGAAGGTGGATCTTTTGTCTTATATGTTGTGTTTCCATTGTATATACTGGTATTTGCTTTTTCTTACTTGTTACCAATGCTTCATTGCTCAAGGCTGCATACTTGATGATGAGAGGGCAAAATTATATGCTAAGGTGGTGAATAAAGGTTGCTCTGTGAGGCTTGCGTTTGCAGCTGCAATATTTGGCGAATCTTCCGAAGCATTTTTCTGGCTGCAGTTGCCCCATGCTCTCAAGTATTTGATAAATAAATTAGTAAATAAGTCTCCACAGAACCCCCATGTAGCAGCATCAAATTCTGAGCTCGATGACACCGCTATACTGAAGAGGATAACATCAAAGGAGCGATCGATGCCTGGAACAAGGAAGAAGGATGCGCTTGTAAGTCCATTTATTAACTGCTAATTATTTTTAACTTAAGAGTACTGAGATTTTTTGTTAGGTTTCTAGCTCAATTGTTTGTTTTGGCATGTCATCTTTTAAATCCCAAACATCTGTATGAATTATTCCTTAACATTTTAAGCAATCTCATATTCTCTTTCACTAATTTTTCCATCTGGTCAGAGTCACGGTCAACTTAGGTTGATGGCTTTTGAGCAAGAAGAGCTGTGGGAAACTGCTAATGAGCGTATTACATGGCATGAGAAATTAGAGGGAGAAGAGGCTATTCAGAATCGTGTACATGAGTGAGTACTCCTTAAGTTTATTATTAATATTAATATTATTTTGTATGTAACAATACCACTTCTTGTAGAAGCGCTAGGGGTGCAGTCCAAGTACACTTGGGGTATACGAAGGGGAATGTCTGGTTTAAGGAAGGTTAAGGAAACAAGAGCTAGAAAAATCTATAAAGAATTCAAAACGAGAGTTATCGTGGATTGTAGTCCACTCATACAAAGATCTAAGCATGAATGTTCTTAATTCTGTCAGTTTTTTTTACAATCTTTGAAATGTTGGGCATTGCGTTCCCCCCAGATACTCCACATCAAGCACAGAGGTCCCATCCTTCTGACTTCTATACCCATGACTCCACCTCTAGTGCCTCCCCAAGCCGCTATTAATTCCAATACTTGGAGTGGTTTGCCCTTTATGTCCTGAGAAGTTGGGAATATGACCGCCCTCAAGGCCCTATCCACTGGGTGTAGAACACAATAACATGTTCTGACCTCAAATTGTGTTCTGGTATGGATCCACTGTTCTATCTTCATGTTCACCCCTATATCTTTGTTTGAATACACAAGGTTGAGGAGTGAAGTGACGGCATCCACTTCCCAGTCCTGCGTCAATCTTACTATTATTTTTACTTGTGCCAGTTCACATTTTTTGCTGAATAAGCATTAGTTTGACTTAATGCTAATACATGGTTTGCATGTTATTCCATGTTAGACCTGACCCATGCTAATACAGAATTGTGGTCCACCCAGCCCATGCGAGCCTGTCCTCAATGGGTAGGATTGGGCTCATATTTGAGGTCCAATTAAGTGGCCGGAATTATAAAATTAGGCTTATTTAAATTTTGTGCTGGGCTATGGCTAGGTGCTTAGAAACCCAGCCTGAACCAATAACAAGCACTCGAGTTTTCACCCTCCTTTTGTCAATTGAAGAAGAAAAAGAAAGTTTATTGGGCCACAATTGAAGGCAGGCCCAAGGACTTCGTTGTGAAGCAACTATATGCTTCGGGTTAGAGTCTTTAGACAGAACTTGATGGCCATTACTAGATCTAGATTTTTGCAGAAAATAAAGATCAAGAATCTTGCAACCTATTTCAACCCCTAGGGGCTGGCTCAAGTGGTAAAGGCCTTAGGCTTGGGAGTATGCTCCCCCCAGGTTTAAGGTTCAAATCCCCTTGGGTACAAACAATCTCTAGGGGCCATTGGACTGGGGGATTTTCCCCTTGAATTACCTAAAGTGCACTTGCGGAAAAATCCTTGTAGCCTCTGCACCCCCGGGATTAGTCGGGATGCTATTCCTGGACACTCGGTGCCAATAAAAAAAAAAAAGAAGTATCTTGCAACCTCATTGGCTATGAGGAGAAAGTATGGACTTGGTTGGTTTTTCCATAGCAAATACGTTGTGAACAACATGAGGCTGGCCAGAACCCAACTGTTTATGATCCATTGTGGGAGTTTATATTTTATCTTTCAAAACATGACCTTCTATGTATTTTTTCTCCTTCCCATAATAAAATCTTGCATATGGACTCGAATTATCTAAGCTTCCAATTAGCACTATTTAGTTGACTGGTTGGTAAGACCATGTATCTTCTGGCTAATTATCCATCACTCACAATGATATAACTATATGTTTATGTGGGTGTATGTGTCAAGGATGGATCCCATCCTCCCAAATGCTCCCCCACCCAACACACATTCCGAGCTTCCTAAATTTTTACAAGCCCCAGCTCCCTGTTTGCATGAGAATTCTTGTGACTGTATCCACTGGCTTTTCCAATTTCTCAATAACAAACTAGTGAAATCTGAAATAAAAGAGGCCATGTACTTTTACTGGCTTTGGTTATCTGCAATATAAGCAAGAGATCAAGATAAATTATCATGTGCAAGAATGGGTACTAGATTTGTTGGATCCCATTACATGTATTTCATGTTATTGACACATTAAGGTTACACCCTACCTACAAATGGTAGAATATCTAGCAGACTAGCATTGTGTGACCTCGCTTGTTTTGGTCAGGCTCCTGGACTTTACTGGTTGTGGCTTCACGTTTTTTTACAAGTGGTTGTGGCTTCACTTATAAAGAAATATTAAAATTAGTTGGGGGGATCACATCTTCTGATACCTGTACCTTTTCATGTCTTATATTCAGGCTTGTCTCAGTTGGAAACTTAGAAGCTGCAGTTAGTTTATTGCTTTCCACTCCTCCTGAGAGCTCTTACTTCTATGCAAATGCTCTACGTGCAGTTGCCCTTTCATCTGCTGTGTCAAGGTCTCTTCTTGAACTGGCAGTTAAGGTGAGTATTTTATGCATCTGTACAGTGTCAAAAGACATGGTGATTGGAACAAAAATGGTATACTTTTCCACATTTTGTTTACTTCATCACCATATTCTCAATTAGGTTGTTGCAGCCAACATGGTCAGGACTGATCGGTCACTATCTGGTACTCATCTTCTCTGTGCTGTTGGAAGGTATCAGGAAGCTTGTTCTCAGGTTAGGATCTGTCTTATATAAATGTTCTCTGATCATTTTTTGCTCGTAAAAAATTACCAGTTACAACAGTCCATTTTTCATTTCAGAAGCATGTCATTTTCCCTTCTTTTAAATTATAAAGCTTGTGGTTAGTCTTTAAGGTATTCTCATAAAACTTTTAGAGTGTTGACAGTATCTGGGAAAAATGGACATAAGAATATAGTAGGTTAATACCTCAGATGATAACGCCCTGCATCCCTGTGTACCCTAAGATTTGTCCAACTAAGTGCCTGAAATTATGGCATGTAAGAGAAATGAGACATGTAAATTGTCAACTGATTGAACTAAATGTGCAATTCTATGAACATCATGCTTCATGACTGGGAGCTGATCCTGTTGGGCTCTGATTTCGTCAAGACAGAAAGAGTGTTGATGTCAGGAAAATATGGGATGAGGTGTTTAATAGATTGGACATAGCGTGGGGTATGCCGAAAACCGTGTTGGATGTTTTGTCTTGCTGGACCTCAATTCGAGGTATACGTCAGATCAAAGCAGCTTGGAAGATGATTCCCATCTGTATTATGTGGTGCTTGTGGCAGGAGCGCAATGAGAGAATTTTTGAAGACAGAGAGATCTATGGCGGAGCTGAAAATGTTATTTTTTAGGACTCTTTGTACTTGGGCCATTGCTGTGGACTTTAATGGCATGGATTTTCATGATTTCTTAGTTTCTAATGCTCCTACATAAATAGGGCATATTTTACTTGTAATTGACAGTTGAATGGATGAATATATACCTATTTTACCTATCAAAAAAAAAAAAAAAATATTGAGATAATGTCTGGTGCCATTGGGTATAGGTCTATACCACCTATAATGAGAATTGATAACAAGTTGAAGGTTTCCTTGCTGCATTCATTGTAGTGTCTGGTGCAGACTGTGAAGCATCCCTGCTGGTTAAGGAAATATTCTTGCAAAAATGGAACAGGGGTGAAATTTTCATGTCAATGTGCTATGCTTTATTGTCGCTAGGCTGATTATCATAACATCTCTTAATGCAGCTACAAGATGCTGGCTGCTGGACAGATGCTGCAACTTTAGCTGCTACACATTTAAAGGGGTCTGATTATTCAAGGTTTTTCTTCTTCTTCTTGGGTTTTTTTTTAAAAAAAAAAAGAAAATTGCAACTTTTTCTGCTTATTGAGTTTTCGAGGTTGATCCATCTTTCATATTGCTTTTCTTTATCTTATTGGTATTTTTCCTTGCATGTTCTGTCACATGTGCCTTGTGGTAGCCAAATATGTATATTCATTTGGGGCCTTGAAAACACAAAATCAAGTTGCCTATGTAGTTTATGCATAGGATATTTCATCATACATGGGGATGGGGGAGCAAGTTTTTTTTTTTTAATTGATTCCTGGCTTTTGTATCTATAAAGAACCCTGATTTTTTGGCATAATTTTTAGTATTTTATGGCGTAACACGTAAGCATCTCAATTGATCATTGTTTGTAGGGTAAACGACAAGTTGATTGCCCTTGCTTTTCACTGTATTATGAGGGCACTCATGACATGTGACTCGTAAAATTTATTGATGGCCTTGTGATGAGTTAAAGACTTTCTTCCCCCACTCGGTTCCATTTTTCCTTAAAAATAAAACATTTTAACTAATCAACTCATATCTTTTTTGCTTATAAGTGATCAGCTGTTATGCTTTTTAACGCTTAGTTATGATATATAACTATAATCAAAAGGCATAGCTATAGATCTGCAATAATGATTATAGGCATAATCATCTTTTCACATGGAAAATCATGTCATCGTGTCATTTTTTTCTGTGATGGGGATGATGATTTACTTAATCAGTGTGATGGGGATGCGTTACATAGGTTCGGGGTTTAACTGGGTAAAAGACGTTACGGTTACATGGTCTCCAAGATTCCTCGACATAAAAAAGAATTCCTAAAACAATGTTGAAAAGTGTACTGAATAACAGCGTGTTTATTAAATTTCAGTAACAGGCTTTTGGGGGTTTTCCCCTTTTGCTGACATGCTGTACTACAATTTTTGAAGGAGTTCAATTTTTAAATATGATAGTCACAGGCTCGCACGATGTGCTAGATTAATATCTTTAAGATATTTAGTTAAAAATAGTATATATGATTTTCTGGAAAATATCTAAAATTTGTTAATGTTTTAGATTTATTTTATACCCTCTACAGCAAAGAAAAAAAAAAAAAAAAGAGAAATCCATCTTTGTAAATCCATTTTTTTCTGCAGTATCATTAGGTAATGAAGTTAGTCAGGTCTCTATACTCACTTAGGTTCACTTTTCTCTTTAAAAGACGAGTGTTTTGAAAACTCAAAAACTGTTAATTCTAAATAAAAATAGTAACTTGATTAAATATATTGTTTTCTAATTAAGAAATTTAGTTTTGAATAAAAATGATTGATTTAATTAGATATAGTCATGTTCGTTTAATATGTTGAACTTAATTGCATACATTATTTGATTTTATTTAATAATAATACAATTGGAGGGATGATTTGGTTTCATAGGAATACTTTTCATTTAACAATAATAAAATGAGATAGTTAATGATGTGGCTTCATGAGAGCTAGGCTTATGCTTTGAGAATTATATTGTATATGGATACTCGATATAGTTACCTGTAAAAAAAGTTGGATAAAGTTTAAAATTCATTTTTATTTTAAACTGTTGTTGTTGAGAGTATGGTTTGAAAACTCTATAGCCCTCTTGATTTTTTATATGTTGTCTTTATATCCAGGGTGTTACAAAGGTGGGCTGGGCATGTTCTTCATGCTGAACACAACATTTGGAGGTATCACCATTTTTCTTCTATGACTCTCCATATATACTCATCTGATTGTTCCAAGTTTAACGTGGCCAAGTGCAGGGCTTTGATTTTGTATGTTGCAGCTGGTGCACTTCAAGAGGTATTGGTAGCACTTCGTGAGGCACAACAACCAGACACAGCTGCCATGTTCATCCTTGCTTGTCGTGAAATCCATGAAGAAATAATTGCTAATCTAGTGAATTCAGATGATGACTCAAGTTCTTTGACAAAGGATAAGCTGCGTCACTTGCCCGGTTTGGACCCAGATAATGAAGATGTTATTGCAGTAGGTGAATTTTATGGGGAATACCAGAGAAAATTGGTGCATCTGTGCATGGACTCTCAACCATTCTCTGATTGATAGGACTAGGCTTGGTTATCTGCCTCCAAGTTTCTCATCCATACAATTGTGTCTACAGAGAAAACTGGAAAATGTGTTGCCAGATGGATTCGGAATCAAAAAGATGACTTTGGGTTTGAAAGAAGGTAGTTGGCAGTGATGATATGGAGCCAACTTGAGAGGGGATTTACCAGTCATTATAGAAACCGTCTATGGTTGAATACTGAAATTTAGCTGACTGGCTCCTGTCGAAGTTGTTTGTTGTGGAAAGCATCACGGTGAGGTTGATTGTATTGTTGTAACTGACATAAAATTTTGTCAGCAAAGAATGTTCACATTCGTTGTATGGCTGGTAGGATTGTCATAGTGATGTCATTCATTTTTCTTTACAGAGAATTTCAATGTTATTACTTGATTTTGAACAAGACTATACGCTAGATCACATTCTTATTTGCAGCCAGATTCTTTTGTTGCTGAATTCTTTTGTATTTGTCCCCTGCCTCCTAATCTTCAGAGCGTTCTGACTATATAACTATCCTATTTGTTTTTGGATAACCCCGTCTCGACGGTCGCCTGCATAACAATCGATCGGCCTTGTTGCATCTCATAACACTTATCTAGGAGCACTAACAGGCTCTCTATACCTTTATTTTTTCCAAAATTTAGGGTTTACATTTGAGAAAAATCTCAAATGCATCCTCCATCTGGCTCCTCAAAATAGGGTTTCGATTTCAGAATGGTACAGTGGATCCCCATATTTGGGGAGCTATTGTGTATCCCCTTTCCTCATTTTGATTCCTTCACTCCCGCGTAGCTTCTCTCTCACACCCTATTTGCTACTATATCTCCTTTGCGTCCCCATTTGGCAGCCCTCCGATTGTCTTCTCTTGCAAGTGTCTCCACCTTCGACACACACACACACACTCTCTCTCTCTCTCTCTCTCTCTCTCTCTCTCTCTCTCTCTCTCATATGGGGATGCTTTGGATCTCTCTCCACGTTTCCATCTAGCAGCCTCTCCAATTGTATTATATCTTACTTCTATTGGGCTCGTTTACCATTCGATTGTATAGCAATAATATTGGGTCTCTAATATGGTCACCATTGGATCTCTAACTCAATTATTCTATCTTGGTTTCATTGAGCTTCTGTGCTCTTGTTTTGGGGCTTCGACAGATTTCCATTGTCTTTGATTTCTATTGTACATATTATGTGATTTCCATTGTACAAATGCTAGGATTTCNTCATTGTTTGTAGGGTAAACGACAAGTTGATTGCCCTTGCTTTTCACTGTATTATGAGGGCACTCATGACATGTGACTCGTAAAATTTATTGATGGCCTTGTGATGAGTTAAAGACTTTCTTCCCCCACTCGGTTCCATTTTTCCTTAAAAATAAAACATTTTAACTAATCAACTCATATCTTTTTTGCTTATAAGTGATCAGCTGTTATGCTTTTTAACGCTTAGTTATGATATATAACTATAATCAAAAGGCATAGCTATAGATCTGCAATAATGATTATAGGCATAATCATCTTTTCACATGGAAAATCATGTCATCGTGTCATTTTTTTCTGTGATGGGGATGATGATTTACTTAATCAGTGTGATGGGGATGCGTTACATAGGTTCGGGGTTTAACTGGGTAAAAGACGTTACGGTTACATGGTCTCCAAGATTCCTCGACATAAAAAAGAATTCCTAAAACAATGTTGAAAAGTGTACTGAATAACAGCGTGTTTATTAAATTTCAGTAACAGGCTTTTGGGGGTTTTCCCCTTTTGCTGACATGCTGTACTACAATTTTTGAAGGAGTTCAATTTTTAAATATGATAGTCACAGGCTCGCACGATGTGCTAGATTAATATCTTTAAGATATTTAGTTAAAAATAGTATATATGATTTTCTGGAAAATATCTAAAATTTGTTAATGTTTTAGATTTATTTTATACCCTCTACAGCAAAGAAAAAAAAAAAAAAAAGAGAAATCCATCTTTGTAAATCCATTTTTTTCTGCAGTATCATTAGGTAATGAAGTTAGTCAGGTCTCTATACTCACTTAGGTTCACTTTTCTCTTTAAAAGACGAGTGTTTTGAAAACTCAAAAACTGTTAATTCTAAATAAAAATAGTAACTTGATTAAATATATTGTTTTCTAATTAAGAAATTTAGTTTTGAATAAAAATGATTGATTTAATTAGATATAGTCATGTTCGTTTAATATGTTGAACTTAATTGCATACATTATTTGATTTTATTTAATAATAATACAATTGGAGGGATGATTTGGTTTCATAGGAATACTTTTCATTTAACAATAATAAAATGAGATAGTTAATGATGTGGCTTCATGAGAGCTAGGCTTATGCTTTGAGAATTATATTGTATATGGATACTCGATATAGTTACCTGTAAAAAAAGTTGGATAAAGTTTAAAATTCATTTTTATTTTAAACTGTTGTTGTTGAGAGTATGGTTTGAAAACTCTATAGCCCTCTTGATTTTTTATATGTTGTCTTTATATCCAGGGTGTTACAAAGGTGGGCTGGGCATGTTCTTCATGCTGAACACAACATTTGGAGGTATCACCATTTTTCTTCTATGACTCTCCATATATACTCATCTGATTGTTCCAAGTTTAACGTGGCCAAGTGCAGGGCTTTGATTTTGTATGTTGCAGCTGGTGCACTTCAAGAGGTATTGGTAGCACTTCGTGAGGCACAACAACCAGACACAGCTGCCATGTTCATCCTTGCTTGTCGTGAAATCCATGAAGAAATAATTGCTAATCTAGTGAATTCAGATGATGACTCAAGTTCTTTGACAAAGGATAAGCTGCGTCACTTGCCCGGTTTGGACCCAGATAATGAAGATGTTATTGCAGTAGGTGAATTTTATGGGGAATACCAGAGAAAATTGGTGCATCTGTGCATGGACTCTCAACCATTCTCTGATTGATAGGACTAGGCTTGGTTATCTGCCTCCAAGTTTCTCATCCATACAATTGTGTCTACAGAGAAAACTGGAAAATGTGTTGCCAGATGGATTCGGAATCAAAAAGATGACTTTGGGTTTGAAAGAAGGTAGTTGGCAGTGATGATATGGAGCCAACTTGAGAGGGGATTTACCAGTCATTATAGAAACCGTCTATGGTTGAATACTGAAATTTAGCTGACTGGCTCCTGTCGAAGTTGTTTGTTGTGGAAAGCATCACGGTGAGGTTGATTGTATTGTTGTAACTGACATAAAATTTTGTCAGCAAAGAATGTTCACATTCGTTGTATGGCTGGTAGGATTGTCATAGTGATGTCATTCATTTTTCTTTACAGAGAATTTCAATGTTATTACTTGATTTTGAACAAGACTATACGCTAGATCACATTCTTATTTGCAGCCAGATTCTTTTGTTGCTGAATTCTTTTGTATTTGTCCCCTGCCTCCTAATCTTCAGAGCGTTCTGACTATATAACTATCCTATTTGTTTTTGGATAACCCCGTCTCGACGGTCGCCTGCATAACAATCGCATCTCATAACACTTATCTAGGAGCACTAACAGGCTCTCTATACCTTTATTTTTTCCAAAATTTAGGGTTTACATTTGAGAAAAATCTCAAATGCATCCTCCATCTGGCTCCTCAAAATAGGGTTTCGATTTCAGAATGGTACAGTGGATCCCCATATTTGGGGAGCTATTGTGTATCCCCTTTCCTCATTTTGATTCCTTCACTCCCGCGTAGCTTCTCTCTCACACCCTATTTGCTACTATATCTCCTTTGCGTCCCCATTTGGCAGCCCTCCGATTGTCTTCTCTTGCAAGTGTCTCCACCTTCGACACACACACACACACTCTCTCTCTCTCTCTCTCTCTCTCTCTCTCTCTCTCTCTCTCTCATATGGGGATGCTTTGGATCTCTCTCCACGTTTCCATCTAGCAGCCTCTCCAATTGTATTATATCTTACTTCTATTGGGCTCGTTTACCATTCGATTGTATAGCAATAATATTGGGTCTCTAATATGGTCACCATTGGATCTCTAACTCAATTATTCTATCTTGGTTTCATTGAGCTTCTGTGCTCTTGTTTTGGGGCTTCGACAGATTTCCATTGTCTTTGATTTCTATTGTACATATTATGTGATTTCCATTGTACAAATGCTAGGATTTCTATTGTCTTTGATTTCCATTAGTGCTCTCAGTTGTTGGTTGCTTGTTGGTTGTAATTACCATTATTCGCAGTGCTTTGTTTGCCATTCGATTAGGGCTTGTTTGTCATTCGATTAGGGTTGTGATTGGTGATTTGTGCAATGTACAAACTCTGTGTTTGGCATTCGATTGGGGCTTCGATTACCATTCAATTTCCATTGATATGCACGAGCTATTGTTGGGGCTGTATTTGTAATTTGATGAGGCTATGATGATGGTAGGATTGTTGGGTGTGTGAGTGTAATATCAACAGTTATAGTGAATGCTTATCGATCGGTATGGCAGGATAACCCGAATGACAATCTTTATTGTGAAATTTTCACAAAGGCAACGAGATTTACAGCCATTCCATCGTGCCCTTTACTATGTTTGAAATTGTATCATTTTGAGCCCCCTATGTTTTTGAATTATAACCTGTTTTGGACTTTGGTTTGTGCTTTCTTGGCTTAATTGATTTGGTATGCAAAGGGGTTTGACCCTTGTTAGTTGATGTAGCAACCCTACCCACAAGTGTTGGCAGCTCCAAAATCATGTGCTGGAACATGTTTTTTGCATCGTTTTATGCCCTATAACCTGTTTTGGACTTTGGTTTGGGTTTTATTGACTAATTGGTTGGGTGTGCAAAACGGCTTGGTCCTTATTGGTTGATGTGGTAGCCCCACCCACAAGTGTTGGTAGTCCCAAAATCATGTGTCGGAACATGTTATCTGCATTGTTTTGTGTTTTCTTGGCTCCATTAAATCATTGCAGTGCTTTGTTTGCTAGCTGGGTTTTGTTTCCCCTTTGGCTGTGATGATGGCAAAGTTGAGTGGAGATAAAGAAAAATGGGTTCAAACTCCATGGCAAGGTAACACCAATGGCTAATATCTATGTGAAGACTCATAATATTGGCAACTGATTGCTGCAACCATAAGTTATTGTCCCTGCCTCTATGTCACCATTATTTTCCTAAGCTGATTTGCAAAATGCTTTCACCATTGATTTTAAGTTTCTAACATACCTAAATTTCTTCATTGTCTACAATTTTATAAAGATAGACTCACAAGAGTATAGAAATATGTTCTTCACGAATCTCCTAAATCAGGACCCTAACAATGATCACTCTTCCTTGAGTCAAACACAATAGAGTCCAGTGTTGGTGGAAGACTCTCCACCCCCACACCAAATAAAGGTTCTTACCACAAAAAAATCACAAAGGGGTGCCAACTTCACACAAGAGGAGGACAAACTACTTATCTCGGCATGGTTAAATAGTAACTTAGATGCAATCCAAGGGACAGTCAAAAAACACAACCAACTTTGGAAGAAAATTTTTTTATACTTCAATCAGTATAAAAAAAGTACAACGGATTGGACCATTGGGTCCTTAATGCATCAGCAGATGGCAATTCAAAAAGTGACCAATAAATTCTGTGTGAAGCTAGGCCAAGTCGAAGGGTTAAATCAAAGGGACATAATCAAGCAAGATAAGGTATATCCATCCACTACTTTCAAGCTCTTGTAGATGCTGCTTTATTAAACTTTTGGATAAAAGGTGGCCCTAATAATTTTCTATTTCCTTGTATTTTGCATATTTCACAAAGCAAAGCTTATGTACCATTTATTGGAGAAAGACCAGTTTTCATTCGAGCATTGTTGGTATTTGTTAAAGGACCAACCAAAATGGGTTGAGCATTGCTCCAAGAATGGTCCAAAGTGAAGATCCACAATATCGCTAACCCCAACTAGTATTTCTATTGCTCTAGAAAGGGAGGAACGAATCATATTGATGGATGTCACTGCCTTATTTGAAATACAATGCACATATTTCCAGCAACGTTAAATAGAAATTGAGGCAAAACGTAATGCAAATAAACAATGATAGTTTGTTTTGTTATGATTTTATGTAATTGATTTAATCTATCCCCATAGTTTTCACCAATAACAAGCATTGGTTAATTTGTATCTCCTTAACTTCTTCTATTGAGAATTTAGATTTGAGGACATTGTCTGTGATATTGGACAATGTTTGTTTTGTTGGAAATATGGTAAACTTGGTTTTGGATAGAAATGTGGTAAACAGGTATTCATTTGAAAATATTAGCCCAAATCTTGTTGTGATAACTTTTATTAAGGAACTGAAATCGTACATGGGAATGTGAACTCCAAACTGACAACAGATATTAAACTAGCTAGTTAATTTTCTAAATTTGGATATATAATTGTCATTGATGCTCAATTAGATTTCATTGGAGTTGATGATGAGCTTATGTGTCTTTAATTTGATGATGACGTTGAACGGACTCCATAAGTTCAGTTGTAGGATTGTGCGATAGTTCAGGAGGATTATCATCAACTTGTTCGCACTCAAAGTCGGGAAACCCATTATTATCTCGCTCATCTTCGATAATTATATTATGTAAAATTATGCATGCTTTCACAATATTTTTTAGATCACTAATTTTGAACATTCGAGCTAGTCCACGAACAATTGCAAGCGTTGTTGAATGACTCCAAATGCACGTTCTATATCCTTTCTTGCTAATTCATGTGCTACTGCAAATTATTTATTCTTCTTCCCTTATGGAGATGGGATCGTCTTCATAAATGCTTACCACTTTGGATAGATACCATCGACAAGGTAGTACCCCATGGTGTAGTGATTACCAGTAATTGAGTAATTAATTGTAAGAGCACGCCCTTGGATGAGCTCAGTGAAAATAAAATATCTCTCTAGTACATTGATATCATTATGAGAACTGGGTAATCCAAAAAATGCATAAAGATCATATGATGCCACCGATTCTAATATAATAGCTGGTTCACGATTGTGACCAGAGTACATACTTTTTCATGTAGCCGGACAATTTTTTGACTTTTCAATGCTTCCTAGTATCCTTAGAAATCCACGTTGTTCACCAACAACGAGCAATTAAGCAATATTATTGACATTTGGAGTCCTCAAATATTCATTAGAAAAAACACTTACGACCGCTTCCACAAACTTTTTCAAGCTCTCCATTGCGGTGCAGTGCTTTCTCTAATCCTTATGTATTATTTTATGAAATCAAAAGTTACTCCATACGCAAGTATTCTAAGTGTTGAAATTAGAAGTTACTCCATACGCAAGTATTTTAAGTGCAACATTATCTTTTGCATGGAAGATAGACCGAGTCTTCTAACATTATCTCTTCTTTGGATGAAATAGGGTTCGTAAGCTTCTATCTCATGCTGAATACGAAGAAAAAGAGAACGACCCATATGAAATCTCCTTTGAAATAGATTCCAGAGATACATTGGTAATTCTGCAAAATAGTCATGAAATAGTTGTTCGTGCCCTTGTATATGATCATGCCTAATGTACTTACAACGTTGACAAATACCACCACGAGTAGATGTTAATCCTCCATCTAAGGACTATCTTGAACTCATCTTTAGAATCTAAGTAATGAAACAATTTGCAAAAAATATAATGAGTCATTTAAAGACAAAAGTGAAGAATGAGGCCGAAATAAAAATCTTCTCTCAATCTCAAATGAAATGTTGGTTGCTCCATGTCAATGAAAGAGCAAGTGCTCTTATTTATACACCAAAATATGACTGTTAGGAAAATGACAAAAAATATTACCATTAGAAGGACAAAAAAGTATTATTGTTGAGAATTTAACTATTACAAAATATTAGTGTTGGAGAAGGCAAATTTTGACAAAAAATTAAATTATTCTTAAATGCATAATAATTTTGAAAATATTATCGTACCTGCAAAAAAAATTTAAATTTTTGTTTAAAATATTTACTAGAGCATAATAGTTCAAAAAAGAATGAAAAAGACAAATGAGTGAATAATCAAGATTGTAAAGTGAAGTAAGAGAAAAAAATTATAGAAAAAAATTATTTTAATAGAATAGAGAAATGATAGGAAGAGAGATGTTGGATGTTTTGAAAAGATTAGTTAAAATAGGAAAAGACTTTTGACTAAAATTTAGCCATCCCAATGTGGATGTTCTAACCCAAAGATCCTACAATATGGTCATCCCAATCGATACCTGCCTACCTAAGATCCGATATGCATTAAGGCTAATATCTAGTTCCTTTTAACGTTGGATTAGGCTTGATGGCTACAGTCCAATAAATGAAACTACTTGGAACCATGAGAAATCGCACTTTTAAGGTTATAAAGGCCCTTTACGGTAAAAGAAAAGGGAAAAGACCAATTTTGAGCATGTCGGCAGAACCAGCAGAAGCGTTTGGAGAGCTCTCAGGTTCGCTGTCTTGACTTGATTCCGTAAAGGGTGATTCAGTGAGATTTTTTAAGATGATGCAGAAAATGCTTCAGGGGGATGTTCCTTCGTAGAATCTTGGAGGTGAAAACCATCTTCATTCATTGCACGCAGCAACTACCACAGCACAGAGCTTAGCTTAAAAGGTTTTATCTCCACGGATCTCTGGGTTTTGCCTCCACGCCAAACTGCCTGGGTTTGCAACATTGGCAGTGACAAGTGAAAACACGGCTATCTTCTTTTCTCATTAACATTCTTTTTTGTAGTTTGCTCTTTAAATCTCTCTTTACACATATTGCCAGAAAAGAAGTCCAAAATTAAGGTCTCGCCTGGTTCCGAGACGCTACAAAGTCAAATAACTAATACAATTTGCAAAATGCAGTTCTATGAAATTATGTCCAGGTTCTCGCATTATTAAAGAGGATGGTGACGAATTAATGCACCGTTGGAAAATGACAGCTGTAAACAAGTAAAAGATTTATGTTCAAGGCAAACGGCAAATGTAAAATAATGCTTACATTGTCAAGCAATCAGTTGGAGATAAGAAACTAAAGTGAATGAACATTCTCGAACGTTAAGCTTATTTGTTTGCGGTACACTTTTAGGAAACTGAAGTGGGGCACCATAAACCAGACTGGGGTTCAGCATCTCTACAGGCAAGAATCTGATAATCTGATATCCTCCATCGACAACCTGCAGTTTTACTTGAGTTGAACCTTTTTTTTGGCAAAATATATGGCTCATCTATCTTTGCATGTATCGAATGACTCTGTATCACACCGTCCCTCTGATATATGGCTCAAGTCACCGTCCTATGACCTTTTCACACAATATATGGCTCAAGTCAACCCAGGGCATCCTTCAGCTTAAAGATCCAAGAAGCCAGAGTGTTGCACTTTATTATATCATGGCAACGAATTGAACAGGGTCATTAAGATCTCTGTCCCCATATAAAACCACCAAAGGTACTTCACTCCCTCCCTCTCCCCCACCCAATCCCTCCAAACCCACCCCCCCCCCCCCCCCCCCCCCCCCCCCCCCCCCCCCCCCCNATTTCCTTGCCAATCTATAGGAAATTCAACAAAATTTCTAAGTCCGCCAATTGATAAAAATTTGGAAAGCTTCAAGAAACCAAACTTCATCTCTAGCAACAAATACAAATACGAGATACTATGATGCATGACAGATGTAACACAGAAACCACATACCTTCAGGCTTCAAGATATCAAGAACTCAATGGAAGAATCTCCTTCGACATCGGGCAGATCCGAGCTCCTCATACTCGGATTTAGTGACACACATTGCTTCAAAATCAGGACTGGATGCCAAAAGTGATCCCCCCCGCCAGACACCTAGTATGGGACTGAACAAGCATCACAAAGTTTTAAGCCCATGGGATGCAGTAGAATGTTTGAAAACAAAATACGTAATTTACGAGGAAAATTTACTTTTCTTGAGTTGTCATCTTCACTTGGTAGTCATCAGGGACAAGAGGCCGAAGCTCCCTCTCTCTGTAATTTGATAAAGCAATAATATAAAAATTCAAGTCTGAATTTGCTTCCAAAAAATAAATTCAAGTCTAAATAAAGCTTTATTAGTAATTTTGACTATAAATCACATGTAAAAAAAATTGACTAAAATGAAATGGCAGAGTGATTAGAAGTTACAATCTCTCGGCAAATCGAGGAAATAACGTGCTTCCACCTGTTAAAATAATGCTGTCCAAACACAAAATTTAAACAGACATTGGTATTGAATTGATATATTTAACATAATTAGCATAGAGTCAGAGTTTGAAAAAAAAAACCTTTCATAGAGTATAGGGTGAAGATGAGGATGGCAAGAATTGACAGCTCGAACAATGCACTCTGCTAGCCCAGCCTGGTTCATTCCTGCATTAACGGCTTCAAGTCAGACAATTTGTAAAAGTACCTCAAAAAGGAGGCAATCGGCAGAAGTTATTAAGATTTTATTTCTCACTAGATTTAAAAACATTTCCAAAATGTTCCAAACAATTTCTTTCCAATTTTATTCCTCAAGAGGAAGCATGTAACAACTTGCGGAAACATGTAACTACCTTGATTCTAATGTTTACATCAAATTCTTCAATAAGTTCAAGGTCTTCTATACCTCCAATCCCAAGTATAATAAATGAAGAAGAATACAATTTCCCAGAAGTAAATCTAGATTTACAAGACTGGAAGATTCCCCAAACTCCAACCAAAGAATCTACAAAACAAGCTTTTCACCATTCTCATTCTCATGTGATTACAATGTTCAAATTGTTGAACAAGTTTATGCTTTGAACAAAGAAGACGAGACAGAGCCCTTTCGTGTAAGAATCAAGGTAATTACAAACCTAGACCATGAACAGAAAAACTGACTGAAATTTTATCATACATAATTACCCAGCAATCCAACAAAAGCTAAATTCTACAAAAACAAAAACTTTGCTTCACAGATCAAACAGAAAACCCCCTAAAATATACTTCATAACTGCAGATATTGTAAGATTATACAGACCCAGATCCGCAGGATGGAAGAGCATCTCTGGGACAAGGAAGCGCTCATTTGTCAAGTCAAACTCCTGCACAAAGTAAAGAAATATTGAAAATCAATAAAAATAGAGACGAATTGGCTGCTCCAAGGAAAGGGGTTACACCAGTACATTTTTGGTTAAATCAATTCTCTTTCGGTCCTCAGGTTTCTCTGTAACCTCAATGTGGTCCATATCCACCTTAGCTCCTAAGTTTGAAGGTGGAGCCCCATCTGTCAGCGACAGGTATCTCTGTGCTTGGTCCGGGTCCTTAACAAAGCCCTTGGTGTGCGTAACACCGTCTGGAAGCACGTAAGTGCACCTCAACAAGTTTTTCTTCCCGGGCTTCCTATACGAAATGAAAATTCAATTACTCTAAGCTACCCAATATTTCAAAAATACGGAATTTAGAAATCGGTGGAGTGCCTGAGCTAGTAATAACCTTGCGACGCCTAGGTCACGCGCGACGTCGAGGGAGACGAAGCAGAGCTTCTCTTTGACATCGTCCATCAAGAAGGTCTCGTCCATGACGTTTACGGAACGGTAGGAGACGAGCTCCTTGAGGTAATTGGTGAGGGCTTTGCCTCCGAGGTCGATACGTTTGACGGCGTAGTTGAGGGTGAAATTCTGGAACACGGGGGCAGCGTGGGTGAAGGAGAACCCGCAGTCAACCACGAGGCTGCACTGGGCCGCACCCCTCGAGACGACGTGGCGGCGGCTGGTCTCGTAGAGGTGGGCCAGGGAGGGGGAGTCGGCGACGTAAAGTGCTGAAAAGTTGAAGTCCTCGAAGACGAGCTCGTCCGTGGCGCGTTGGATGGAGGGCAAGGCAAAGAGGGGCTCGGTCAGTAGCAGTGAGGACTGAGAGGGGCTGATATGGAGGAGGGAGTTAAAGAGGTGAGCCCAGATGTCTCGCTGGAGGTCAGGGTTGATGAGGTAGCCGCGGTCGAGGGGACGACGCACAGCGGCGGAGGTGAGGTCCAGTGGGTCTTCGGAGGAGGCGGCGATGGTAGGGGAGGGGTGGAGCCATTTCTTGGAGGAAAGGGGGCGGAGGAGGCAGTTGGGGAGGACGGTGGATGGGTCGCGTTCGCCGCCGAGACCGGCCTTGATAAGGCCACCGCCATTGTCGAGGACGACGACCACGTTCGACATGTCTCCCGGGAAGGAGTGAGAATGGGATTGGTACTGGATTTTTTGCATTTGCGTGAGTCTCGGTGTAGGGCTTTTGAAACTGAAAAAATTACTTCAAAAATCATTCCATCCTTCTAGTTTTTACGGAGTTAATATTTTACCAAAAATAAATAAATAATTTTATATGTTAGGACAAAAACTATGATTAGATATTTTTAGAGTATTTAAGTATTTTCATCTTATATTATATAATTAAAATTTTCTATATAGTAATGTGACAACTTAGACAAAATACAAAAAATTATACTATTTTTTCAAATTTAAAAAAAAAAAATATTATATTCAAATAATTTTTTAACTTTATAATATATTTTTTCAATATTTTTTCACCCATTTTTCAAAATTTAATCAAACATCTCAACTTAAATATTATCCAAACACTATGAATGGGGAATGTTGCTGATGAAAGTTTGATGATCCCTCGGGATTGGTGAATCTCGTACTTTTGACAATAGGATTCCCAGAAGGATTTAGGTTGAGCTTCCTTCTTCTGGGCAAAGAAAAAAATCTTTAGGCTAGAAACAAAATTTTTTTTTTTTTTCTTGGCGGGACGATGATATTTTTTTTTCTTTTATAAGTGTGATAAGTTTAAGGATAATGCTTCGTCCACGGACATAAGCTTTTAAAGCATTTTTTTACATTTTCTTTTTCAACATTTTTTGTGTATTTTTTTTAAATACAAAAAAATAAACAAACACAATACTAAAAAATAAATAAATACAAATGCTAGAAAAAACACATACATTTCGATACACAATCGATATCGATACAAATCCTCGGCGGTTCTATCATCTTCCTAAGTTTAATTAGGAAGTCAATTAGTCACAGAAGATTAACCAAAATTATACTTGCCACATAGAAAGACCTAACAATGTCTGTGTTTCACTACTCACTTTATGAGGGAAGAAAAAAGGGACAAAAACTTAAGACTAACTTAGTGAAAAGTCAAATGAACAAAACAGCCAGCGCCTGCGACCAAAGCAACTCACGACCCCGAGTACCTCTATAGTTAGACCTTTACCTTCCTCCAAATTTACATCATAAACTCGTACTTCTCCAGTCATGCTAAATGAAGGGAATCAATTGCCACCCATGGATCAACAATAAATTGGTATTAAGATGTCACTAGCAAACCCTGCTGGGTTGAGTTGATGTATCCTAAGACTATAATACCTAAACTCCACAGCTTCCCTAGAAAATCTAATATGCTGCGACCGGGTATGGGGTCACATGAAAGAGATACATACACTGAAGTTCCTTGGTGAAAGTAGACATGGATCTGTCACCTTTGGGGTTGATCTGAACCAACTGCACCAGAAGTGGTGCTTGGTCCAGCACCATTTTCAGTCGGAGGGGAGATACCCCATTTTCCTTCTGACTCTAATGGCTCGATTATATGGACACCACCGTCTGTAAGACCTAATGCAAACTGATTTGGTTCGGATGGATGTGCCGCAACAACAAGAGGGTGCACTCTCATGCTGTAGAAGTTATGTCGATGGCTAAGTCAAAGATAAGCACAATACAAATCAAAGAGCTGAATCCAAATTGGATAATAGTACACACCTGGGGTTGGGAGGTAGATAAGCAGTTGGATTTATTCGACATCTCAGTCTTAGCGTTGAAGCAGTCAGAACACCCACACTTCCATCTTCAAAGCTCACGTATATTGACTGGCTATCACAGGAATACGTAGCATGCGTGATTGGACCACTAGCTTCCAGTGGGACCCACTGTTTGAGAAAACACATTTTAAAAAGAAGCTATCAGTGGCCTAGAACTACATAAAACTAAATTCAAAATCACATTGTCGGTTTGGACAACAAATGACAAAGCTTGCATATATACCCAATGCTTTAAATATAATTATCATATGCAATTAAAACGAAAAAATCTATAGCAGGGGGAGTAAATTTGTAAAATACAATGGGTGTCTAGTTGCATGCATGCTATCTCTGTATGCATGTATTTATATAACTGGCACACCTGCTTGAGGCAATCTAATTTAGGTGCATCATATATGGCTATCTGCGTTTCGTGAACAACCAGCAAATGTATCTGATCTAGATGAAATTGAACTCGTGTATCTACAAGAGGAGCTGCAGCGCGCCCACTTGGAATCTGCAAGAATTTACTAGCCTGCTTCTCCCATCCATCTGTGTTCCAAACACATAGCTGTAAAGAAAAAATAAAAACCAAAAATAAAAATAAAAAGGTGAGGTGGAGATTTTTGAGTTGATGTATCCACTAGGAATTACTTGGTCAAATTACTCAAATTTTCTCCAATATTGAAAAGGCACAGAAGGACAAAAAGAAAATGGCTAAGTTATTTTTTAATTATTGTTTTTGAGAGGAAAACAGAAGTGCAAAGGCATTAAAAAAAGGCTTGTGAAATAGTGATGCAAGGGAAGTAAATAGAACTGTTTCCTGTGACATTCATTTTAGAAAAGCATTCTGCAGTCTCCTCCTGCACTTGTGGTCCTAACCAAACGATCTTAACATGAACAGTGATGAATGGTAAAAAAAAGAGCCAAGTGTCAGCCAAACATGAATGCAGTTGAGGCCTTGTAAGTACTTCAACAGCTGGTTGGTTAGTATAACGCAACTCTTATGTATTTTACCTGAGAATCAGCTCCCGATGAAACAAGCACATTTAGAGTGTGAGAGAAGGCAAGGCCTGTAATTCTTTTCTGATGACCTTTCAGCTTGGTCTTAACCTGTGATAATGAAGCATGCAAATTGTTATGAATCCCAAATGCCAGTTATTTATTACAGATTTAACTCGCATGTTCCAAATTTAGTAACATAGAGTAAGACCTCAACCACCCGAACATTATAGATTTGAATAGAAGTGTCTTCCATGCCAATGGCAATAATGTTATTGTCTTGAGGGTGAAATGCAAGAAATGTAGCTGCTGGAGGTGGGGGCATGAATGTTGTCATTGTCTGCAATTGAGGAAGCATCACAAAAAATATGATCACATATAAAGAAGCAAATGTATTGAAAATGTACCAATATGTCAAGAGCTCCCCACTAAAAATCTAACCAATATAAGATCTGGTAAGTAATGTGCCTTCTGTTGATTTTTTCCCCCAACACAATATACTTCGAAAAAAGTACAGCTATTCTCATATCCTGAATACCAAATTAGACAACTATTCATTATGATAATGATCTTCAAACCAATCAAAGGTTTCAAGGACGGAATTTTTTTTATAGGTAAGATGAATTTTATTTGTAATCAAGAAAAAGAAGCATGGGCATTATCACAGTACATAGGGAGTATACTTTGAGTATGGCTGATGGGGGAGAGAGAATAGGTCGAAAAACTCTTGAATACTAAAATTGGAAATTTTCAATGATGGATTTTTAGCAGGAAAATTATTTCTGCGGCCACTCGGTAGATTATCCTTGATAACAGCTTCCACACATCACGACTCTTTGGTAATTTCTAGGAAAAGTACTACTTAGGATGGTAATTCTTTTCCTTGTAGTAGTACTTGGAAGACTAAAGTGTCTCTAAAAAAAGATTTTTCAATGAAGATCCTCACCATGGAGAACCTAAGGAAACATCAGATTATTGTAGTTGATTGTTGTAGGGGTAAAAAGAGTGAGGAATTTGTAGGATTATTTGCTACTTCATTGCAAGATTACCAAGCCTCTATGGAATTTTTTTTTTTTTTGGCAGAGCTGGGTTTGGGTTATGCCTTGAAGCGTTGTAGACCTTGCAAACTGAAGTGGTTTATATGGCAGTTCACAAGTTGTAGTAATGTAGAATAAGGCGCAGTATGTTTACTGTGGTGCATTTGGAGGGAAATGAACTATAGAAGTTTTTTTGGAGATCACGGGCAGACAATAGATGAACTTAAAACTTTTTTCTTGAGTACTCTATTCCTTTGGGCAATTGATATAGACTCTGATGGACTGTCTTCACGACTTCCTTGTAACTATTTCTATCTTCAAATAGGTGTTTTATCTTATATACATCCTTAGTACCTGAGCTATGCCTTATTTTTATATCAATAAAATTCTATTACCTATAAAAAAAAAAGATTTCCAGAAGTGACCAACCAAGTACAATAAATATATGCAGTGAAAAAAAGGAAGCCATCTACCTTGAATGTCATCATATTGAATAATGAAATTTTNATCTTATATACATCCTTAGTACCTGAGCTATGCCTTATTTTTATATCAATAAAATTCTATTACCTATAAAAAAAAAGATTTCCAGAAGTGACCAACCAAGTACAATAAATATATGCAGTGAAAAAAAGGAAGCCATCTACCTTGAATGTCATCATATTGAATAATGAAATTTTCCCCCCCGAAGCTGACATGACGTAAGAGTCATTCTTTGACAGTGCAAAACATGGAACAGCATCATCAGAATTTGTTTCGCTTACATCATTTGTCATTAGTATTCCGCTTGGAGGTTGCCATATTTGAGGTACTACACTAGCTGTGGCCTAAAAGAGGCACAGTCATTGTAAATAGTAAGCTGATAGGTTTTGAAATGATAAAAAGAAAATGCAACCTTAAGAGAAACTTCAATACCTTCCCTGTTAAATTTCGATCATTTCTCTGCCACTTCCAGAGCTTGTGTACAGCATTTGATGCCAAGGCCAATATGGCTAGACCTGAATTTGTATAAATTAATCTTGAAACCTGAAGTAGTTGTCAAAATGTCAAGACCATAAGAGAAAACTAAATAGCAACATACACAAACTTTCACCTCAAATTCAAAGGAATCCATGCACGCTTTGTTTTACCAATTCATGCAAGACACCATAATCAATCAAGTTGAAAAGTACATGAAAAATATTTTGCAGCACAAGCCAACTGCAAATCCATGTATTTTGAGTCTTCTGGTCAATGAGTCCAATCCCTCAGCCTAGACCACAGCAATTCTCACTGGTACCTAATCTTTATAAGTAATGATACATGCACAACCCTTTATACAACCATGTTTTAAAATAAGGGTATTTATGTAAAGTGATGTTACTTTTATAAGTTATTTTACAAAAAATGCCCCTCATTTAAAACATAATTGTATAAAAGGTTGTAAAAAGGGTTGTATGTCTATCACTTTCCAATCTTTTATAGGCACTGTTGCCTAATCTGTTCATCCTCATTGGCCCCAATCCTCCACTAGAATGTGAACCATTTGATCCAAAGGGAATCAAATGTAAGTTATCATAATTACTCAACCGCCTAACTCATATAAATCTTATTGTCTGTCATAACCTACAAACTAATAGCTTTTCATTATTATGTTTACTACCTGTGAGAGACCATGTAAGGTTCTTATGGTGCCAAAACTGGGAAAACACATTTTATTGATTACTTGAACTTCAATAGAGATATGGCAAATTCTCGAGAAAGCATCATATTATCCCATCATTATTAAAACTACACAAATAGATTAGGTAAAATTAATTATAGAACATTTTAAACGTTTCATCAAGCCATTTTTATCAAGGATTTAAAATAAAATGCTCCAAAAAATAAGTATAATACCATATACCTTTAGAGAGAGGTTGCACTAGCAGGCATAGTATGCAAGATGCCTTTTGAGATTACAAGTCTTCTGAAGATTAGATAAAGTGGGATCACCTTCTTCACGTTGTTACATATAGGTTCCCTTTTTGTAGTCCATGGCATGGGTTGAGTTTTTTGTAACAACTGTGTTACTCCACCATAAGTGAGGGGACTAATATAATTTCCTTATTTAAAAAAATGGTATGCAGGATGCAAAAATGTTACTAATAAAAATTCCATTGATATAATCACACGTGATATATACACGCAGAAAGGACTAGGTAAAGCATGCATGACGACCATCAGTGGTGTGTACACACATATTTATCTTGGATGCACGAAAACTGGCTGTAATTTTGCAGTGCAATGTGTGGCACCAGAATTAAAAAGAAGACAACTCTGCACTGTCAGCTACACTTGCTCAAATGAACAGGACATAGAATCAAGGGGGAAAAGATAGAGAAGCAAAATATGCCAGAATGCAAAATGGAGCATAAATCTTTCAGCAGTGATATTGGAGGCCCTTTACCTTTTGAAAGTCAACAAAAGTTGGTGAAGTGGCACAAAAATTAACTTAAATTGTGATAAAATTACACAGATTGGGCACATACCCTCACTGGCGTTAAACTATCAGGGAGCCTCAGGGAGCAGCATTGTGATGGTTCATTGATCTCTGTAAGTTTCCAGATCCTAGATTTATCGACTGAATCATCAGCAATTCTGGGTTTTATGTCCACACTTCGACTATCACTGTTCTACACAAACTCCAAAGAAAAAAAATTAAACGGCTTGAAAATAAGTTTTTTTTTATAAGATACATATCTCATTAAAAAGAGAAAAAGGGTCTTGCCCTGCTTGACATATAAATCTTAATCTTAACGTACATCCATGGATGCATGCATCAACAAGAACACACAATCACATGAAACAATATGCATAGATCAGATTAACAATTTGCTTCTTTTAATAATCTCAATGAGCATCTGAGTTACCCACAAGACATTAACACTCACCATTGCAACCATTGCTGCTACTGGAGGAGCACGATCTCCAATGCTTGTTCCAATAGTTACAACGGCAGATCCAAAGGTGCCTACTGCAGGAGCCTATATAGGAATTGTGCAATTAGGAACTCTAATCAAACAAGATCGGCTGAGTTTGAGCAAAATACCTTAACAATAGCCGCAGAAGCAACTCTAGAAGCATCAAATGTGCGATTCTCCACTGTTTTTAGCAGCCGAATTCCATCTGGATTTGCTAAGATTTTAACACCATTATCATTCGTTGAGACAGCTAACAATATTCCTTCCTTGTTAAATCTAATACAAGGAGAAGCCTGCAGGTTTCAAGACCAATATAACTGGTTGACAAGAAAGTTCTCTAGATTAAAATTGACATGGACTGAAGCATAACCAGTAATTACCGGTAGAGAGCCCTCCGCTTCGGTAGTTACTGATAACCTCTCTCTGTCCATGTCCCAGAATTTGACCAGGTTATCATCACCAGCAGCTAACCACCGATTTTTAGTTGTATCAAATTGCACAACCCCAGTGTGTGCACGCTTTAGAAGACCATGATATGTGCGCCTGACAGCACCTTCACTTTCATTCCATTCTACTAGGAATGATTCTCCTTCTTTGTTTGTCCCACATGAGAACAATCTGAGTTTCCCATAAATCATGATAAGATAGTTAGGTAACAACATCATATGATGCCAAATGTTGACCTAAATGAATGGAAAGTTGCAAGGCAGTAGAAATTCATGTACATACCTTGTCCCGTCAGCACTGTATGCCATTGTGGTAGATGAATGGCCTGGTGCATCATAGTCAACTCTCGAACCCATGTTATCATACAACCATGCCTTTATCTTTCCATCGGTTGCGGTTGAGAAGATGAACTGAAGAGAGGGTAAAAACAGTAAGAAAATCCAAGTCTCAACAGCAATAGTTAGATAATCATGCAATAAAAATAAATCCAACAAAATAAAGCACGTCCATTTTCCTTGTTCAGTGTTTACCCTCTTAGATAATTCCCTCCTTTACATTATGAAAGAAGTTTCACAACTCTATTCAGTCTCAAAGCAATCTTGGTAAGGGAAAAGTGACCAAGCTGTAAGATATTCTAACTACCCATGCTTAATCATTAGATGGCTGAACTTTTAACTCGTGGCTCGGCCAGACAGTGGCAAAGAGAATAATCCTTTCTTTAAAAATTAATCTATGATTTCTCTTTGGTAAGGAACAATTTATGATTGATTTAGATATGTAGAAACAATGTATGATTTTTTGAGACTAGAATACAAATCAACTGTGAAGAAAATTTTTAGTTGGATTGTAGGGATTTCTAGATATCTTGAATTTTAATTATATTGATTTCTTCTTTTTGTTGGGGTGATGGGGGGGTGGGGGTTAGAAACTAATACAGACTATCTTCAAGATTTAAGATGGAATACAAATACGTATATATACATACATATAATCTCACTTAAACATATATATATTATATATAATCTCGTTCCTTTTCTTCCTCAAATATAGGACCCTAATATTTTCGTTTCATAAGGGCAGGGAGACGAAAAATTAATAGAATAAGAGCACCTCAGTTTGCTTGTTTTATGACCAATATATATAGAATGTCAATCATTACCTGAATATTTTCTTTGTGATGTGGACATACAGAATATACAGGTGCTTCATGGCCCTCAAAAGTATACTGCTCGGTCCCAGTGACTGCATCCCACACCTGTATAATCTTGAAATGTTAAAAATAATTTCCAACCCATACAATCAGATCTAGTAATATAACAAAACAAACCTTAATGACTCTGTCCTCGCCACAAGTGACAACACATAGTTGTTTGTTTGGATAAGAGAAAGCGAGATCATTAACACGACCAACATGGGCCTCAATCTGAGAAACCACGAAGAAATTCATGAAAAAAAATAGTTAGCAAAAAGAATAATATCAAATAAGCATAAGAAAAAATCAAAGGAAAAAAGAAAGGGAAAAATCACTTTACTACCTTACTGAAGAGACTTTTTTTAATGAGTAAGATAAAATTTTGTTAATGACCCTACTGAAGACATTTAAGAAAAAACGGCTTGAAAAAACATTTTGGAGAAATTGGTTGATGGCACAAACCTCCAAGTGGTTTCGCAGACCATCACCACCATGATATGAGTATAGGTGCACAATATGCTTAGAGTATGCAACACCTGTAGTAGGGACAATAAATATATCACCAACAACAAGCCTATTATCACTCTCGTAACTTTATTTTTCTCTGGTATAAAGGACCAATTCTCAGGATTTTATTTCCAAAATGTGTAATGATTAAAATTAAAATATGGCAACTAAAGCTAGTAAGCACACCAACAAGCGTTCCATCAGGGCTCCACATCACGCGATTTACTGATGCTGTATAATCATTGGTCAGAGATGCCTATAACAGAAAAAGAAAAGCCATTTATTCATTGAAGATAAAGTAATTTAAGAAGCTTCATATAAACATGCCATGTCAAAAAAATGTAAAAGAAAAAAAAATTGTCCAGCATCAAAAGCCATACCTGCAGGGCCGTTGAACATACTCCAAGATCCCATACTTTAAAATTTCTAAGAGCAATCCTTTCACGGCTACCTAACTCCCATAACATGACATCACCCATGTTTGTTCCAACTGATACAGGCACACATTAAGTAAGAGAAAAGAAGGGTAAGATCTGCAACTCCAAAAACCTAATTTCAAATAAAACTCCACCACAGGAACAGAAACAGAAATTACATTCAGTACATTAATAAGGCTCACCAAGAAGAAGAATTTGTTGCACTGGATGGAAATCCATACTCTTGACAGCTGATCCCTGATTTAGAGTCATAACAACAGTTTTGGGCAACTCGTCGGTACCATGGTAACTTTGACCATGGCTTTGGGGGGTGTATGCCACAGGCAGAATATTTACTGGCAGATTGTTGACCTGTTGAAAAATTATTTATGCATCACCAATTACATAGACTTATTCTTTGGCGTTGATCTTTCAAGCAAGGGCAAAACTAACATACTATTTTTTTTTCAAGCAAAGGAAAAGGCTAAATTTTGGGTTTAAAGACCACATGCGTGGACCTCAGATTCAGAAGATAAAGAATTAGCATCAAAATGAAATAGTAGCATACCAAAAAAATAAATCAGTCATACGTATCATTCATGTTATCCCCCCCCCACCCCCACCCCCACCCCTTCCCCCTTCTGGCATCGTAAATCCTAGATGGAATCCGTGAAGTGTGCACGATGAAAAAAGGCAGGCACAAACCAAAAGCCAAAGAACCTAATTAACATTTCTCTGAAATTCCTGCCCTCTATTTGATTTTTTTTTTTAAANATCCATTTTAATAGGAGTTTCTAATATGTAAGGGGGGACAAGAGCACTTGAAGGGATAAGTCAGTTAATCATCACTTAATAAGTATGGAATATCTCGGGAGTAACTATATCTTCAAATTAGAGTGAAAATTGCCCACTAAGACATTTTTGAGCAACCCCATCAACTCAAAATTGTAAGACAAATATCATTGATGCGCTATGGGTACCTATTTTCTACTCACAATGTGCCAAGGAAAAAGAATTCAACTGCAACACCAGCAAAACTGTCACAGGAACAAAGAACAAAAGAATAAATTCAATGCTGCTTTGTGTGACAAGGTGGATCTCACAATGTGTCAAGGAAGAGATGAACACTGCAACAATGGCACAACTGTGACTCGAAGAAAGAACAAGAAAGGAGGGGGCCAGGAGAAGGGTAGGAAGATTCAACTCCCATTGTGTAATAAGAGAACCCTCACATCTAACTAACTGCATTGATCAAGATCTTCAGGGATCATAGAGTGGCACCACAATTCTCAAGACATGTTAAAAGATATATCCAAAATCAGATAAGCAAGAGTTTAATATTTTAGTAATAGGACTCGGATTTCCACTTTGTAAATTGAATTTATAAACGATGTGTAGTACCTCATCTGATATTCCAAAATGTCTTGGTCTCTTCAACACATGCTCAGAATCAGCTGTTTGATAGTCCATAACTGGGTTATTGGTAGGGGGCGTTCTAGGGCGCTTCAAGATGGCTGCCATGATGATAAATGAATAAAAAAGTAGAAATGTATTGAATGAGATAAATAAAATAATTCAGGTATAAAAGCAGATTGCAAAAGTATCTTGGTGTACGATATAAAGGTTAGAAGTACATCAATTGAGATGGAAAGAAAGAAATTATGTAGGAAAACCAAATGCAAAAGTATCTTTTTTTTGGGTAAGATAAATGCAAGTATATTAGTGTAAAACACTTCATACTTCTCAGGTTTTGCTACAATTCTGTGTATCCGTATCCTGATTATATATTGCCAATTACAGTCAACCATAACAACTAGATATGCATTCATATCATATTTCCAATTGGAGGTGTCTTGAGCTAGCAAATCAGCTCCAGACACAGCTGGTCAAAAAGGTTAAGTATATGTCAATACCTGAGTTGTTAGCAGCAGTCAAACCGATGGGTCCTGCAGAGGCTGAAGGGTGAGGCACAGGAGACGGATTAGCCATCCATCCAGCAAGAGATGTTGGAAGAGCAACCGGTGTGGGCTGAAATGGCTATAAACATATAGACCAGACTCAGATAGAGAAATTCAAACTTCGAACAACTTAATTACAAGAAAAGCGACATAGTTCTTATCTACTTTCTACTTACACCATGAGCACTCAGTGGCGGAAAAACCCCAGCCTTAGGGACACCACCCATTAAGGGATTCGTGACGGGAGATGGGGCCCGTGCACCATTTGGTGTTCCGCAACTGTGGTCTACAAATAGTGTCTTAATGTCAGGGTTAGGCCTTGGATTCTTACAAAGTTGATGCTGCCAATTTAAACTGCATTTCAATGCAAAAAAAATATATATACCTATTACTGAAAGCCAAGCTCAACCATTAGGTCCAAATACAAAATAAAGGAAAAACTTTCTCAAGTACCTCTGATTAATTAGTGTTCGCAATCTCGAGTTCTTCAAGGGAGGAAATTGAAGCTTATCTCGAAAAAGGGGGTTAGCCTCTATCAACTTTTTTAGTTCAGCAAGCATTATACCCCTAGCAGATTTAGTATCTCCATATTTAGACAGCTGTTCGTTATCTCTGCAAATCATTACCATGGAGTGATTTACATAGTCAGTATCATTAGAAATCCAANCAATATTTCGTACCAAATAACCTACCAAGTAGCGCAAACAAAATGACAAGCTAAAGAAGCCATAGTTTTTGGCAAATCAAATTCAGTAAGCTTTTTACACATACTTGTCTAAAGCTTCGAGGTACTTCTGCTTGCGAATCTCGAAGAAGATTTTCATCGAGTACCTATTGTCGTCAACCTTCGTGAAACCGGAGAGGTACTTCTCCACCTCCTCCCATTCCCCACTGGTCACCATATCCTCAAAATACCTCATGTTGAAGAAAAACCCTGATTCTTGCTCTAACCTTCACAACCACAATCACCCAAAAATAAATAAATTAATCCATAAAACGATAACAATTTATGCAAACATACACATACACAGGAAACAAAAAAAATGGAAAATTAACCATACCTGTGAACGGTTTCTTTGAATTTCTCTTCGTCGAGAAACTGAAGTATGAGAAACACTAGTTCTCTGCTAAGCGAAGACATGGCTGTGCAGCTGAGGAACCCGAATAAAACTACCACACAGATTTAGAGCTTCACAGATCGATAGCAGTTGAGCATGCAAACCCCTAAATTACGCAGCGAATAAATCCAACAACCAAAACACAAAAGTAGTCTCAATCCAAGAATTCAACCGCAGAGCAAAATCCATGAAAAAAATTCAAGAAAATGAAGAAAATGAGGAGGAGGAAGAAGAGAGGACGGTGCATACCGGAAACAAAGATTGGCAGCCCAGATCGGAAGGTTCTACAGAATTTCTGAGAATTATATATTATTAGTTTTGTTTCCTCAATCGCTCTAAAGAGCATTGGCTTTGGAGAATGGAGCTCTCTCTCTCTCTCTCTGACTCTTCAGTCTTTCATTCGCAACTGACGCGTCTGTTGCGTATTTATACAGAGAAAGAAAGGATTAGGGATTTGGAAAAAAGAATGAGAGAGAGAGAGAGAGAGAGAGAGAGAGAGAGTCAGGGGTGTGAAGCGAAGAAACAAAAGGTCTGGGACAGATTTATAATTACCGTGACACAGAGAGAGAGAGAGGAGAGATGGATTTGTGTGATAAGTAGATGTACTTATTACAAAGTGATAAGTACTGGTGCTTATGCAATGGCAATATATAGGCCCGATTGCTTATAGGGATCATGTATATGCCATAGATTTGGATTTGTTTTTATTTAGGGGGTGGGATTTTCCAGGTGCTCACTGATCTCACACAGTTAATTACTAGTTTCTTTTGTGTATTGTCGCTTTTCTATGGATGGTTTTTTAACTCATTATTTTAATTTCTTCGTTCAATTCAATTCATCACAATTTAAAAACGTAACCTTAAACAATCTTTAAAGCTATCGTCAATTCATGAACTCTGCTCCCTCCCCAACGTCCTTGTAATGCGCGACCGGACCTTTTTTCACGGCTATCAAGACATGCCTTGTAAAAGATCTTTGGCACAGTAACAATTTTGAGAATTTTGATATTTAGACGAGGATAACGAGCTTATTACTTTTTATCATCTATTTATTATTTTATAATATATTTTAAATTTTTATTTTATTATTATTTTATTTTAAATATTTTTTTTACATTAATAGACTCAATTAATAGTTATATTATTTCATTAATAGTTACTTTTTTAACCATTAAGACTCTATTTGATTACAAGATTCAACTGAGATCAATTCAGTTTAATTTTAAATTGAGTCTAACATCTAAACATTCAATTCTCAAATTACTAAACTCATCTCAACTCAAAACTTCCTTACATGTGGGACCCACAACCTTTTTCAATTTCTCATAAATAGTATTAAACTCATATTAACATCCAAATACATCTAAATTCATTTTAGATGGACCTCACATAACTCACTCTACCTACTCAACTCACTACTATTCATAAATAATTCAGCTCAGCTCAACATTTAAACGCAGTCTAAGTAAAAAAAAGTAAATGACGTAATAAAATGGTGGTTGGAGGTAGTAAGTCTATCATTATATTTTAAATGTGTTTTCTTTATTTTAATTGTGTTTAAGTGGATGTTAGAATAATGAGTTAAGATGAGATGAGTTGACTTGAAATAAAAGTTAAAATTTGAATAAAATATTATTTTTTTTAATATTATTATTATAAAATTTTAAATTTTTTTTATTTTGTATAAAAAAAATTTTTAAAAATATAATAATTAGATAAAATGAGTTAAAAGATTATTTGTATCCGAACCTCTCCTAAGTTGTGTCCAACACAAATACAAGTTATAAGTTTTTTTTTTTCTTGGGATTTTCTTTTTAAACTGGTCAAATGATATTTACAATTCCATTGTAACATATAAAATATTTTTTTATTTTTTATTTTTTGCAATTCGTACATACGTAATAATTATATCTACGACTTTTCATTTATTTTTTATTTTTATAAAGAGGAGATGACATTCTGAATGAACTTCAAATCAAAAGATTTCTCTTTTAACAAAATGTATTATTGTAATTATCTTTTACATTGATGAATAGCTTCAATACTAAGTTAAAAAGCAAGGGAAATATGTTAAAGGGCAATATGTTAAAAAGCAAGGGAAATACTAAGTTAAAGGGCAATATGTTAAGAGTTAGGGAAATATTTTAATCATAAATAAATTATTTAAAAGTAAATTTAGAAATTAACATATTTTGATATGATATATTAAATTATAAAATTATATTTTTATATCTGTATTGCTTATTTAAAGACCATATCATTTTATTGCACTCTCAAATTTTAAATTTTAAAATTATTTTTAAATTTTAATTTATGAAAATGATAATCACATTAAATAAATTTAATAATATACATTATTAGCTGTATGGATTTCTTAAATAAAGTTAGGAAAAATGCTAATCTCACTGACTATTGAATTTCAATTTTTTTTTATTTAGTGATTAAGGAAGTAATTTTTAATAATTTTGTAAATTTTTTTAAAAATAAAATATTTAAAGATATAAAAATAATAATAATAAATCCTGCTATCGGGATCGTCTCGTGGTACTGCTCTAAAGTTAGATACACAATAAATACCATAGTATGCCTTAATAACCGCAAAATACCAAACACGTAGTATATGCAGCGAGTAGAGGACATTGTACAGTTGAGCGAGTAGAGGCTTGAGAAGTTGCCCAGCCATCAATACGTTGCTTGTCGTACAGGCGTGTGACAGACGTCAGTTGAAATTTGGAAAAGGAATTAACGAAGAAAGATATTTTACAACGAAGAAAGGAAACTTATCTTAAAGTTTTCAAAATATCGTACCGGGGGATATTAATGGTGAAACGTCAATTCGCAATTCCGGCTGTGACGCAAGACAAATTCTAGACGGTTACAATCAAAAGCTCAATATTCAACTCATTTTGTAACCATGTCTAAAGGAGCGGGGGTAGCGATCAAGTGGGAAGGACCTCACCGTTATATAAAGAGTATTGCTTCATCTATAAAATAATTATACCAAATAATCTCACAAATTAATACGATTTTATCTAATCTATTATATCTATTTTATAATAAAAATAACTTTACAATCTAACGAACCACGTCAATGTTGGGTTTGCTCTTTTGGAGTCCCACATCGGTGGGAGAGAATTGAGGAGCAGGCCTCAAGGCCTATAAAAAGGGTGCTTGACCTCTTAGTTAATTACACCAAATCATAAGCTTAATTAGTAACTTGTGACTCTAAAAAAAGTCCTCTATTAGCTTTTTCTTGTAAAAAGAAAAGAGGTGAGAGTTAAAGTTTTACTAGTGGAAAAGTTTTGTGGGTGTCATTTGGGGTGAGCAGAAAAATTATGTGATTGTAATAATTTTTCACATAGTGTATTTTCTTCTCTGGGTCTGGTGGTTTTTCTCCTGTTTTTGGGAGTTTCCACGTAAATTCTTGTGTTGTTATTATTTCTCTGATTTTCTTCATATTTCACCAAAAAGTAGATCCTGGGGTGAATTTGGTAGGTTCAAATTCCTAACAAGTGGTATCAGAGCCACTAGGTTCTTTTTGGTGGGTGGAGCTTTGGTGTGGTAGTGTGGATACGTACAGTCTAAGGAGGTTCTGTCTAGGAGATTGGTATTTAAGTGGTCCAGTGTGACCCTCCAATCTTTCCTGGGAACCTTGAAGTTCTGTCTAGGAAAGAATAATCTTTCCTGGGAACTTACTTAGTGAGTACCATTCATTTCTACAGTAAAATTCATCGAGGCAATGTCAGGAAGTAAGGCTTCAAATTCTATCAGATATGAGGTGGAGAAATTTGATGGGAGAATCAATTTTGGCTTGTGGCAAGTTCAAGTCAAGGATATTTTGATTCAATCAGGATTACACAAGGCGTTGAAGGGCAGACCAATCCCTGAAGTCAGCAGTGATACTAGCGTGACTGATGAAACAAAGAGCAGATCTGTAATGAGCGATGAAGATTGGGAGGATCTGGATTTGAGAGCAGCAAGTGCGATACGTCTGTGCTTGGCCAAGAATGTTCTTGCAAATATTCATGGAATATCTACGGCAAAAGAACTCTGGAAAAAGCTCGAAGAGTTGTATCAAACAAAGGGCGTCTCAAATCGGGTGTACCTGAAGGAGCAGTTTCATACACTGCAGATGAGTGAAGGTACGACTATTTCAGATCATTTAAGTGTTCTCAATGGCATTGTCTCTGAGCTAGAATCTATTGGAGTTAAAATTGATGATGAGGATCAAGCCTTGAGGCTCATCTGGTCTCTTCCATCTTCCTATGAGCATATGAAGCCTATTTTGATACATGGGAAGGAGAAAATAATTTTTTCAGAAGTTACCAGTAAACTCTTTTCTGAAGAGAGAAGACTAGGTGGTGGAAGAAATGGTTCACCTGGAAACTTAGCATTGGTAGTAGCTGGTAATGGGAAGAGGAAGAACTCCATGAAGATGAAAGTAGTCTGCTGGGGGTGTGGACAATCTGGGCACGTCAAGAAAAATTGTCCAAGAGCAGGAGCAGGTTCGGCAAGTGGCTCCAAGTCAGTAAATGGAGATACTGGTAATGAAACTAACGTTGTGTCTCTCTCCATGGAAGACGATGTCTGTTAAAGGGACATGTACATCCTCATGGCATGCCGCTAATTCCCAAAGTTGTCATGATAGAGGATGTTAATGTTAGTGGGTCCACAAGTTTGCACACATGCATTGGTTTGGCATTAATGCAGGGTGTGTGGTGGAAATTTATATCGATGGCTGATGAACTTCCAGGAAAGCCAAACGTGGAAGTTGCACCATAATTTTTCAGCAAGGTTATTTTCGACATGGGCCGAAATTGAAATGCTTGGAATTGGTTTATTCTGAGTGGGTATGCTTTTATGGTGGAGCATGATAGCAAAAACTATGAAGATCTTCATTGCAGTGAAGCGTGGCTGTGGGACCAGCCAAAGTCGCAAGGTGGAGATTGTTGGGTTTGCTCTTTTGGAGTCCCACATCGGTGTGAGAGAATTGAGGAGCAGGCCTCAAGGCCTATAAAAAGGGTGCTTGGCCTCTTAGTTAATTACACCAAGTCATAAGCTTAATTAGTAACTTGTGACTCTAAAAAAAGTCCTCTATTAGCTTTTTCTTGTAAAAAGAAAAGATGTGAGAGTTAAAGTTTTACTAGTGGGAAAGTTTTGTGGGTGTCATTTGGGGTGAGGAGAAAAATTATGTGATTGTAATAATTTTTCACATAGTGTATTTTCTTCTCTAGGTCTGGTGGTTTTTCTCCTGTTTTTGGGAGTTTCCACGTAAATTCTTGTGTTGTTATTATTTCTCTGATTTTCTTCATATTTCACAAAAAAGTAGATCCTGGAGTGAATTTGGTAGGTCCAAATTCCTAACAGTCAAGTCATATTAGATTTTAGGATTGCTTTTGTGTAATTTTATATAATTATATTTTAAAACTAAGATATTTATATAAAGTGATGTTATTTATATATTATTTTATAAAAATATTTATTTAAAATATAATTATGTAAAGAGTTGTAAAAATGATTGTATGCCTCTCTCTCTCTCTCTCTCTCTCTCTCTCTCTCTCTCTATATATATATATATATATATTTAACTTTATAGATCAAGACATGCGATTGAATATTAAAGAATAAAAATAAATATATTTTCAACATGACTAGCATTATAAAGAAATCAAAGAGATGTAAACGACAAGCAAAGTGATTGTACATATAACAATCACTGTCTGGATTCTGGCAGTAACCCTCAGCAATAATATTAGATAAAAGAAATAATATTAGATAAAAGAAGGTAAGTTTTGGACATTTCTTTTACGTTTTTAACTTTATCAATTTAAAAAAAAAATCAAAGTATTATAAAAAAAAAATTATATAAAAAATATATGATTTTATATAATATATTAAATCTATTTTACAATAAAAATAATTTTATAATCTAACTTACTATATCAATTTATAGATTTATTTTTATAAGAATATTATTAGTTACAAGTATCAAATGTATAAGTCTTGTACAAATCTTTTGTAAAAATATAGGTTTCATAAAAAAAATTGTTTTTTTCACACTTTTATATAGTAGGATCCACTTTTTTATAAGTGCGAGATTTGTGTATTTAAAATTTGTATAAATCATTTATCTTCTTGATAGTGACGTGGCAAATTTTAATCTACGTATTAATTATGGAGCGGTACTGCATCAGACACACGACTTTAAACGAAACACGTAAGTATTCCATACCACATATTTTTGTGTGTCTAATGTATTCTTCGATCTGGATTGTTCTTTACTTTGGAAAGTCATTTTCAAGGAGTCTTTATTCGAGTAATGGCGACATATTTTTTTTCCTTTTGCACTAGCCGTAGACCAGCTTAGATTGATAAAAGTATAACTTGTAGACTTTTACTTGTTCAAATTGACGTATGTGACGGATAAATAAATATTATAATGATTTTATTTATTTTTTATATATAATAGTGATAAATATTATAGTGATTTTATTTTTTATTTATATATAATAATGATAAATATTATAGTGATTTTATTTATTTTTTATATTTAATAGTGATAAATATTATAGTGATTT
>QEOW01000477.1:0-83059 GCA_003123825.1 Juglans hindsii
TCATGGTGACGGTTTCAAACCGTCACCAAAAATTTTTAGTGACGGTTTGCCATTTTTTTGTGACAGTTTTCTCTGTCACAAAATACACATTCTGTTGTAGTGTATTTATGTAATTCTCATCTCAACTCATTTCCCAAATGAGCCCTTATTGTCTTAAAAAAATGATTTCTTAGGCTTGATTTGGATAGTGAGATGAGATGAAATAATATGTGAATGAATAGTAATAAACTAGTTTGTGAATAGTAGTGAAGTATTTAAGTTGAGATGTATTATGAGATTTTGAGAAAAGAGAAAGAAAAAGCTGAATAAAAATATTATAAAGTTAAAATATTATTAGAATATAACTTTTTAATATTATTTTAATTTAGAGATTTAAAAAAATTGAATTGTTTTTTATATTTTGTGTAGAAGTTTAACAAAGTTGTAATAATTAAGTAATGATTAGATGAAAAATTTAATATTTAAAATTAAAAAGTATTTCTATTTGTGATATTTAAATATTAAGGTGAAATAAAATAAGATAAAATGTGAATCTTTCAATATTCAGACCGGGCCTTACCGATTAAAAATGTGATCGAATATATGTTTAGATAGCCGAGCGTTTCATGTTTTTCTTTATATTCATTCTACTGTTAAATTGCTTTAAATGCAATGTGTCATGACTTCTTGTCATTTCATGGCTAGCTGCAGGCCGTAGCATCATCATACAGGTCTTATACGGAATCAAAGCTTGGAGTTCTCGTTAATATTATAGCTGTCTTAATTAAAGTCCAAACTACATTATTTATATTTTAAAAAAATTAATCAATAATATAATTAAAATTCTATTGAAACTTTATAAAAAGTAAAAAGTTTTTCTTCTCAAATAATGTGGCATCCTTTATTCTTATCATATGAGATATCACAAATATAAATATGATATAAAAGAAACATCTAGAGCCAATTAGTTTCATTCCTAAGTAAAGTGATCTTTTATTAATGTTATTATTTCCGGTATTGTTTGATTATTGTGTTTATTTTCTGATGTATATTCAAAGAGCAAGGCTCTCTTGTAACAAAGGTCTTATCATGTGTAGTATGTAAATGTCAGTTTCTCTTGTAGATTTTTGGCTCGAGTTACTCGTTTCAAGTGCAAGTCTTTGCTCAAGAGCTTGTAGCTTTCAACTCATCTCAGGTCAAAGGTTCAAGGGCTTGTAGCTTGTAATATTGTGTCGTATAATTTACTGTACATGATTCCAAAGTCATGTCTGGGAATACAAAATTCCTAAAACCTTCTTACTTTTACAACAACACTATGTTAGTCTGTGTTTGTTTTAGTTGAAAACCTCTTGTCTCCATTTTTATAACAAACAAAAACATAATATATTAAAAAGCAAAATAATATAAAATAATGAGCATCAACTGATCTAAGTACGAACTTCCGTTTGTCTCTACTCTACCTACTTCTTGTGTAACACCCCGTATTTTAGTGTATTTTTATTGAAGGATTATTTTTATTAATTCAAAAATTTATTCTCTTGTTTTTAAATTATTGGATATTTTAAATAGTTTATTTTATGATCTTTAAATTGTGAAAATTAATTTGTTATGTTTTCTTAATATTTATAATTGTGGTGCAATTAAATTGTTCTTTATTTTAAATTAATTGATTGTTGGATTTAATTATTTTATCTTCATTTTATCATTACGTTTAAATTATTTTATTTAAGTTACTGTTTTGAAATTATTTTCGTTAGATCATTTTTGTGACCCAAGATGTGAGGATTGAACCTTATTTCTTTCCCCTTATTTTTCTTTTCCCCCTTTTTCTTTTCTTTTTCTTTTCTTTTTCTCCATTTCTTTTTTTTTCTTTATTTCTCTCCCCGTGCGCGCGCGACCTGCACTCTCCCTCTCTGCCCGTTTTCTTCTCTTCCCCAGCCCGCTGCCGTCGCCCTGTCGTGGCCGGCACCGCCTAGCCCATCGTCTTCCCCTCCCTTCGGCGATCACTTCCCTTCAGTTATAGCCTCACTCGCGCTGCCGTTAGCCACCATGAGCTCCTCAAAGTTGCGGCATTCCTTACGCAGTTGCACCGCAGTCGCGGCACCTCCGGCCACCATTTCTTCACACATCATCATCAACCTCTAGTAACCCAAAGCACCCATCCTTAGCCCCGATCCGTCACCGGTGAAGTACATCCAACTCCATTTCTGTTTTGGACATTTTTGGCCTAAAACCGCCTCCTACGCCGCCACCCATGGAAAACCACCACCACCACTAGTTTCACTGACATCCCTAAGCCCTACCCTATCAATTTCAGGTCTTGGTTTGTCCTCATTCAAAAGTGAGTTTTGAGACCCGCGGCCACAGTGTATTTTACACTGTTACGTTGCCGTGTCGCCACCTTTTGCACCTCTGTGATCCTTCAGAAATTATTATATAGCACTGTAAGTATTTTTCCAAAGAACTATCATGATTTAAATATATTTTTGCGCTAACTCATATTATTGTGATCTGGTTGGTTATGTCGGACTGAGTCCGAGGAGTTTGGGAGTCGGATGGATTGTGGACGGAGTTGTGTGTTTGGTTTGCATTGTGAGTTGTTGGTTGTTGGTTGTTGGTTATGGCGTTGTTCGTGTACATGGCAGATTGCACGCATGATCATGTTTGTAAAGGAAACTGAGTTTTCGTGTACATACATTCATGTTCATGTGTTTATTGAAAATTGGGTTTTCATGTATTTATTTGAAAATTGGATTTTCATGTGAAATGATTCTGAGTGTGTTTGAAACGACTGTATTGACTGGTTTGAGAAAAAGGAAAAGAGACCGTAGTGATGGTGGTAAGCAGGGATGGTGGTAGAGTCCCGCCTGCGATTCCCGCCTACGGTGCACGCGGTAGGGATGGTGGTAAGCAGGGATGGTAGTTGTATCCCGCCGGTGATTCCCGCCTACGGTGCATGCGGTAGGGATGTTGGTAAGCAGGGATGGTGGTATAGTCCCGCCTGTGATTCCCGCCTACAGTGCTCTGATAAGTATTCATTGTGTGGAAATGAACTGTAGGGATGGTGGTAAGCAGGGATGGTGGTAGAGTCCCGCCTGTGATTCCCACCTACAGTGCACGCGATAGGGATGGTGGTAAGCTGGGATGGTGGTATAGTCCCACCTATGATTCCCGCCTACAGTGTCCGATAAATGGTTGATTTTTGTGTGAGTCATTTTCTGGGAAAATGACGGATTATATTTTTGGGCCAAATTGGAATTTTGGCGTGTGGTGGAAAATAATCATTTTCGAAAAAAATGAGGTGTTGGGATCTGTTTGTTGGCTGCATTAATGCATTTTTATCCCGAGAGTTATTTGGATTATCACTTACCTGTGGTACCATTTTATAGTATCGCAGCTTTTGATGCAGATGTAGATGACGAGCTTTATGCTTGGCTCCGTTGGAGGAGTGATCTGGGATTGCTCTCGTGTGTCGAGACTCGTTTAATCAATTGTTTATGTATATGCCTTTGTATTATATTTTGGGATGACTGCATAATTTTTAAAGGTAATTTATTTTGAATATTTGTATTTAAACTTCTGGTACTTAGATGACTTATTTATATTATCCGCTGCTATTTTTATTGTGCACTTTTGCATGTTGCACACACTTGAGCACATTTCGTTGGGATGCGTGACCCGTGTTGTCATCATCCTGACGTCACGATTCCCGTATTTCTGTACGTGGGAGTCGGGGCATCACAGGTGGTATTAGAGCCGTTCAGCTTTGGGTTAGTCCACATGTCTTAGGTGAAGTACCAAAAAATTTTAAATTGTGATTTGAAATTATTTTGTTGAAAGTATATTATTTTAATTGCTTTATTTATTTTATTTTATTGTATGTTACTTTCTTTGTTTATTTATTTTATTTTATGTTACTTTATTTTGTTTAACTATGTTATTTTATGGTAGGCTATTTTATTTGTCTCTATTATTTATTTGTGTACTACTTTAATTGTTTTATTATTTTGTCTTATGATATTTTATTGTTGGTTTTATTCTATTTTATTTCATTTTGTATTGTCGTATTTTAATTTATTTTGCTATAGTTGTATTTTAATTTGCTGAGTTGAAAGTGCGGTTAAGGGTTACGCTATGGTAGGAAGATGATACGATCGAGAATGCTATTGTAAGGTATAAATATTGAGTGTAGTAGGCTTGAACTTTTATCGAATTGGTTTGCTTTTGTAATTTTGAGGCATGAAGGGAATGGTTTAGTTGGGTGATCTCTTTGGGGAGTAGGATAATTGAAGTTTTAGATTTCGTGGAGATTTGGTCGGAAGCTTTAGAATAAGAGGTTGTAAGTTCAGCAAACTTCAAGGTCAAATTTATGAGAAGTTCATCCAAGGTTTGAGGCGCTACAGTTTTTAGGAAATAAGTTTATTAGATTTAAGGTGGTAGGTTCAACAAGCAATTGAGGGATTACTTAGATTAGAAGTTTTAGATCTTGCCGACTTGGATAAGTAGTTTGATAACATTTGGAACTTTAGAAATTTTCAAGCTTTATAAGGTGAATGTCTTAGATTTAAGGTCATCGATCTTGAGGATCTCGGGAAATGATTCTTATCTGGTTTATGCTTTTAGAATTGTAGAGTTGAAGGGCTGAATTATAATAGGATTTGAGTTCTTAGTTTGTAGACTTGGTACGTTAGCTTGGTCTATTCTAGCAAATGATTAGTTGGTAACCATTAAAATATGATTGATCAGAGTTGAGTTACTGATATGAGAATCTTTCAGGCGAGAATTTCTTTGGAGATCGAAAATAATGACCTAGTTCATGTATTTTCTGAGGATTGAAGATGTTGATCTAGTTCAAAAAATTATTGTTTTTAGCTCGAGGTTACAGTGGCAGGTTAAGGATTTAATCAATATCAATTTTAAGGATAATATGATCAAGTATGTGAGTTAATATAGCATTAGGATCCTTGGGTGCTTTGCTTTAGCTTTTGGTGGATTGGTGATTTGAGCATATGACTTGTCTCAAGGTTTAATAGTGATGTGCTATTGAAGGAATTAGTCGTGCTAATACTAGCTTATAGGAGTAGAAGTAGGTGGGCAAGTTACCATGAAGGTTTTGATAATGTTTGGTGAAGTTAATGGTGGTTCGTAATGCGTTTAATCACCGCTAGATTAGATATTATTTAGAATGTAGGTGTTGAGCTTTTGGGTTTAGGTTGTCGGATTGAAGTTTTTAGGCGCGCTTATTGGTTGGTCGGGTTGGACTCAAGCCTTTTAAGGTATTTTTCTTATCGTAGATGAGACGGATGTATTTTGGGTTGAGGTTACTTATTTTCAATTTGGGATGCAGAGGTTGGTTGATATTGGTTTTCTGTTAATGATCGTAGATGTATTTTGCGGAATATTAGTTTTGATTAAGGCAGCGGAGTTACTTGAGGACTACGGGTGATAACTCGTGGTTTTGGGAAATAGAGTATTTTCTACCAAATTATGATAAGAGTTTTTATTAGTAGGTATGGAGCCATCTTGTACTCGATGGTGTTAGTTTTATGAGGACATAAATTTTATGCATGTGGGAATTATCAGAGTGCACAGTAGAAGCGTGATATTTGTGGTTGTAGTTAGGAGTTCGGATTTTGCGCTGATCTTGAGAAATTAGTGGTGACTTGAATTTTGGAGACGATACTTGTAGTTGGAGATTAATCATTTGGTTGTGCAAATTTGTTATTGATGGTTAACTTTGGAAGTATCCATTAGGTTACCAAAGGTAGAATACAATGAAGGATTAGAAATTATAGCATAGGAGTCGATTGAGGTTAGCACAGATTATTGTACGGAACTATTAATCATTGGAATTTATTGGATTTGTATTAAGGTTCTTGTGAAAAATTGAGATTTTGGATAACATAGCCACCCTAGGAATACTGGACGTGAGATGCCATTGGAAGTCTAATGTGAGTATGATGGAATTGCCTATGGGAGTAGACTTGAGAGAGCATTACTTACGCTTTTGGACATTGGTGATGGTATGTTGTCTCAAGCGTGTTCTGGTTGTATCCTGTATCCTGTATCCTGTTTTAGCGTCGTGTATGGCCTTACAAATTTCAAGGATGAAATTGTTTTTTAAGGGGGGGAGAATGTAACACCCCGTATTTTAGTGTATTTTTATTGAATGATTATTTTTATTAATTCAAAAATTTATTCTCTTGTTTTTAAATTATCGGATATTTTAAATGGTTTATTTTATGATCTTTAAATTGTGAAAATTAATTTGTTATGTTTTCTTAATATTTATTATTGTGATGAATTTAAATTGTTCTTTATTTTAAATTAATTGATTGTTGGATTTAATTATTTTATCTTCATTTTATCATTACGTTTAAATTATTTTATTTAACTTACTGTTTTGAAATTATTTTCGTTAGATCATTTTTGTAACCCAAGATGTGAGGATTGGACCTCATTTCTTTCCCCTTATTTTTCTTTTTCCCCATTTTCTTTTATTTTTCTCCATTTCTTTTTCTTCTGTCCTTCTCTCCCAGTGCGCGCGCGACCTGCACTCTCCCTCTCCCCCCGTTTTCTTCTCTTCCCCAACCCGCCGCCTTGGCCGGCACCGCCTAGCCCATTGTCTTCCCCTCCCTCCGACGACCACTTCCCTTCAGTTGCAGCCTCCCTCGCGCTGCCGTTGGGCACCACGAGCTCCTCAAAGCTGCGGCATTCCTTGAGCAGTTGCCCAAGGCATCCAACTCCATTTCCGTTTTGGGCATTTTTGGCCTAAAACCGCCTCTTACGCCGCCACCCATGGCAAACCACCAACACCACTAGCTTCACCGACATCCCTAAGCCATACTCTATCAATTTCGGGTCTTGGTTTGTCTTCATTCAAAAGTGAGTTTTTGAGACCCACAGCCACAGTGTATTTTACACTGTTACGTTGCCGTGTCGCCACCTTTTGCACCTCCGTGATTCTTCAGAAATTATTATATAGCACTGTAAGTATTTTTCCAAATAACTATCGTGATTTAAATATATTTTTGCGCTAACTCATATTATTGTGATCTGGTTGGTTATGCCGGGCTGAGTCCGAGAAGTTCGGGGGTCGAATGGATTGTGGACGGAGTTGTGTGTTTGGTTTACATTGTGAGTTGTTGGTTGTTGGTTGTTGGTTATGGCGTTGTTCGTGTACATGGCATATTGCACACATGATCATGTTTGTAAAGGAAACTGGGTTTTCATGTACATACATTCATGTTCATGTGTTTATTGAAAACTGGGCTTTCATGTGTTTATTTTAAAATTGGATTTTCATGTGAAATGATTCTGAGTGTTTTGAAATGACTAGATTGACTGGTTTGAGAAAAAGGAAAAGAGACTGTAGGGATGGTGGTAAGCAGGGATGGTGGTAGAGTCCCGCCTGCGATTCCCGCCTACGATGCACGCGGTAGGGATGGTGGTAAGCAGGGATGGTGGTATAGTCCCGCCTGTGATTCCTGCCTACAGTGCTCTGATAAGTATTTATTGTGTGGAAATGAACTGTAGGGATGGTGGTAAGCAGGGATGGTGGTAGATTCCTGCCTACGGTGCACGCGGTAGGGATTGTGGTAAGCAGGGACGGTGGTTGTGTCCCACCTGTGATTCCTGCCTACGGTGCACGCGGTAGGGATGGTGGTTGTATCTCGCCTGTGATTCCCGCCTACGGTGCACGCGATAGAGATAGTGGTAAGCAGGGATTGTAGTATAGTCCCGCCTGCGATTCCCGCTTACAGTATCCGATAAATGGTTGATTTTTGTGTGAATCATTTTCTGGGAAAATGATGGATTATATTTTTGGGCCAAATTGGGATTTTGGCGTGTGTTGGAAAATAATCATTTTCGGAAAAAATGAGGTTTTGGGATCTTTTTGTTGGTTGCATTAATACATTTTTATCCCGAGAGTTATTTGGATTATTACTTACCTGTGGTACCATTTTATGGTATCGCAACTCTTGATGCAGATGTGGATGACGAGCCTTAAGCTTGGTTTCGTTGGAGGAGTGATCTGGGATTGCTCTCGTGTGTCGAGACTTGTTTAATCAATTGTTTATGTATATGCCTTTGTAATATATTTTGTGATGACTGTATAACTTTTAAAGGTAATTTATTTTGAATATTTGTATTTAAACTTCTGGTACTTAGTTGACTTATTTATATTATCCGCTGCGATTTTTATTTTGCACTTTTACATGTTGCACACACTTAAGCACATTTCGTTGGGATGCGTGACCCGTGTTGTCATCATCCTGACGTCACGATTCCCTTATTTCTATATGTGGGAGTTGGGACGTCACATCTTGTGTCGACTTTTCCAAGTCTCTCGGGGTACCATGGAGAAAGAGCTCACAGAGGGTATTAGAAGTGGAGAACGCATCTAAATTTCTAGGACTAAAGTTGTTCCAAATGCCATGAAAGATTTTTTGGATGTTGTTGGAATTTCTCAAGTTTGAAAGTAGTTGGAGGGAGGTGGCATGTGTGAAGGAATTGAGGCATGCCAAGCCAATATAGAGTCTTCTTTTTGAGTTCAAAAGAACAGTTAGGCTTGCCAAAAAATAAGAAGTTGGTACCAAAATCATCAAGAAATAGTGGCTTTTACGGTGAATTTATGTTCGTCCCAAAATAAATCGCCGCAAAAGGCACGTGTTGCAACGATTTTAGATTGGCCGAAGACTTTAGCCTTGAAAGTGCAATTTCACTATTGGCCTACCAGTATTTGTCTACTTGCGGCAAGTTTATTCCCTATTGTGATGGTTGTTTTCATCGCAAATGATGATTGAGGGTTGGGACGATAGTGATTCGATGATAATGGATGTTTTAAACTTTTAATAGCGTGTTGAACACCAAAACAGGGGTGGTAAAAGGCACAAAAAAATCTCTTTACTTTTTCCCCTCGATCTCCGTCAGGTAGAATCCCAACTTCCCCTTCCATTTTTGACTAACCTAGTTGCAAATCCACTGGATTTCCACAGATTCGACCACAGATTCATGGTTGGTTGCTACACGGCAGGAAATTAGCCACAGATCTGACCCCCTTTCACCTTCTTCCACTGGATTTCCGTCGAGGAAAGGCAACAACTCTCCTCCTCTGTTGAAATCAATCGTTGGTCTCCATCTTCTCGCATTTCCATATCAAAATGTCAAATCCCTTTGCTTGTTAGCTTCTCATTTCCACTTCAAGCTTTACCCTTTTCCTGCTGGGAAATTTTTGGGCCAACTCGCCTCCTCCCCCTCCTCCACTCTCCCTTCCCGATTCCCAAACCCGCTTCCTATCCAAATCTCGACGCTTGGTGATTGGCATCGTATATACGGCTTGGTTCATGCACAAGAGTTGATCACAAGTTGGATTTTGGTCACGCGTAAAGCTCATCCACAGATTCATTGCCCTAGTAGCCTCCTCCACTGGATTTCCTTGTTTAGAGAGCTCTTTCATGCACCATAGGTACCTCTAGATGTCTTTATCGATCTCTCCCCCTTCACCCTTTGTTAAATATGTTTATATCTTTGCCTTTTGTGTACTAGGTGCTCTATGCTGTGGGTATTAGTCCATGGCCTTCCAACAAATTAAATTTGCCCCAATTATTTCCTTATGCAATACTAGCTCCTGAAGTTAGTCTTAGTCAGTAGGGTTCCTTTGACAAGGTTGTACTATATCTAGTTTGGAGAAGTTATGATATCTTTGGAAAAATGCGGCACATGTTTTGTGTTTGCCAGTCGGCCAATGCCAAACTTGTACTAGCTAGTTAGATGCATTTTGACTACACAGTACTTGATTTATATTATTCTGTTCATTTGTACTTAGTACTCCTGTAGGTAATTCATGGAGGTTGTCTGCTTGATCTAGGGTTAATGTGTTATGAATTATCTCTATAAACTGGATATGGTCATGACTTAACAGTGCTTGGAGTAGTTTGTTTAATGTTTGGCGTATGTATTGAGGTGCCTTGACATTATGTTACACCTAAAGTTCATATTAATCGGCTAAAATGCAACGTACTTGTTTTGATTCGATGTTTTCTTTTGGTATGAGTTGATGCTAGATGCTTTCATTCTTTTAAGCTACTGAATGTTCTTTTAATATGGAGTTGACTTAGGTGTTGTCGTCTTACTTTAAAGGTTGCAGCTAGTATTTTTTGCATTTATAATTGACATTTGGTTCTATAGTCCATACTGATTAAGGCCTCTAGCATATAGTCACTAAGAACCAAATGACTTTTCACTTGGTTCCTAGTGCTTCCATTAAAGAATAATGCCTCACTCACTAGTATTCACATCTTGTAAACAGAGATTTCTTAAATTCCTATCCAAATAGTTATTATTTCGTGCTTCTTTTTTTTATAAGTAAAATACTATAAACAATATTGCACCAGTTGGGAAACTTTTCTTGCTTCTTGATCATGAAGTGTTGGGATATAGTTAGCATGGATATTTTTGTTGAAGTTCTATGGATTTTTTCTAGGGTCAGCCTCTTTCTCTCTATTTTCTTCATCTTTATTAGATAAAGTTTCTAAAACGCAAATTTTTCTAAGAATAATAATTTTTTTTTGAGAAATATCCCAAGTTTTGATAATGAGAAACCTTATTCTAATCTTTTCTTCTCTTTGGGTTAGGATTCATTGCTATAGCTGTAGGGATCTCTAGTTTTGTTTTCTTTTGAATTTAAGATTTGGCAGAGTATAATACTACCACATATTATGCACTACTTATTTGTCCGTTTTTTAATGTTGTCTGATTGAATATCGCTACTGAATGGGTTTTGCAGCTCACTTTAAGTTCAGTGCTGAACATATTGCCTCATTAGCAACTTGGTTCACTTCATTGGACACATACGTTAAATATTCTGAGGTATTTGTTGCTGAATAGAAGTTTACCTTGGCCTGTTGCTGGTAGACAAAATGCACAGCTTGAGGTATTTGTTGCCCTTTTTTAAGGGAGGGGGTGATATTGGTTTCTGCTCTGTTTCAGGATTGAATGGATTATCAATTAGCTATCTGACTTATAAATGATTTTAATCTAATGACTTGCATTGCATTTTTAAATGATTTTTTTCTATAAGCAATTTTTTTTTTTTTTAAGATGATGACATTGCATTGTCGCAATATTGCTTTACAAAAGGACTATATATGGTTTTGTGAGCTTGTGCGGTACTACTACTTACCTAGCAGAGAATTTAGTGCTTCTTTAGTGTTTGGGCCATGCATAAGGGCGGTGGAGAGTGAGATTGCATTGCTCCTATTGATATCCTTTCTACTTCAAATTGTCTAGTCTTTAACTCATAAACCAAAGTGTCAATTGATTTTTGCCATTTTTCATGCTATTAATTCAATTCCATTGTTTATTGTTCTTAGGCACCAGAGTTGCACATGGAGATCCACAAGCATGGGCTTGGTCAACAAACTATGGATGGACATCTTTTACTTCTGCTTCTGTTAATGAAAAGGTTAGATTGTCAAAGTTTTCCTTCACTTTATAGTTTATGCAAGAGGATTCTGTAAGATCCAAATTTGGTATATCTGAGTGAGATTTGTAATTTTCATGATGATAAATTCATAAGGAGCACTTATAATATGAAAACTGAAGTAGGAGTTCTTGGATCAGTACTATTTATCAATAATTCGACTTTTGATTGTTGGTGGTACCTGTATCTCATTTGCTTTCTTCCAGAACTCATCATTTACTGTGGGGCTTGAAGTCTCACCCTTGCATTTCTGTTTCTCTCATTTGTGATAAAGAAAGATGGATGCTCATTATTGGTTTAAAATCAAGGTCTGCCTTTATACTTCCTAAATTTATGTGATTCAATCAAGCTTTCAAGATGTTGTCACACACCATTTGCTATATGTCTCCCTTTTCCTGCAGGATTTTGGTGATAGTATACCTGGACATGGTGGAATTACAGATAGAATTAACTTCCAGGTAAGCTTTGATGAGGTTTGGATCCAGCAGATTCCTATGAACTACTTAATTGTAGTATATTTTAGATGACTATTAATTATAAGATTTTTTTATGAGTACTAATTGTCCAATTTTTTAATATGGCTTCTCATAATTTTTCTTGTTCTACTCTTGGTTTATGTAAATGTTTTTACTCAAGATAAACTTGATTACCATCCCCAATGCATGTGTGATTATTCATAATGTCATTTTTGGCAGGAAATCATGATGCCTTGCTTGTTTAATTGTTGTTTGTAACCATAAATTATGTTTTGAAAACCAAAAAAGAGATGTGAAAGATGAGCTTACCAGGATGAGCCTGAACAAAAGGATCTCAGCACATATTTGAGAAGTTTTATTTGCTTACCATATGAAGAAATGGAAATAGCAAGGTTTGGAAATGTTTCCATTCCTTTCATGATCTTTGTACCTAATTCAGTTACAGCCTTATACCATGCAGTATTATTCGTTGGGGGTTTCCTTTGCTGATTCAAATGCCAAGTATATAGGGAGGGAAAGTATGCAAGAAGTAATGCACTTGTGAAATTTAGACATGAGGTATAAATGACTATGTACTTGATCTGTTGGTATCTTTCTATTTTCTCATCAAGTACTAGTGTTTATATCTGCTATCATCACAAAAAAGATACTGTTCTTCTCAATTCAAATGGGAGTATGTTTTTTCTGCATTGGTACTTTTTTTATGTGGAGTAATTATCTCCATTGTTTAGATTTGAGTACTCTTGAAACTTTGGAAGAAAGATGAATGGCTACTTGGAATTTTCCTTCTATAAAATTCTAACTACGTAGATAGTACACTTTAATTTGATATATAGTGTGTAGTGTATCATCGAATGGCTTTATTTTATGGATGAGGGATTGTGTATTTCTTGGCAGTGAGGTTTTCTTGTTCTTTTGTGTAGGTGGGTGGATGAAGTCATTCCCAATGAAGTCATATATTAGAGTAAACAAGTAATTAATCGATCTTTCTTAATTAACATGTCTGTGGGGCGTGAGTTTAGTCATGTTATATATATATATATATATATATATATAGTACTTAGTTTTTTTGTTTTGAAAGGAAATATATAGTACTTAGTTAGTTAATTGGTTGCCTATACATTAGACTTTAACTTAAATTACTAGCTTGTGTTTGGCAGCTCACAGGCTGAAAGTTCTTGCTTTTGCTTGATGTCAGTGCTTTTCTCTAAAGGTAACATTTACAGCTTTCAAGAATGTTGTAAGAATGTTACTTTTTTCCGTGGAGTTGTAAGAAGTTGCCTAACTCTAATTGAGGGTATTACTAGAGGCACATTGCAGGCTTGTAGGGGCAAAGCAATGCTATGGATATTAAATCAAGGTATTTTTTATTCTTACTTTCACTCTCTTTCTTGTTTGGGTGTTTTTTTTATTTAGTAGTTCTTAATTATTGTTTAATATAAATGTGAAATTGCAATTAGCTTGAACTTTGTGTGGTCATCCAGAAATTTCATAGTGAATATAGTTTGGATGTGTATTATATTTTTTGTGTATTCTGTTTTGTGCATTTTTTTTTAAAATTTTCTAAAACAACATTTCAGCGAGTAAAATTCGCCGCAAATAAGTTTTTAGTCGCGTAAACTTATTTATGGTGAGTTTTACTCGCCGGAAAAAAACTCGCCGGAAATACTTTTCCAGCGACAATTGCCCCACTGGAAATGCATTATTGCGATGATAATTGACATCGCTGGAAAAAATAAGGCCTATTTTCAGCGATTTTAACGTTTTTTTTTGTGACAATATATATCGCCACAATTGACTTTTCTCAACGATTTAATGGTAAACGGAAATGCCATTTCTGTCTATTTTTGGAACAGCTGTAGTGGACATAAATCGCCGGAAATAGTAGTTTTTTTAACGATTTTTTCCTTTCGCTGAAATTGATCAGAAATGACACTTTAATTTCGTCAAACATGCAACGAATTAGAAATCGTAGCAAATAATCAATTGCAACGATTTGTAGGGGTATTTGCGACGATTTTGAGTGTTGCAAAATGTTTGATTTCTTGTAGTGCCTCCTCCGAATACCTTATTAAAGACATGGGGAAAAGGTATCCAGAATATTGCCAAGACCTTGTAAATCTAGTGGACTTGTAGACACAATATTTTAAAACATTAATAGAAATTATATATAGAAATGCAAAGTGTAGAACTCGTCCTATGGATTTCATTAGCTTGTCTTATTTGAAAATCATTCACAAATCTTTGTGTATCTTGTAAAATCGTCAATTTATGACTTCAAACCGTTAAATCACTACAAGAAAACTGCTTATTTGTGGCCAGTTAATTTCAACGAAATTACTATTTACAGCTAGAATGAGTATGTTTTGGTCACAAATAGTCTTTTTGCCGCTATTAAATGCTCATAAAAACCCATTTTTCTTGTAGTGAATATTATGTCATGTCATTGCATTTCAAGACGGGAAGTGCATCCCTTTGAAATTTCAGTCCAACTAAGAATTTTATTTCAATAACATATTCTAAAGATTGTCATAATAATAAACGATTCCTTAAACCATCGAGTTGGAGTAACGCCCCCAACATCTACTTGAGATTTAATGAAGACTAAAAGTGTTGGGACATGAAATGCAATGTTACATACCCTCTCGTTCATGATAAATAATATGCAATGCACCTAACATACATTAAGCAATATGCAATAATCGCAATGGAAAATTGTTCATTTTTAAATTGTAATAGAAGAAACCAAAACCCCAAAATGTTTTTCATAACACTAATATATAAATAGTTTTATCATCCATCCAAACATAACCTTAACTCAAAAGAGACATAGTACTGGAGTATTAACTCTTTAATACAGATGACTACATAGTTTCTTCACTACATATTAAGTCGCTCACACAACTCAACTATCAGATACAAAATGACATTCATAAATTGGAGGATGATCTCAATGCTCTCCTTCAAGTCCAGTCCCTCGTTATTCAACTTCATCCAAGAGGAAATGTTCTTCTCCACAATGACCTAATCTGGATGGGAATTGTACTTAGGACAACCACGGTGAGATTTTCGCAAATCTCAACAAGTTATGCCACTAATCTACCAAAAGTTTACAAAGCATGCACAATAATAATATATGACGTGTATGCATTGTAACGCCCCTGCCCTAGCGGATGGGTCGGAGGGTTACTTTCTCTCACTTAGCTATCACTTAACTATCACATGTAACTTATCTTAATCTACAAAAATCTCATTAACTCTCGAGCATATTTACTTTCAGAATGCAGAAATAACATATTTACTTTCAAAATGTGTAAACAAAACTTGTTACAAAATATTAGAGCAAAACTTTCAGAAAAGCTTTCTTATTCAAAAATCTTTGGGCATATTATAAACTGAGACATCATCTTCATATCATATTAGAGTATTGCATTGGGTCAAATACCATGTTTAACCCTCGTGGTAGGGTTATAAACCACCATTATACCCGTGGCTGGGCCGTATACCATATTTCATCCCCGTAGTAAGATTATAAACCACCATTATACCCGTGGCTGAGTCGTATACCATATTTTACCCCGTGGTAGGGTTATAAACCACCATTATACCCATGGCTGGGTCGTATTTCATGTTTCACCCCCGTGGTAGGGTTATAAACGACCCTTATACTCGTGGCAGGGCCTTAATCGAAACAAAACAGAACATTATCGGAACCAGATCATATTCAGATACAGAATCAGAAATTCATGTCAAGGTTTTCAGATGCCACATCATATCAAAACAAGTACTGAACATCTTTAGATCATTTCACATGTTCGAAATAAATAAAATCAAAACATCTTCATTTATTCACAGCAAAAACTTTTAGATTCTCATATTTGCTCTTTTTGCATAATTCAGAAACAGAATGCACAAAATTAGCTCATGTCTACACCAGTCATGACAGAAAACACTTTCTCTTATATAGAATTTATGCATATGTAGAACAAACATCTGATGTCGTTTTCAGATTTCTTTTAAAAAACAAACATGCATATTTTTAAAGTCAATCTCATTTCATTTCTTTTGTTATGAACCCCGCTTACCTGGAATTTGTAGTCTTTCAAAATTTTCTCACAACAGTGCTGAAAGAAAAATAATCGTTACCTATAATATTGCCTCAAAATTTCCATAAATATCCAAAATCAACACCTTTTTCAATACTTAAACCTGAAACGCTAGGTAACTTATTTTCCTAAAAATCTAAATTTTTCGAAATCCAAAATATCATAAATTCTCAAATACCTCGATATTCACTTAATAAATCTCTGACTAATTAAGCTCTAATTTATTTATTACATGAACCTAACTATAAAAACTAATACTAAATAATATTATTATAAACCGTAAGTATTTTTTATTAATCCACTTTTAAGACTAATTTAAAAAAATGAGTCGGAGTATATTTAAAAAAAAATAACAGAGTTTTTCTACAATGAGACCCATCCCATTGATAGTAAAATCAAAACTACTGAAATATATTCATAAAAGGTATGAGCTACTTTACGTATAAATAATAACCAAAGGCTTGATGGCATTTCTGTAATTACCAAGGAAATCATGACTAGAGTCAAATGCATACACTTGTTGTTTATGGAGAAACAAGAAAACAAAACAAAAATGAAGAGCAGCAACCGAAAGAGATCCTTGTGTGACGGAGGCTCATTGTGAGGGAAGGAGGTCGTTGTGGAGTTGGGTTGCTATGGAAGGTGGCTTTCCCAACGTCAGTGCACTGAGATAGAGAAAGAGAGAGTAAGCTGAGAGAGGGAGAAACGAAGAGGGTGCCGATGGCTTACCGTGAGGAAAACGGCAGACTTGGAGTGGCAAGACCTGCATTTTCTGGGCCTCTACTAATCGACGCCGTTGTATTTCCTTGCTGTGACTAGTGGCTCCGAAAAGAGATTGAGGACTAGGCTCGTTGTTGCTCTGTTTCAGGTGGCTAAAACAGGGGGCTGGTTTTGGTGTGGGCTGGGTATGGTGGTGATCTCAGGGGGGAGCATCTATGTGGTTTGCTTGACTTCAGGGTGGCGAGGTTGCTGGACGAAATGGAGGCTGTGGGCTACAGGGAGGTCGTGAGGGGTGATCTCGATGCGTTGGTTTCCATTCGGAGTTGTTGTGTTGCAAGATGGGGGACGGTGTTGCCGTTTATGGCAGGGGACAAGATGGTAGCAATTTCTCAAGTGGCTGGGCAATGGGGTACTTGTTTCCCACCATGGTGCATGGCTTTGACGTGAAAGGGTTGGAAGGGTGGTTGTGTGCATGGTTTGGTTTTCGGTGCTTTGTGGACTGGAAAGGCTACGTTACATGGCTTGCATGGGACAAAAAACACTTTTGTGTTTCATGGTAGTTAGACCAACTGAGAAGGGCTTGAGCATTTGATTGGATCGTGGGGTGGTGAGAACTTACGGACAAAAGAAGAGTGAGAGAGAAAGTTTGGAGGATGACTTGATCATCTGGTAGTGAAATGAACGAGTGGCGCCATGGGTGAGTGCGAGTCTGAGTATGTGATGGAAAAGAAATGGAAAAGAAAAAAAAAACCTCAAAGACGTGGGGAAAAGAAAAGGATTAGAGGTGGAGGGATTTTCGGAAGTGAAGAAATTGAAGGGATAGCAAAGAAAAAAGGAGACACAGTCTGGCAAGAAAACTACAGTCTGTAACACTCCGTATTTTAGTATATTTTTATTGAAGGATTATTTTTATTAATTCAAAAATTTATTCTCTTGTTTTAAAATTGTCGGATTTTGAGTTGGTTTATTTTTTATGATTTTTAATTTGTGAAAATTAAATTGATATGTTTCCTTAATATTAATTATTGTTATGCATTTAAATTGTTCTTCATTTTAAATTAGTTTATTGTTGGGTTTAATTATTTTATTTTAATTTAATCACTACGTTTAAATTATTTTATTTAACTTGTCGTTTTGAAATCTTTTTCGTTGAATCATTTTTGTGACTCAAGATGTGAGGATTGAACCTCATTTCTTTCCCTTACTTTTTTCTTTTCCTCTTTTTCTTTTCTTCCTCTTTTCTTTTTCCCCCCATTTCTTTTCTCCTCTCTCTTTCTTCTCTCCCGCGCAGTTTCCTTCTCTCCCCGCATCCATTGCATCGTCCTCCACCCTGCGCCGCCGTGATCGACACCGCCCCTCCCATTCTCTTCCTCTCCAGTCGGCGACCTCACCCTCCGATTTCCAGCCCCTCTCGCACCGCCACTCCCCTCCACTCATGGCGTAAAGTTGTGGCCACCATTTGCTCCAGCGCCGCCGTCGCGCCACCTCCGGCCACCATCTCTTCACCACATCTTCCTTGACCTCCTAGCAACCCAAACCACCCATCCCCAGTTCCGATCCACCACCGGTGAAGCCCCACCATCAACATTTCCGTTTTAAACATTTTGGCCTTCAACCGCCCTCTACGCCGCCACCCACGGCCAACCACCACTACTATTAGCTTCACCGACATCCCTAAGCCATTTCTTAGTAATCTCGAGTCTTCATTTGTCCCCGTTCGAAAACTAGCATTTTGAGACCCATGACCACAGTGCATTTTGCACTGTTATGTTGCTGTGCCGCCACTTCTTGCACTTCCGTGATCCTTTGAAAATTATAATAAAGCGTTGTAAGTATTTTCTCAAAGAACTTTCATGATTTAAATGTATTTTTGTACTAACTCATTTTACTGTGATCTGGTTGGTTATGTCGGACTGAGTCCGAGGAGTAAGGGGGTCGGATGGATTGGAGGATGGAGTTTTTTGTGTGTTTTTGGACTGTGTTGTGAATTGTTGGATGTTGGATATGGTGACGTTTCATGTACATTGCATATTTGCATGCATGATCATGTTTGTAAATGAAACTGGGTTTTTGTATAATTGCATTCATGTTCATGTGTTCATTGAAAACTTGGTTTTCATGTGAGAAATGATTTTTGGGTGCGTGCGTATGACCCCAAGTCGAGATGGGGCATTATCTCGGTGGAGCTCCTCTAGTCACTCGGGAGAGAAATATACTGAGTGACGTCCCCTGGGTTGTTGCTGGGTGACAACGGGATCGGACGGGATGGTAACGCTCTCGAGCCGACTCCGTGGCCCCTCTGCTGGTGGGGGTTAGAGGATGCTTGGCCACGAACGCGCTTGGCGCGGAACTGGGCATTGCTCGTTACGAAGTCACTCCCACGGTCGTTACCCGTGGTGTGACGATGTGAGCCAGGTTGTGCAGATGATCTCTAGGGGAGATCATGGTGCATACGGTAAAATTGGTTGGTAAGCTTAACTCTGCACCCCACTAACGTTTTCATTATTTAGAGTTTTTGGTTCCCTTTCTTCTGTTGATTATAACACGGGTGTAGCATAAATTTTGTTGCCCATTTTGTGTTGCTTGACACTTATTTATGCCCCAAAGAGGACATTTTTGTAGTGTCTTGTTGAATTTATTTGGTATGCACACCTCGAGATTAATTTTCGTCACTTTCATTTCAACGTAGCAAGGAATTGGTTACATTCCTACATATGAGAGAATGTCACTGAAAAGGCACAATGGCATTAGCTGTAGGCATGCTGCATTGAGATATGATTCAAAGGCCTATACCCATAGGTTGAAATCCACAGTGGCACTGGACAGTTCAACAGAACACAATAGATGCCTTTGCTAACTCAAATCCTAGTGCTTAATTTCCTAAAGCACTACTGCAAGAAAAGAGAAAAAATGCATGAAAGACTCCTCGATTTGAAAATTATTTTCTCATTAATTTATGTTCTATTTTTTGGTCTATTGGCTACAAAATCACTGACAATAATCTCTCTTTGTCTATCACAAACGGAATTATATCATGGTTCTTGTTTTTTTTTTCTTCCTTTTTATTTTGTATTCTGTAAGCTGTTTCAATAATATTAATAATAAATACAATTATGCCATAAAATACATTTCTGGTTTAAAGACTCATTAAAACAAAACCGATTAAAGTAGGAGAGCAAATATTTCATTTAATAAAAAAAATTAGACTAATTAGTTTCTAAGAGTTCAAAATAAAAATCTTGCACTACTATGTATTTCTAAAAAAATATATTGATACTAATAATATATTTCAAATATTTATTTAATCTGTATTTAAAACAGAACTCATACAAAGTGAGTTTAATATATAAAAACTAAAACATGATCAACTTATAATTACTCTATTAAAAGCATCAGTGTACTAACTTAGTACAATAAGCCCATACGTCTACGTCCAAATAAAAATATAACCTGCACGTAATATAGGACTCATGATTTCAAACCCAATATATATAATCAACTCATTAAAATATAAATCCATTAAACTAAACATCCAAAATAATATGTTTGGAAACATCATACTAAGGGGCAAAATGGTAATAGTACATCTCTTCTATTAGGTTAACCGAGATACAAAAATATTTCATTTTTAAGTAAACTACCACAAAAACAGAGGACCAAGATGTGAGCGGCGGTAACAGTACTTACCCAAGGAGAACAAGAGGCAGCAGCACCATGGGGGAAGGAGGTCACGTCAGAGTTGGGTTGCGGTAGACGGTGGCTGTCCTTACGGCGGCACACTGAGAGAAAGAGAGCGAGATGAGCTAGAGAGAGAGAGAGAGAGAGAGAGACCACAGAGGCAGGTCTCAATAGTGGGGAATTTGGTGTGGGCGTACCTAGGGGTGGTCACGGTAGATTGGGTGTGTGACTGGCGTCTTCTAGTTGTTCTCGCTTGAGGCTGAGCAGCTGGGCAGCGGTACTGGGGTTCACTATGGAGGAAGGCCAGTGCTTTGCGTTTCGGTCTTGCAAAACAGAGGAGGGCTTGTAGGGTTGGCATGCAGAGGAGTTGGGGCTTCTGTGGTGGTCAGGTGAGGGGTGGTGGCGTTAGTTTTACATGCAGATGGAGGCTGGGCAGCTTTCACACAGTGGCTAATGAGGTGTTCCATGCATGGGTTGAGGCCATGGGTTGAGGGGAGCTCGTGAGGGTGCAGTTTACGGTGGAGGGAGCCTATGGTGAACGGTGGTTGTGTTTGAATGGTTTGGTTTACGATGCTTTTTGGACGGGAAGGGCTTCGTTACATGGTTTGCATTGTGTTTCATGGCGGTGAGACCAACCGAGAAGGGCTTGAGCAATGACTGGATCGTGGGGTGGTGAGAACTTACGGAGAAAAAGAGGAGCGAGAGATAAAGTTTGGAGGATGACTTGATCATATGGTAGTGAATCGAACGAGTGGTGCTGTGGGTGAGTGAGAGTCTGAATATGTGATGGAAAAGAAAAGGAAAAGAAAAGAAAATAGCAAAGACATGGGAAAAAATGGATTTGAGTTGGAGGGATTTTTGGAAGTGAAGAAATTGGGGGGAAAACAAAGAAGAAAAAAGAAGAAGAAATGATCTGGCAAGAAAATTGCAGTTAGGGAAGTACCAAAACGACATCGTCGTGGGCTTGGCCTCCCTTTTGGTTTGAGCTTAGGCTCTGGGTATTATAGTTTGTTTGTAATGTTTGTTAAGATACAAAATAATAAAATCTACCTATTCCCATCAGCTTAAGCTTTTGGAACAAGTGGTGATTTCACATGGTATCAGAGCAGATGTCCTAAATTCGAATCCTGACTCTACGCTCTACCCCATTCAATTAATTTCACTTGTTGGGCCTACTCATTAAAGGGAAGTCTGACCCACAAGTGGGGGGAGTGTTAAGATGTAAAATAATAAAATCTATCTCTTCCCATTAGCTTAAGCTTTTAGAACAAGTGGTGATTTCACAATGTTTAGACGCATGGAAACATAGCCGAAGTTTTGAAGTCAAGTGGCCAGATTGGAGAAACAGTCATTGAGACTCAAGAAAGTGTAATTGGTCTTGTTTAAAACTGTAGATGGGGGGAATTTGGTTTTCAATCCCAAGGATAATTTCCATATGGAGCTGTTATTTGGACTACAACTATTGTTATGGATGCTTTTTTTTCTTAATGGAACTTTAATGGAAAATTAATTCAGTCCCTCATATATGTTTCACAGTTTTTTCTGCAAAAATAATGATGTATATCCAAAAATGGGATTGGCAGCACTTTGGACACTTGCAGGACTGAAGATTTATTGAAACTTACTTTCATTTGATGGTTTTGTCTTTTGTTGGTGTATTTTTTTTTTCTTTAATGGAAATAGACTTCATTTCATTCAATGAATCTGAAATTATAGTTGTGACTTATCAATATAGGAAAAACCTAGACTACAAGTCAAACTACATTTGCTCTGTGGCACCCCCCACACAAATTTCTTTGTGACGGACATTATCTTAATTTCTATAAACTCTCTCCTAACAAACCTTCCGGTTTGTTTGAGAGAAGAGCACTCTGTAAAAACAGAACTCAAACACCCCCCGTCCTCCCAAGGAGGACAAGTAAACTATCTCTCTGCCTCCTCCCAAAAGAGGAACGGGGCTCTGCTTTTATGGACACCAAGTCCAGTAGTCTATTTCTTTTTATTTTTTACAAACAAACAAAAGACAAAAAAAAAAAAAAAAATATATATATATATATAGTGAGGAAAAACACTGGACAAGGGACTCAACCCATAAGGTTTCATCATGTTGGTGTATTTCTTTACACTTAGAGAAGTACAATACATTGTTTTTGTTTTAGTTTGGAAACTAAACTGGTGTATTTCCTTCCATGTTGTAAGTTGAGTTGTAAGTGTTAATTAATACTTGTGAAATAGGGAGTATGTTATTTATATGCAATGGAATGAGGTGCTACTTGGATAGCCCAAACTATATTTTGATACAATTTAATCAGGGATTTGAATGAGGTTTTGATTATATGAAATGAGTGCAAGAATTTGCCATGTAATTTGTGGATGGTCTCTTTCTGCCATGCAATTTACCCTGATTGGTTTCTTTTCGCAATTGAATCTCCCATTTATAAATACCAAGAGTACTGCTACACATGCATCTTTCCAGCTTGATATAAAGCTTAGCAAGCTTAGCAAATGTATTAATATTCTCACAAATATCACACTTCCTAGCTGGATATTATCTTTTTGCCATCCATATTGAGTCAAGTACACTACAAGAAATCAGGGTTTTCTCGGCGATTTTTAAAGCGATGCAATTAAAATCGCTGCAAAAAATTATTTTTCCCGTCGATTTTCAAATCGCCGCAGCTTCTAACATGTACATTTAATGCTCGTACGCTGGGGTCCGTGATTTACTTTATTGTGGCGCTTTAGTTTGATGTTGCGATGATTTATTTCGCTGTATAAGAGAAAAACATTTTGCGACGCTGTGATTTCCGTCACTATATTGTGTGGGGCGGGAAATCACCAAAGTCTTTTATTTTTCCCCCCAAGATATTTTCCCCCAACAGTACCCTTTTGCAATTCGACAAAGCCATTAGACTCGAGCTTCCCTCCACCTGCAAACCACCCTTCCTAGCTATTATGCACGGCGTCACCTCCTCCATCAGACTCGAGCTTCCTTTCACCTGCAAATCCACCCTTCTCAGTGTTTTCACTGTCCCATTTTCTGAACGATTCTCCCTTCCGTAACTTCTTCTTCTCCATTTTCGATCTCTCCACATGCACATTAAGCAAAACCCACTCAAAAAAGGTTGCTACACGGTTGTCTCTTTCACCCAAAACCACCACTAACAGCGGAGATTCCACCAATTTGGAGACCGCGGAAGCTATTGTGCCACATTTTCCGACGCATGCAAAACACCAATTGCAGCGTGCATTTGATAGTCCATATATCGCCAGTTCCAGTTCAAAAATTTGATTTTTGACATTTCCTAAGCTGCCGTTCGGCATCAAGCAAGACCCTTTCCCTGGTGGCAAAGGGTTATCCAACTCGCCTCCTCCCCGTCCTCTGCTCCACTCGGTTGGAGTCGATTAATGTTGGTAAGATAGTCTTTTTTTGGCGTGTGTGTTCTTAATGATTCTGTTTATTGTAACGCAAAATTAGTATCCATTTTGTACATTTTACTGAAGTTGGGAATGGCAAGTAGTCTTTAGTCTATGTCGTGTAAATAGGGGTGGTTTGCTCTTCCAATTTATGCATAAATTGAAAATGTGCTTGTGTACGTACAATGTAACTGTGGCCATATAATGTATTTTGAAAAAAAAAATACAAACAATCCTATGTTAGACTGACTAATAAACAAATGGTAATGATTTTGAAATCGATAGCATAGGGGAATTCAAAGTTGGATCAGTGGTGGCTTTTAACTAATTGGACTACAGATTGGAACCCAATCCTTTTGTTTAAAATAGGGTAATTTGTCCACCCACTAACTTGAATGGAATGCCTTCACAGCACAGCTTGGGATTCCCCACCTGATCTGAAATTCAAAGCATCTTCTTTGAATTAGGGGACTAATTTATAGGCTTGGAATCAAAGTTTTTCTTAAGGTGGAATGATTTTATGCTCTTAAAAGTGTCAACTTTGTGAAGTTCTTTATCTATTCTCGTTAAGCTTCGAGTAACGCTTCTATATAAAACAATTATCTGTTGTGACTTGATGGTTCTTATGTCAAATCAGATATTTCTGATTATAATCTTGATATAGAGTCGTTGGAAGATGAAATGATCGTTTGAAAAATTAAAGTGGCAAAACTTCCCGTCTGTTATAAACCATAGTTTAAGCTGTCTCTTTCTTTCTTATACGTAAAAGTCTAATCTCCAACCGAAATATACATGAGAGCATTATTGCACATTATTAGATAATTTTTTATAGGATCCATAACTGCTGCCTGAAGAGAAGAAGCTGATCATCTGCAACAGCATTTCCAACGATCCTGTTAAAACAATACCAACATTACTGATTTTGTCAAAACCACCTGTGTGGGCCCTAAAAGTGTCTTATTTCTGTCACAAGTCGGGCACATTTATACTTTTGACATGGATGCCAACTTACTATAATTTTCTACTCATTATGATTTAGACCCTTATAATTGGAGGTTGTTGGAATACAACAAGTTCAATTTGTGAATCACTCTCCTTAATTTCTTGCAATTAAAAACCCATCAATATTTTGTCTTCAGTTTTAAAACTTCAAGAAACACTCCATTACCTTCTTACTTGGATGAATCATCTTCTTGATATAAACATAAATATTGTGGCTTCATATTGGAGTAAGTAGTTAAGAGGTGAGGACTCATAGGCAGCCATGATTTATCCTTAACAGGGAAGGGATGGGGAAGGGGAAGAGGGGGGGTGTGGTTGGTTTTGGTCTGGTGGCCTTAACCTTCGGTGGATGATGGAGGTCTTTTGATATTGGGCAAGTCTTGTGTCCTGTCTGGTACTCCTGTGAATGATGGAGGAAAATCGTTATCAGTGTTGCTTAAACAAAAACCTCATTTACTTGGGTTATTGCTTCTCATCATTTATTGGGCAGTCCCAAGTTGGCAACCCTGCATGTTATTGATCCTTATAAGAGATATCTTTATTAGTCATATGGCCTTAAGCATGCTTTTTATCATCTGCAACGATGATGATCTTCTTGTGTGTTATGTGATACAGAAAACTCTGACACCGTGAACCCATGCATGCTTGTGTGGACTGTTGTGATGTCCAGCTTTACTAACTTGAATGCTTGAAGGTACTGGGTAAAAAGTGCATGTCTATTCTGTTGATGTCTGTTAGTATGGAGCTATTTTTAATGTTTTTAATTGAACCTCGTGCTACATGCATGATCTAGCTAGATAGCATTCGATCCTATAAAGCTGTAATGAATAAAATATTTATATACATATATATATGTTCTTTGGAGTACGGGGATTATAAAATTAGTGTTAAAACCAATAATTATTTTTACACATGAAAATGTATGAACCCAAAATCTCTTATATTGGTCTCCCCCAACCCACTGATATATCAAAGCCAAAATCCAACAAGTGGCTACTGCTAGCCACTTAGCCTGCTATTAGAATCTGACCAAAAAATTCAGTATATCTATATATGATTCACATCACGCAGTTGATATTATGAACGGATAATTTTAATGCATTTTATATATGATATTTAACATCATTGTCTGATATCAAGCCTTTTATCTTTTATGTGAGTGCCATTTGAAGTATTAAACGTACTTATAAAAAAAAATTTATAAGTTAAACTTTCTTATCTATATTTATTGCTAACTAGGCTAATTAATATTAGTAGTTGGCTGAATTTAGTTTTCATGGTTAGGTTGTTCATAGAAAATGAAAACATACAAATTACAATCCATAATTAAACTATAAAAATCTCTTAACAATCTCTTGAAGTCTCTTACTATATGCTGGTTGGACAAGCATATATGTCTGAACTGATTATTGTTCTCTTTTCAATCTTTAGTATTGGTCTCTCTATATATATATGTTTCTGGTATTAATATTAGATTCTGTGATATATTTCATGGCATTTTCTTTATGCAGTCTTTTTTATTTCTTACAATTTGCTGTTTCCTAAACAAATGCTAATGTGTGTATAATTAGGAAAATTTATTGAGGATGATGTGCCATTTATAGTTGGAGCCTTACGTGCAACTGTCTTCTAGAAGATCTTATTAAAGAGGCAGGGAGCCCTTTTAAGGTAATTACTGTAGACATAAAGCCATGCCTGTTTCTATTGCCTACATAAACTGTTTATATCTGAGGACCAATAGGCATTTGTTTGACTCGATTGTGTTTTGCTCATCTCGGCCAAGTCTAGTTGTTGTGGCATATGGCTTCTTTTAAATGTATACATTACTTTAATATAATGACTTAGTTTTCTTAATTTCTGGAAAAGAAGCATACCGAGTACTAAATACGTCTTACTTTGTATTGCTAAGTTGTGATACACAAGAGGAACACATAATGCAATGATGACTCATAATTTTTATCGAATATTAATAGCGTTTTTGTTAATTGTGGTTTGATTCAAGTTAATATTATTTTGTCGTGGTATTATGGTGTGTAGATTAGACAGTGATGATATGTTTCAAAGTTTGCACGTATTATGGACATATTGCAGTTTTTAGAAGTTTAGTAATGGATGATGAGTAACAAAATATGTGTATTCTTAGCTTCATAACCTTGCAGTAGCATTATTGAAGTCGTGCCCAATTTATTTCCCCCAATTGCAATCAGTAGTCTAGCTTATATCTTACTCCAGATTTTTTTCCAGCAATTGTCCACTCAATAATAAATGCACCACTATAATAATCCTTTTTCTTATTGGTCAAAGCGGTAACTTCAAAATGACCGCCTAGTCTGATGTTTCTGCTACCGCCTCCCATTATGGTTTTGATCAGGGCAGGGATAAGGCGTCCATGAAAAGACGTTCATGGAAAAATTATATCTACAAGTCATTAAACAACACATCATTAAACAAGCATCCAGGTCAAAAACTTTTTCATTCCTTTCCTCAACCTCCCTATTTTCGCCCAAGTACTGTGTTCTAGTTAATATGAGCATTACGTAATTCATAGATGCCCTAATTATTTATCATAAAAGTAACATTAATATTCAAGCATACCATCTACATGCTTCAATAACCTCCAAAATAGTTCCAACTCTTGTGTAGGTGGACCATCTGGCAAATAGGCTTTATATGTACCTTCTTTCTGCCCTATGTTTAACATTATGACATATATTTTCTACAGCACTTCACTACTCTTGTCATAAACACAATCAACTATTCACCACTACCTTCATCACTTCACAACGATCTTCATGACAACCCCGGTTAGTATTGTTTTCTCCCTCTTCTCTTGTTCTCCACAGGCAAGTAACTTCCACTTGGCTGTACACTTTGCTCACCAATGCATTTTCTCAAATTCTTTACCCATCTTCCATATAGCTAAATTGAACTTATCCTTTTGGCTAATATGCTGTTTTCAACATTTTTAGTTGGACAAAAGCTGGATGAACTTGACCGATAGACTTCGTTCACCTGCATATGCCGAGGGGGTTAACACTTTCATCACCCTAGCACGAAACCATTCTCGGGGAATTGGTTGCATTCGGTGTCCATGCCATGAATGCTTTAATATGTTCTTCTTGCCTATATTTGAAGTGGAGAGTCACTTGTTCATTAAAGGGATCAATCCAAATTATACCTATTGGATATTTCATGGGGAGGAGGAAACACGGAGTTTTAATGACGACGACGACGATAGTGTTGCTGATTATGCCGACAAGTACATTGATGACATGGACCATATGTTAGATGACATCCGGTCAGGCACATTCGTTGATGTTCCCCAAGATCATGGCAATCCATTGCTAACTGGTGGACCAATATCAGATCCCTCCCCAAGTTCATCTTTCGACCAATTACTAGAGGATGCCCGACATCCACTTTTTGCTGGCTGTACAAAATTCTCAAAACTGTCATTCATTGTGAAGTTGTTACACATTAAGACACTCGGTGGGTGGTCAATAAAGTCGTTTGATATGCTACTTAACTTGTTGTGGTCTGCCTTTCCTGATGTTGAATTGCCAGAGTCGTATGAGGAGTCAAGATCATTGGAGTGGAGTTTGGGTTTCAACTACCACAAAATTCATGCATGTCCCAATGGTTGTATCTTGTTCTGGAAGGAAAATGCTGATCTTAATGAATGTCCTATCTGTAAGGCTTCACGGTGGGTGCCTAATACTCACAGGGCATGTCTTATCCCTCAAAAAGTGTTGCGGCATTTTCCTTTAAAGCTAAGATTGCAATGTTTCTTTATGTCTACATAGATAGTAGGTGATATGAGATGGCATAAGGAACAACGTCCAACCAACGAGGCTAGTATGAGACATCCTGCAGACTCAGAGTCTTGGAAGAGATTTGATTAAGAACATAGTTGGTTCGCTCAGGATGCTCGCAATGTAAGGCTTGGGATGGCAAGTGACGGTTTCAATCCCTTGAACAATATGGCTAAACCGTATAGCATTTGGCCAGTAATCCTAGTCCCGTATAACTTGCCGCCGTGGCTGTGCATGAAAGATCAGTTCTTCATGACATCCCTCATTATTCCTGGGTCAAAATCTCTAGGTAATGACATCAATGTTTACTTGCAACCGTTAGTTGATGAATTGCTTGAATTTTGGGAACATGGGGTACCTACGTATGATGCCTCCACAAAGGAAACGTTCATGTTGCATGCTGCTTTAATGTGGACAATCAGTGACTTTCCCTTGTTTGGAAATCTTTCTGGCTGGTCAACAAAAGGAAAATTGGCATGTCCATCTTGTAATGAGGGCACAGACTCCAATTGGTTGAAGTATAGTTGAAAATATTGTTATATGGGACATCATCGTTTCTTGCAGCTAGATCACATGTGGAGAACGAGAAAACATTTGTTCAATGGTAAAGAAGATCATCGCACACCACCAAAGGTTTTAGAAGGAGTTGATATTTTAGCTCAACTACGGATGCTTGGGGATGTACAATTCGGTAACTCTCGTCGAAAGAGAAAATGCACTGCTGAAGAGTTGAGCTGGACAAAGTATAGCATTTTCTTCAAGCTACCGTATTGGGTAACTCTGCGTCTTTGACATAATCTAGATGTCATACATATTGAGAAGAATATTTTTGATAACATCTTGTGCACTTTAATTAACATTCCTGGAAAAACTAAGGATAATATCAATTCTCGACGTGACTTGGAGATTTTGGGCTTTAGAAAAGAATTACACTTGAAGCCTGAAGGTGAACGTGTTACAATGCTACATGCATTGTACAAATTACACGGTGATGAAAGGAATAAATTTTGTGAATGGTTGTCTGATGTGAAATTTCCAGATGGATTTGCTTCCAATATCTCGCATTGTGTTTCTATACGTGATTGCAAAATCTTAGGATTGAAAAGCCATGACTGTCATGTTTTCCTGCAAAGACTACTTCCTATTGCTTTGGGGGGGGGGGGGGGGGGTTACTTACGAACTGATATTGCCTTGGCCTTGATTGAACTGAGCACTTTCTTCAAGGAGTTGTGTGCCCGAACTCTGGATGTTAACCGCCTATCGCAGCTCCAAATTGAGATCGTCGCAATTCTATGCAAATTGGAGATGATATTTCCCCTTTCTTTTTTCGATGTCATGGTCCACCTAGCTGTCCACTTACCTCGTGAGGCCATACTTGGGGGTCTAGTATAATACAGGTGGATGTATCCATTTGAGAGGTATCTCGGCAAGTTCAAGTGGTATGTTAAGAATAAAGCCCGTCCAGAAGGCTCAATAGCCGAAGCCTACATTCATATCGAATGCCTGACTTTTTGCTCAATGTATCTCCAAGATATTGAGACGAAGTTTACTCGAATGGACCGCAACATTGATGGTGGAGAAACGGAGAATATAGATGGATTCAAGATTTTCAACCAGAAAGTTCGGCCCATGGGTATGGCTTCGAACTTGCAATTATCAAATAAACTGCTTACGGAAGCCACTTGGTACGTCCTCAACAATTGCGATGAGATTGGACCTTACCTAAAGTAAGCATCATTATTTCTGAAGTTCAAACTCATTTTTTTATGGCTTTTTGGGGACAACCCATTTATGTTGTATGTCCAACACGTAACTTACGTATATTATTTTTGTTACTTTATGTTCTCTAAATGCGGGGAGCACTACGAGAAATGTAATGTGCATATTCCAAATTGTATCGATCGAACACATCAAACTGAGTTTCCAACTTGGTTCAAGAAACGTGTAAGCTAGCTTGCTCCCTCCCTAGTTAGTTGAACCTAATCATTTCCGACTAAGTTGAAGAACTATAAGTGATGACCTTCCAACAATATTGTTGTAGGTTCAGGATCAACGTATCCCCAACCCACTTGATGTGACCGCTGATCTGTATGTGTTAGCTTGCGGTCCTGAACGGTGGGTTACATCCTATGCTGCTTGCATTATAAATGGCAAAAGGTTCCATACAAAACAACGTGAACTTTGGTGGCGTACACAAAATTCAGGGGTGCTTGTAACTGGTGACGAAAGTACTAATAATGTTGACTTCTACGGTGTTATTAATGATATCGTGGAGTTACACTACATGGGGAGGCATCGGGTGTACTTGTTCATGTGTGATTAGTTTGACATGGGGGATCCAAGACGAGGGGTACGAGTTGATAACCATATGACTAGTATCAATATGGACAGGACTTGGTATAAGGATGAACCATTTGTGTTGGCATGCTAGGCTTCCCAATGTTTTTACATTAGAGATATACGGGCGAAAGGGAGATGGTTTGTGGTGTAGAAGTACACGAATAGGAATGTATACGACATTCCACCGGTGCCGAGAGTGTTAGAAGATATTTATGACGAATCAAGTGATGACAATGCCTATCAAGAAGATTAGTCATCATATGACTATGCACCATTCTCGTGTGATGCATGTCCAATGTCAACTCCACCGAATAGAAATGATATAGAACCTATCCATATTGATGCACGAGAAGTCACTGGTCCGGCTTCCAAAAACATAAATTCATCCAACTTCATTGATGATGGCATGGTTGCTTCTGGTTCAGGGGATGCTTATGCTGATGGAGAATATGAAGATGAGGAGGACCTAGACACAGACGACGTGTCTGTGTCTGAATAGACAAGTAGCCAAGTATTATATGCACTGAAGACACTTACTGTACCTGTTTGTAATGGGTAAGGATCCAATATAAAGTACGAAGAATTACCCATATGTTCCTTTCAACTGCGTAATCACAACATGTTATTAATGTACATTTGGATCAAGTAATGTATCACATGTTTTAATAAATATTGTTTTGAAGCTCTCTAGATCTTGAATGCGCACTCAACTAATAAAGTATAGATGTAATGATAGCTACTTTGAGTTCGACATTGGGCTATGTATTTATAAGTATAGACTCAAGTAGTGGTTGGAGACATTTATAAAGAAGCCTTCTAATGTTTTGTTATCAAGTGAGTTTCACGTGTGGGAAATATAGTCGAAGTTACCATTATGCAATAACTAATAAGTATGTGCAGAAAATACTTCAACGTTGCATGGATATTATCTATATTTGGCAAAGTGCAAAACAATTAATTAATATATATATATATATGCAATACCGCTTGACTTATTTCTTATTAACCATGAAGTGTATGATCTTGATGAGGGGAAGTCACTAATAATTAAGTCAATATTGTCTGTTTCACAGTTTTTTCTTATAACATCATATATTCTTTTGGGTTCTGTAAGTTAACTGTAACTGATAAATTGAAATTACTGCATCTCAGGCGGGGGCAGAAAGGACGTGAGTGTTGCATTCAAGTGGGGTAAAAAAGTTTGACCATTCCCATCTTCAGTCTGCAAGAAATGAGGAGCATCAACATCCAAGGTAGATGTTTTGACTCAAATGTACTTTCTTATAGTTGGTTTCTTGCACTTTTTCTTGCATGCTAGTTCACCGCATCCTTTGTGGCAACAGACGAAGACCCTGCCAAGTAAGCATCGTATCTCAATCAAGTTGAGAACATTGAAGGGATTGCTATATAGGTGTATTAACACAAATACACCAATATAGCATCTTAGTGGTTTGTAGATATTAGTCGTATAAGAAATGGGTATTAGAGTCATGTTTTCCTTAATAGCGATCATACGATTTATTAAAGATATTGGAAAAACATTTAATTCAAATGGAATTTCGTACAAATGCAAGTGATGCAAGGGGAGAAAGTTACCGAGGAAAAGGTGTTGGACAAGGTCCACGTGCCAGACAATTTGTCCTATATTCATGTAGAGCTCGTCGACCATGAGGCTGTCGTATCAATTCATACCATAGCCCTTCAGGCGCGGATCAGTCAGGCTCGGATGACTCGATGTAGCCTCCTAGTCAGCCATGGGAGCTTCCATGTCCCATTCCTCAGCCCCCACCCGAGGCCAATAGACAATCCTCACCCGTAAGAGAACCAGAACTGAATGGAGAAGATATCGGTATGGTCATCATTTGCATGTTATTTCAATAATTATTAACCCCATGAACCATATATATGTAAACACCAAAGATTAAATATGACCTACGATAGTAGTCAAATATTGTTATGTTGAAATATAGAAGCAACCGCCCCCATAGTGCCTACAGCTACCCAGGAACAGCCCAAACGTAGGCATGGGCCTGCTAAGTGTACTGAGTTCGAGAAGTTGAGAAAGCATGGAAAAATACTTCTGAAGATTAATGACGGCGAGACGGCACCGTGTTGTCAGAACGCATCCATGTTCACGACACGGGTAACACAAATAGTTAAACAGCACTGCGACATGAGTTATGCGAGATGGACCGATGTGCCACAGGCTCAAAAGGATGAGTTGATTGAACGTGTTCTGGTAAGACAGTTATTTCATTTTGAGGGTAAGGAAGTGGGCGTAGAATAATTGCTGATGTTAACGTGATGTTCATTCTTGTAGGGTGACTTTGTGTTGGATTGGGATCTGGCGAATCATAGATTGACAGTCTTAAAGCAGCTGCATAAACAGTTCAATGCATTCCATCACGAATTACACAAAAAATATTTATCATACGAAAGTCACGCAGAAGCATTAGGTTCTAGAGGTAGCATGATTGACCCCATCGTCTGGGGTAAGCTGTGTGCGAGATGGGGAAGCGAAGACTTCAAGGTATATATATTGGTTATTCAAAATAAAAAATAGGGGAAATTTAATAAGTTAGGATTTTCCTATCTTATTATGCAGTTCCTGCAAATGCTAACATTGGGTTTTAATGGCAGAAAATCTTGAGACAAAATAAGGAGAATAGAAAGAAGCTAACCAATAACCACACTGCAGGCCGCAAGTCCTTTGTTAGGATACTGGAAGAGAAGGTATAATCTTGGAACTGATTTATGTCGTAACTTGTATGGTCAACACCCATTTTCTGTAGAATCATGTTTTTGATTGATCATAGCTAACTATACAAATTCCACACACTTGTAGCGGGCGACGAATGCAACTTTGGTGGAGTTTTATAAGGAGACTCATTGGTCGAAGAAGAACGGTAACTTTGGTGGATTTAAATTATGTTAAATCATGTTTTAACATAATTTAATATGTTAGGCTATTTGCTGATCAAAAGGATGGCCCAATTACTTTATATTAAACAACGATAAATTCATGAGGCATTACAGGATTTTAAGAGTATAAGTGTTAATTTGTTCCACATGCAGAAGGAGATGGTTGGCAAACTGGATGAACTAGAGCCTGAACGACGCACCGATGAGGCAGCAGCAAGTGTGTTTAGGGAGGTATTTGGGCATAGACCAGGATATGCCTGAGGGCTGGGGGAGATGGTCATCCCGGAGTCGACAAGACAACGGGACCGTGAATGAGAAAAATAGTACCTTGCCTTAATTGAAAAACATAAGAAAGATGCTGACTAGTACAAGAAAGATGCCGACAACTATAAGACGCAGCTTAATGAAATGAGGGATGAACTGCGCATACTTCGTGAGAGGCAAAATGAAACTGATAAGATGTTGAGGGAATTCTTCCAACATATGTCGTCTTACACTGACTCTCTCCAGTCTCGTGGAGAGACTCAGTGAGCTACCTTCAAAAATCATGGGAAAGGCTTTTTTGTGTATTTTGGGCACTTTTTGGTGGTCGGAGATGGTGGGTGGCGAATATATAAATATAAACATATATATATTATTATATATATATATATAGTGAAGAGGAAGGTTGTCTACTTTTGCATCGTGGGAGTCATTGGGCAGTTGAGGGAAATTTTGGGCTTTACTGTATGGAAGTTTGGTTACGGGCTTTTGAGTTGTTCCAATTATCTAGAGGGTGTTGGTTAAAGATCTAAAATATTTTGGGCTTTGAAGAATTGCAGCACGATGATGTTGCCATCAGTGATGGATTATTGTCAGTGAAAGAGATGAAGGTTCTAAAGAAGTGAAGTGGATCTTTTATTTACCCAGAGCATGCATGATATTCTTTATCATGGACATCACTTGGATAGTGTAAGTTTTACTTGTCTAGTATCTTCAATATCTTTTGCATATTCTATTAAGGAGGCACATACTTTTGATAACATTGTTTAGTTTGGATCCTTGTTTCCATAATTAGTATGAGTCATCTGGAGTTCCCTGGAGTGGTTCCTCACACTTTTATTGGTAATCTTCTTTTTCTTCTATGGTTAGGGTTAGTGCTTATTCATTCCGTTAGGGTCAGCATACTACAGTTTGGGCAGTTTTTTCTAACTATATGAAATAGTCGAATGAAGAGTATAAATATATTCTTTTCTATGCATATGAAGTGCTCAGCGATTATTAAATTAACTCCTTGCAACACATTTTCATTCTCGTAGGAGCCTTGATTGTATCAATTTTGGCATCTACAAAGTATATTGGACATGAAAGTTGATACACTTGCTGCTTGACTTATGGATAGTTTGCAGGTGAGTTATTTGAATACTTGGGCACAATCATATGATTTTAAATATTGTGTTAGATTGGAGTGAAAGTTGGTTCTGTTGAGTGTTGCACCATCTGTGTAATGAAATTCAAGGATTAACTTTTTTTTTTTTTGTTTTAATCCTTTTAATTTCAGCACTTCCTCTAAACAACTCATTTTTATCTTATTGTGTGATGCAAATGGTCTAGTACTGTAGTTACAAGTGGTTTTGACTCCAAAATATAAACTGTGTTAGATTGGAGTGAAAGTTGGAAAACATTGAGTGTTGCACCATCTATGTAATGAAATTCAAGGATTAACTTTTTTTTTTTGTTTTAATCCTTTTAATTTCAGCACTTCCTTTAAACAATTCATTTTATTATATTGTGTGATACAAATGGTCTAGTACTGTAGTTACAAGTGGTTTTGACTCTAAAATATTAATTGTGATGAAGAATTGATCTGTTGTAAACTGAACATATTGGTCCAATTTAAAAATCTCTTAAATCATCTATTTTATAGCAAATATTGGAAGGCTTATTATTAGTTGTGATGTGCACGTACAGCTCCAGAATAGGTAATACAATTTTTTTTGTTATGCCTATAAGGCTTGTTAGTTATGGGACTTAAGCACAAGCACTAATACTCATAGTTAAGAACCAAACTCATTTGTCTCCATAATGGCTTGGTATTTATTGACTTTTGTCTAATAAATGTATGGACTAGTTATTGTAAGTAGTTTGCAAGCTGGATGTGACTCTGTTTTTGAGCAGGTTGAAAAGTTAGCTAGTCATATATCATGGAGTGGTTGATGGGCCACTCAGGGATTTGATGAACAATCCAAGATGCTGGTCTGTTGTGTATTGTATTTCTTCACATTATATAATAGACCACATCTATTATTACATTAAACGCTCTGCTTGCTATTTTTTTTTTTTTTTTTTTTTTTTTTTTTATATATGTGATGTGCATCCTTGCATTTCTAGCAAATGTGTTTAATAGTCTAACATTCTCACATTGGCATGCTGCAACGATCTTCATGGTTGGCTGAATATATATTCCTTTAATGCACCAATGTTAAAGAACAAGCAAGTTCATGAAAAGGTTAAAAATTTCATTAACTAAAAATCAATGTCACAGTCATATTTGTAGTCACCTGCCATTTATAGTAAAGATATAATTATACTCGTGCATTAACTATAGATAAGTGATTCTTCTTTCATTATTTCTAGCATATATATGTATATATAATTACATGCATAACATAAAATATTATAAATGGATATACATCAATTTCAAATAAATTTCATTTTCAAGAAGTTGTGAATCTGGACTCCTATAGGCATTTGAATTCTATCTCATAAATCCATAAAAAAAATAAGTTTTTAGGATTTTAAGAACCCTAAAAGATTATAGAGAATGCTAAACATACTACAAATTTCACTTAAAAAACTTATTAACCCCATGTGATTGGTGAGTCGGTGAAAAATCACCAATATGAATATGGTTTGGGTTTGATTTGAACTTTTGATTGGTGAGACGGCCATATGTAAAACTTTTAGTACATATAGCATTACTCAAAAACTATTTCATCCAAACGCCACATATATGTGGCAAATGCAGATCTTCCCTGCATTTTCTACATAAGCCAGGCAGCAGTTTTCTGAAGCTCCATTAGTATCTTGGACTTCATGGTAACTTCTCAATACATCAACACAAAAATGAGTAAGTTACAAATAATTTTCCAATATTCACACTTTAAATTGTTTTAGTCATCCAAGAAATTTGAGGATTTTCTTGAAAGTTAAGTAATATAATCTTATTTTGCTAGATTTTGTCTTTGGAGGTATATATCAGGTTTTTGCTTTATAATAGTTGAATGGAGTGTGAAAGGCAAATTTGTTGCATTTCCTGATATTGAAGTCATTTGCATTCAGTCTTCAAGATTCGAGGAGCGGTTGTGGATGCAAAGGGACGTTATTGTTAATTGTGAATGGTGATTCTGAAGTAAACTGCAGCAAAGCACGTTTGTACCTGCTTTTATTAAAATTTGTCTCTATATAGCTTGCTTCATTTGTTTATGGTTCCCTTATAACTGTTTTTTTTCTTATTCAAGGACACGTTTAGTCATCATTGTCTTTTTTGAGTAATTGGATGGCAATAATTTTCCTGTTGTTTATACCTTTTTCTTTAAAGTTTGTGTATAAAAGAGTTTTCTTGGTGCCCTTTTTTTGGCTCATCAATGACTATATTTGGCTTATAAAAGTGGCAAAAGAAGTGGAGGTCAAGTGGGACTGGTGGGTGATTTGGCATGGAATCATACTTGGTTGTGGTACTGTTTATAAGCCCCAACATATAAATCTGGTTGTTGGATATTGGAAGTGATTGATGGATTACTGCTATTGCGGTTTGCTTACATGCTTTTGTCACTGACATTTTATTTCCCTCAATTGTCAATGCTGTGAATTCACTGCTCCTTTATAACTGCTCTAATGGGGTGTACTGATGCATTTTATCTATAACTATCAGATTGATGTTTGTCCAGATGGAAATATCAAATATCCCACAAGGGGCATTGATGCAATCTTGTAAGGAGATGTTCTGCCCACCCCTCATGCCCAGGTGCATATTGTTATATCTGACTAGATACAATACTAAAGATAGAGAAACAACACAGTTGTGTTATTTGAATGATGTATTCTTAATATTTAGTAGTGTAGTTGTAAGTTTTGGGTTCCGATTGGTCCACCCCAGTGCATGTATATACCCCATAACTACATTAATGTGAATTCCCCACCTCAATGGATGAATTGAATGTCATTAATTTATTTAATTGTGTTATGGTTTTCAATGGGTTGCAAACTGGGACTGCTACATGTTCTGAAGGCATGTTTTTGGTTATTCAATCTTTTTGCTTTATGTTTCCTATTTCTAAGTATTTAATATCATAAGGCATGGGTACTGTTGGATAAACTATATATAAGTGTTATATAGCAGTGAACCAATATTATTTTACATGACAACACTAAGTGCAGGTTATCTTATTAACACAATATTTAATTTCTTATTATGGGTGGTCATTCACCAAACAATATTACTTGAAACTGATGTTTTAAGTAATATTGTTTCGTGATTGACCTGAAATAAGATAAATATTGTGTTAACAACATAAATTATGTTTATACATTTAATGAAGTGCCCCAGTAACGTTAACGTCTCTGGGCGAATGGGAAAAAAAACAAAAACAAAAGAGCCTTGTGGCGAAATTAAAACTTGCCCAAATTATCAATTATGTTTTAACAGGTTATTTGCGGCGCATATTGATCGACGGAAATGCCGTAATATAGGCAGCGACGATATTAATAATCGATGTAAAAACTCCATACCGGCGACTTTTATGTGCCAGAAAAACGAATAAAACGTCTGGATATCTAACATGACAATAAAGAAAGTCGTTGCGATAAAATTTTTGCTGCAGTATGGATTATTTTTGACGATTTTATTACGTTGCAAATAACTATATTTTCAGCGAAAAATGATGATTGTTGAAAATAAAAAAAACTCCTGCGAAAAATTGTACACTTACGGCGATAATTATTTGTGGGAATAGATCATTTGTGGCGATTAACTGAACATTTGCGATGACATTTTTCGTTGCTTTTATTGTTTTGCCGCGATTGAAGAGCATGCAGGGACCACCATTTGCGGCACTTTTTTCTTTTATTGCAGCGGCGTAAAATCGCCGCAAAAAGGTCTTTATAGCAACAAGTTTTTTGAATCGTCAAAATTGATAAAAAACGGCTTTAGGATTTCGTTGAACGTGCAGTGATTAAAAATTGCCGCAATTAATCAATTATAGCGATTTTTTAATGTATTTGCGATGATTTTGAGCGCTGGAAAAGATCTGATTTCTTGTAGTGTCGTAGCAGCCAAGTTCATTTGGTCAAAGAGAAATTAATGAAAGCCAGGTTGCCATCCATATTAATCACCCTCTTTTGTTTTGACCCCTCGATGGTCTAAGAACAGTCCAATCAAGCTTTCGACCCTTTGGCTTCTTGAAAGAGCCTTTACTGTTATTTGGCGATGATTGTTGGTTACCTTGAACATGTTTTGGTAATTTATTCGGGTTTTTTGTGTCGTACACTACTTCAGGTTCCTTTCTTTTAAGAACTCCATTAGCCTTGCAATTTGATTTTTCAATGTTTGAGCACCCTACTCCATCAGTTGAGGATTCATCTTCTCTGTAAAATGCAAACAAAAGGAAAAATATTAGATGTCTCATGATCAGTACAAAAGAATATATTAAAAAAAAATGTTTTCCTCTGGGAATGCGGGCAAGCACCTAGTTGTGTTCACGTGTGGTAAGTTAAATGCATACCAAATGGATTCTGAACGCACAAGTTAACCCTCCACTACATTCTTACAGGGGTTGGAACCTTCATTTGAGTCAAAACCCATTGGCCACATGGTCCTAAAATTTTATATAAAGATCCCTCATATTCTGTTACCCATGTTTAATATAAAGTATTTTCTTTAATTTTGAGAACTGCTAAAGACACAAAAAGATTATACAAAAGTAAACTCACAAGCTGTTGTGGCTTGATGTGATATATTATATTGTAAAGTTATTTTTATTACAAAGTGGGACGTGTATTTATTTTTGTGTAATTCTTGTGTGGCTAAAGTATTTTCCTTAATTTTTCATGTTCAATTCACAAATTTCTTAACTTAACTAGTCTGTAGGTAAAATAATCAGCACCAAGATTTCCCTGTATCATTGTTAGAAGGTACTGCATTCTGCAAGTGAATAAAGATGTGGCAAAAAGAGACACATCCTTAAATATTTTCAGACCTACAAACCAATGAACTTTAAATGTGATTTTACAAAAAACAGACAAAGATAATATGCAGAAAACTAAAATTCCTAAAATACAACAAGCTGAGCATTCCCAAGGGGGAAAACCGTCATAATCAAACAGTAAAATGTATAAGATGCAGCAAACTGCATATGCCACAATTTCCAACTCCATTGCAAACAAAAGCTAGTATTTGGTTTTTGAAAAAATTTTGCCAGTATAAAGGGGTGTCTGATAATTCACTTCAATCAGTCCCAAATTCGCTCAACAAAGCCTTATGCCCTCCTTTTCAAGTAAGAACTATTGTGTCCCATCTTAGTTGTGGCCATGCTTTCTACAAATTACTTTTTAATGGTAGTTCAGTTTCTTTTCAGTGTGGCCGTACTAGAGAAAAGTCTTTCCAGAACATGCTCATTTTTACCTGTTTCTCCATTCTCCTAAATTAATGACATGCCATTAGAATTTAAACTTGGGAAGAATTACAATTTAAATGTTTACAGGAAGAATTACAACTGTGGATATGTGCTCAAGTTGCCTACCATTAGACTTTGAATTTCCAGAGGCTAGTGGAAGCAACCTCTATAGCTGAACAAGAGCACCATAGCCTGGCGATCGTGGCAACAAGTCAGAAGAGGAGGACTTATATTAGGGAAGGAAGCAGCTCAAGGTAACCCTAGAAATCCGTGTCTAAACTTGGGGCACGACCGCAAGTAACCATGGGAGTTCCCATTGGGGGTAGAGCACCCGTTTGCAGCCAATGCAATAAGTTCCATTTAGGAGATTGTTGTCAAGGCAAGAACAGTTGGTTTAGATGCCCCCAGACATGGCACTTCGCCAAGGAATACCCTAGTGTGGCCGAAGGTAGCGGACGAGGCCCTCGTGGAGGAAGGTCGGGCCAAAGACAATCCGTACAGGCCCGACTGTATGCTTTGATGACTAGAGAAGTTGATGAGGAGGCTCTAGAGACCCAAGAAAGTGGGAGTCATCACAGGTACAAACTTGCCTTATTTTTTGGAATTATTGCATTTTATAAAGCATATTATGAAGATTAAGGATGTTTGACTTTATCAGGAAGAGTTAAACTATAAGAATTTTACGCTTGTACCATGTTTGACTTAGGTGCGCCACAATCATTTGTATCTGCTACATTCGCACGAATGTATAGTTTACAAATGAAGTCCCTGCTGTAAACGGTAGTGGCTCTAATGATTGGAGAAGTAGCATATTCAACGGTTGCATTAGGTTGCCTTTTAGACTTGGGAGGAAGAGTGTAGGAAGCAGACTTGATAATGTTTAACCTTCTTGGGTTTGACATTATCTTGGGAATGGATTGATTGTTCCAACACTATGCTAGTATCAATTGCCGGAGTTGGGTGGTCAGTTTTCAACTACCCAAATAAGAAAGTATGGAGTTTGCGGGCAGTAGAGTTAAGAAGATACCTAGATGATATCAACCATTCAAGCCAAGAAATATTTGGCCAGTGCAGTGGAAGCATATTTGGTTTAGGTAGTGTTGAAACCAACGAAGGTGAAGTAGGTAATGGGGATTCCAGTTGTCGAGGAGTTCCCAAAAGTTTTCATCGACGATATCCCAAGGTTGCCTCCTGTTCAGAAAATTGAGTTGAATTAAAACTTGGAGCAGCTCCCGTATACAAGGCACTTATCGAATGGCACCATTAGAACTAAAGAAGTTGGAGGTGCAACTACATGAGTTTATGAACAAGGGGTTTATTAGACCAAGTTTATCACCATGGGGAGCGCTGGTGCTATTTGTTAAGAAGAAGGATGAGACTCTCAAGATGTCTATAGACAACTAGGAGCTTAATAAGGTGACAATAAAGAATAAGTACCCATTGCCCAAGATTGATTATTTGTTTGATCAATTACAAGGAGCAAAAGTATTTTCCAAGATCGACCTTAGGTTGAGGTATTACCAACTGAGAATCAAGGAGAGGGATGTGCCCATGACTGCATTTAGAACTAGATATGGGCACTATGTGTTTAGGGTAATGCCATTTGGATTGGCCAATGCACCCGCGACATTCATGGATATGATGAACCAGGTGTTTCGACCCTTCTTGGATACCATTTGAAGTGGTTTTCATCAACGACGTTCTAATCTACTCGCAAGATCTGGAGGACCACATGAACAACCAACAACCGGGGACTGGCAAAATTATAGAAGCATCAATTGTATGCAAAACTTAGCAAGTGCGAGTTCTGGTCGAGTGAAGTTAAAATCCTTGGGCATGTAATCTCCTGGGATGGAGTAGCAGTGGACCCCAGCAAGATTGAAGTAGTAATAGTCTGGCCGCTTCCCATGACTATACATGAGATCAGAAGTTTGTGGAAGGTTTCTCCAAACTCTCTGGTTTCGCGAAGAGTACGAATGCCTAGTGGGTTCCCAAGCCCATGAACATTCCAACTGATTATTTTCATGGCTACTGGCAGGGTTGAACACCAATCACTACCGATAGTTTCTGATTATTCCCGCTTTGAGCACCATCTGTTTCCTTTAGAGCTTGAGGCTTCTTCAACACTCAAGCTCGATCTTCCTCAAGCACCCATGGCTCCTTCCTCTTCTTGTTAGTAACCTTGAACGGGATATTCTGTAGCTGGGCTTTGCTAATTTGGAACATATGTTTCCATTTTCTTCCTTCCAACACATCAGGCTTTCTGATACAATGAGCCTTTATACTCTCTAGCAAACAATCCTCCCTAGGCCCGTGGCCCTCAATAGGCCCCTTAATAACATAATTCACATTCACAGAATCTCCTATTCCCATGATTCCCTCCTCCAAATCAAACTCTCACTCCAAACCTTGCGTAACATCAGCATTTTTCGTTATCAACTAAGATTTATCAGCCATTGCAGTTTCCTTCTTGTCCTTTGATGTCCCATAATTGCAGGGATCTTGCTAGTCAGCATTGATTGAGGAATGTTTTGGCTGTGATTGACTCCCATAATTAACCCTGTCTGTTCCCATGAATCTAACTGCTTGTTTCTCCACCGCCGGAGTCTCGATCGGAGAAGGATGTCCAGCTTGTCATTTTTGATCTCGTTGATCCCACCCATGTCCACCATTACTACTTGCTCGCAGCCACTGCCCATAAGGAAAGCATTCTGTATCACCTTCTTGATGGCCACCTTACCACCTTTCGCATTCTTTATGACTATGGCCAATTCTACCACAACAGTAACATAAATATGGAAGCCGTTCATAAGAAAATCAGACCCAGACTGGTTCATGTGATCCCAGGCTCAACTTTAACCCATACTAGCATAAACTCCCCCTAAGCCATCTCACCTTTCTCAAGATCCACTTCCTCCACTTGTCCTACCTTACTCCCAATGAGATGTCCTATGCATTCATTTCTCACACTAAATGGATGATCATGAAGACGAATTCAAAATAGTGCCTCTATGAGTTGAATTCGATGAATAGGTTGATTACCATCTACCTCTTTGATCAACACCAGATGTTTGTCAAAAGACCAAGAGCCCTCAATAATAACTTTCTTTTTATCACAGATATCATCAAACGCGATCAATATCAACATTGAATTCAAATCTTTGAACCGAACATTCTTCACAGGTCTCCATATTTTCTTCATCATTTTTTAGAAGCCTTTATGTTATAGTGCTGAGATGTCAATAGTTGAGCAATCAAGCACTTTTGTCCCTGAGTAATAGCATCTTCTAGTTTCTGGGTCTCCACTTGGATTTCCTCCTACTCACACTCCATCAAAGACAATCGCTTATAGAGTTCCTCCAAATTTTCCTCCATCAAACCATCAAAAATCTTGTACAAGACAGGGATGAGAACCTTTACATGGGAGAGCCTATTTTCGACTGGCTTTTGTTTGGGTAGAGATCAGGGACTTTGGCCCTTTAGTCAATGCATTGCGAGCAAAGAAGGGGTTGGGCTAGTAGCATGAAGGTCGGCAAGTCAAGGGACTTGTGTTCTGACAGGCTGTTGTTTTGGCAAAGGTGAGGGGCTTCAACCCTTAGCCAATGCATCGTGGCCAGCCAAGTGGCTGGGTTGGTACCCCATGAAGGTCGGCAAGTCTAAAGACTTGTTGCTTACTGGCTGTTGTTTGGGTAGAGCTCGAGGACTCCAGCCCTTTAGCCAATGCATCGTGGGCAGTCAAGGGGTTGGGCTCGTAGCACGAAGGTTGGCAAGTCAAGGGACTTGTGTTTCGACTGGCTATTGTTTAAGCAAAGCTCGGGGCTCTGATCCCTAGCCAATGCATCGTGGCCAACCAAGTGGTTGGGCTTGTACCACGTGAAAGTCGGCAAGTCTAGACTCTTGTTGCCGACTTGCTATTGTTTGGGCAGAGCTCAGGGATTCTGGCCCTTTAGCCAATGCATCGGGGGCAACCAAGTGGTTGGGCTTCTAGCAGAAAGGTCAGCAAGTCAAGGTTGGAGCTCAAGGACTCCAACCCTTAGCCAATACATCGCAGCCATCCAAGTGGCTGAGCTTGTTTGATTGAAGCTTTTAGATTTAGAAGAATGGAAATGTGTTCTTAGGTGCTTTTATTGATAAGTTGTTAGCTACATCATCAGGTGGCATCACGGCCTTTATACAAAATATTTTCTCAAGTGCTCAGCTTTCCATGGGTGGGGCAATTCACAACCTTTCTAGTCCTTGAGTCGATAAGAGCCAGGTCTTTCGCTCATCGTTACCATGAATGGTCCTTCCCATCGGGGCCCAAGCTTTCCTTCTTCCTGGGAGGTGATGCCCGTTTTCTTCAGGACCATAACTCCTACTTTGAAGGCTTGACGTCGGACTTGTTTGTTAAAGTATTGTGCAGCCTTTTGCTTGTTGGTGATTGTTCGGCTTACTGCTTCTTCCCGTCTTTCTTCTAGGAGGTCCAAGTTTTCTTTTAACCTTTCGTTGTTGTGGGTTAGGCCGAAGTGTTGTATCTGATATGTGGGCATTGCCACCTCTGCCTGGAGTACAGCTTCGGTCCCATAGACGAGGGAGAAGGGTGTTTCTCCCATGGGGGTCTTGACTGATGTTCGGTAGGCCCATAGTACGCTGGGAAGTTCTTCAGCCCATCTTCTCTTCTGGTCTCCTAGCTTCTTCTTCAGAATATTAGGTAGCATCTTGTTGGTGGCTTATACTTGTTTGTTTGCTCGTGGGTGTCCTGGAGATGAATACTTGGTTTTGATCTTGAGTTCTGAACACCAGTCTCGATAATGGAAGCAATCGAACTGCCTCCCGTTGTCTGATATGAAGCTTTGGGGGATCCCGAACCGACAGACTATGAACTTCCAGAGGAATCTTGTTATGGCTTAGGTAGTGATCGTTGCTAGGGCTTCTGCTTCCACCCATTTTATGAAGTAATCGACCGCCACTACTACGAACTTCACTCCTCCTTTACCCCCGAGAAATAGAACGATAAGGTTGAGTCCCCACTGTGCAAAGGGCTAGGGGGAGATAATGGAGGTTAGTTCTTCAGGTGGACAGTGGGGGATCAGCACATGCTCTTGGCACTTAGAGCGGTTCTTTACAAAGTCCTTTGCATCTCTGAGAGAGTTGGGCCAATAGTACCCTGCGCATGCGACTCGTGCTGCTAGCCCTATTCTGCTGGAGTGGTTTTTGTAGACTCACTCATGTATCTCGGCCAGTATGTATTGGGCTTCTTTGGGCGATATGCATCTTAGGAGGGGCTTAGTGAAGCCTCTCCTATATAGGACTCCTTCCACCAACGTGAAGGCATGCCTGATCTTCCGTGCCTCTTCCAAGTCGTTCGGTACAATCCCCCGTCGAGAAACTTTATGATGTCAATGGCCCACTTTGAGGACTACGATGACTGGATCGTGGATACTCTGATTCGGATAGCCGGTGTGTCGATCGTTCAGGCTATGGTGTGGCCTGGAAGGGGGGTTTCTTCCTGGCCTGAGGCAGCAGCCTTTGCCAAATGATCTGCCTTATGGTTTTCTCCCCTAGGGATCTGTTGGATGCAGAAGTATTTGAAGATGTCGCGCTTCTCTCCTACGTACTGGAGATACTTCTTTAATTTCTCTCCTTTGGTGGCAAATTGTCTCGTAACTTGAACGACCACCACTTGCGAGTCGGCCTTTACCACGACCTCGGTAGCGCCCAAATACCTGGCTACCTTTAGTCCTGCTAGTAGCACCTCATACTCAACCTCGTTGTTGGTGGCCTTGAAGCTGAGTTTGATCGCATAGTTGAGTTCTTATCCAGACTTTGTGACTATGTGCACCCTCACTCCCCCTAGCCCACAGGATGAGCCGTCGATGTAGACCTGCTAGGGCTCGTCTTGGGGTGCAATTGTTATCTCTTCAGTGGGGGGGAGGTCCTCAATGTCGAACTCGCTCAGCTTGATCGCCCAATTTGTCATCCGGTCGGACACATCGAGGTTCTGCAATATTTTTCTGAGTTGGACATCTGTGAGTACCGTCATCAAGTGAGCTTGGAAATATGGCCTCAGTCATCTGACGACGATGACCAATGCGAATGCTAACATATCCGTTTGGGGATACCTGGCCTCAACTCCTCAAAAAGCTCAGCTCATGTAGTAGACAGGCAGTTGGACTCCCTCCTCACTCTGGATCAGGACCACAGACATGACGTTCGGGGTCACTGCTAGGTACATGGTCAAGTCTTCCCCCAAGCTGGTCTGACTGAAGAGTGGTGGGTGGGCCAAATACTCTTTCAATTCACTGAAGGCCCGATTGCACTCATTGTCCCACTCCCGTGCCTTTCTGAGGACCTTGAAAAAGGGGAGGCAGTGGTCGATTGACCTTGCAATGAAGCGACTCGGGGTGGCCACTCTCTTGCTAACCTTTGGACCTCATTGATCATTCGTGGTGGCAGCATATCCACAATCGCCTTGACCTTCTCGGGGTTAGCCTTGATTCCACTCTCTGAGACCATAAAGCCCAAAAACTTCTCCGACTAAACGCCAAAGGCACACTTCAGTGGGTTGAGCTTCATCTTATACTTTCTGATACTGCAAAGGCTTCCCTAAGGTCATCAAGGTGCTATTCGGGCTTCCTACTTTTGACCAAGAGGTCGTCCACGTAAACCTCCATATTTCGCCCTAACTGTTCTTTGAGCATTCGGTTGACCAACTGTTGGTATGTTGCACCTGCATTCTTGATACCAAACGACATGGCTTTGTAGCAATAGAGCCCCAGTCAGTGATAAAGGTTGTCTTCTTTTCATCATCTGAGTTCATCTTGATCTGGTTATATCTGGAGTATGCGTCCGTGAAGATGAGCAGGGGATGTCCGGCCGTCAAATCTACTATCAGATCTATCCGTGGCAGCGGGAAGCTATCCTTTGGACATACCTTGTTTAGGTCGGTGAAGTCCACACACATCCTCCACTTTTCGCTTGCTTTTTTTTACCAAGACTACATTGGAGAGCCAAGAGTTGGACAACTTCTTCGGCAATGGTCGTATACTTCTCTGCATTAAAGCTGTGACGCTTTTGCTTGATTCACTTTGCCTTGGGGTTCAAACTGAGACGATGCTCGATGATAGACATATCGATCCCGGCAATCTCTTTGTGACTCCACGCAAACACGTCTTGGTGCTCGGTGAGGAGCTGCTTAATGGATTAGCGCAGCTCGAGGGCCATCTTAGTTCCTACCCGGACAGTGCATTCCTATCTTCTCAAATCTACCGGCACTAGTTGCAGAGGTATTTTGGGCTCTGCTTGCCATAGGGCCTCCTCGTCCCTTACTTTCTTGTCCAGCTCGGTTAGGGCCAGAGCTGGAGGCAGGCCTATATCCTCTTGCACTCCTTCGAGAGATTGGACTTCGATTGCCTCGAGCTTCATCTCTTGGGCGTAGCACTCTCTTTCTAGCTTTTGCTCACCGTGCATTTTAGCCACCCCCATGGGAGTTGGGAATTTTACCTTCAGATGGTAGGTGGATGTCACCGCCCTCAGGTGGTTTAGGGTTGGACGTCCCAGAATCTTGTTGTAGGAGGAGGGAGCCTTTACTACAAGAAATTCCACCATGGTAGCAGCCATTCTGGGTGCCGTTCTGGCCAAGATAGATAAGGTGATTACTCTGATGGGTTGGATCATATCTCTGGTGAAGCGTTTGAGGGGTGTCGGGGCCAAGCACCATTGATCGAGCGTGATCCCCATCCAAATGAATGCCTCCCAGAATAGGATGTCGGCAAAGCTGCCATTATCGATCAGTACTCTCCTCGTCCAGTAGTTGGTGATTTGCACAGTCATGACTCAGGCGTCATCATGGGGGTGCAACATGCCTTCCCCATCCTTCTCACTGAAGGTTATGAGATGCTCGCTCGAGTGGCTCCTAGTGCCTGGAGTTGCCCTATAAGTGGTGAATACTTCCTCATACCTGGCCTTTCTAGTGTGGGCCCTCCTTGTCGACGAGGTGGTTCCTCCTCCGGCATATTCCCTGGCTATCGTGTGGATCTTGCCAATTGGGCCTTCTCCTCTGGCTTAGCTTCTCTAGCGCAGGCTTGTTCTGTGGTGCTCTCTGGCCCTTCTCCTGGTGGGGCTTTAGATTTTTCATAGCCGTGTACAGTCGTTGCGTCATTGACCATGCCTCTCGTCGCCCTATTGATCTATTAGGTCTTCCATTTCCTCCATCTTCCGCTTCCTGGTGAAGCAATCCTCCGTTCGATGGCTGTTAGTCTTTTGATAGGTGCAGTACATGGGATGGGCCAAGTCCTGTTGTCGTTCTCCCTGCATACTGGGATCTCTTTCTATCTCCACTGCTAGGTTGGAGTGGATGCGCAGTTCGCCCCTTCCAAGCGTGGGCTGCTCATCCTTGTGTTTTGTTTCGTGTGCCTTCTTTGGCCAACTGGGTGGATGCACGGTCCGCCTATGCATGTTTTCCCAGCTTGCCCTACTGCCTTCTTGTTTGCTTTTCCAGCTCAATTCACTGGGGGTTGTCAGCACCCGAAGCGTGTCTATGGCATTTATAAAACTATCAGCACGGTCCATGAACTCCCTTAACGAAGTCAGGGTCTTTCCCGCAATCTTAGTCATGAAGGGGTTGCGAGGCCAGATCCCCCCCAACAGCGTTGCCAGGATGATTTTCTTATCCTACTCATTTGTCGTCATGCACTCTGTGTTGAACTGAGAGAGGTATGACTTAAGGCATTCATCATCATTTTGCTTCACAGTCAGGAGGTAGGCAGAAGGTTGCCTCATTTTCTGACTCACCATGAACTACATCAAGAAGAGACGGACTAGCTCGCTGAAGCTGATGATGGCCTCGGGCAAGAGGGACCTGAGCCATGCTCTTCGCTCCCCCTTCAATGTGAGGGGGAATGCCCTACATGCGACCTCGCTCGGGATCCCATACAAGGTCATATGGGCCTTGAAGGTTTCTAGATGTTCTAAGGGATCCTTCGACCCATCGTATGCATGTATCTGTGGAACTTTGAATCTCAGAGGGAGAGAGACCGCCATAACGTCGATGCTATATTGCAGCTCAATGCTGGTGAGTGGCTAGTCTACTGTGGACGGTGGGCCTACCCATTTGACCACCTCATCATACTTGTTCTCGAGTTTCAGGAACTCAAGGTCCACCCTGCATTGTTCTTCTTCGGCTGCTACTGCCTCAGGGGGACGATGGGTCTCAAAGTTGTGGCTTTCCTGGTCTCCCTCCGGTTCTCCACCGCCCCTTCGGAAGGCGATATTTTCCTGGTGAAGAGCTGCCATTTCTTCATTGAGTTTCTGTATTGTTGTAGCTTGCTCATTGACCCTTCATTCCATTGCTAGCCTTGAGAGCGCGTTGTTGCCGGCATACGAAGGACACACTACTATAGGAAATAATATCCCACAAACGACACCACTGTTGATGTTGTGTTTTACGGCTTGGGTAACTCCACTCTTTTGGGGGCTCGATATTGGTTCCTACTAAGATGAGGAGTGGTGAGCTTGGGGTCCATGGTACCTCCGATGCTCAAGTCAGTTTTGGTGAGGGAGATGAAGAGAGAGTATCGAGAGAGAATGATAGTAAGAGTGTACATAAGTGTCAACCTCTTCACCGGTTGTGTGAGGAGGTTATTTATACCTGGCTGGCTGGCTGACCTTTATGGTAATGGGTGTGTCACTCCGCATGGGATTAGTTGTCCCTGGCATTCACTTGCTTCCGTGCAGATCATTTAGAACGGAAGGTGACTATTCCTGACATCCAAGATTCACATTGTGTCGTACTGAGGCTTGGGATGCATTAAATGCGGCGTGGCTTCCCTTCATGGCTTTCTCCATCTTATTAATGCGGTGTGGCCTAAGCCAAACATCCTCACTTCTCTGATACGTTTGTGTGCCGAGGTTCAGTTTCAGGGGATGTCCTTGCTTGTCAACCATTGGGGTGTCAAACTGTTCCTCCTGCTACCCTTCTGTCAGTGTAGCCTATCCGGCTGCTCCTCCTCTTGGGCTTCCTGGGCTGGGCAGTATCCTTGGTCATGGGCCCGTGCCCACTCTTCGATCCCTGCCCTGGGGGATTATTCCCCTCACATGGAATTAAAAGACTTAATGAGTAATTAATTATTTTAAAGGTAAAGCACATGAACTATTTTAATATTTAACCATTTTTATTTTGCTAAAATGGCTTCAAAATCGTTATATACTCGCACTGTTATGAGAAGATGGATGTGTTTGACTTGGATTAACGGCCACCCTTGCAATATCGATCCAATCAGTTTGCACTATTTCGAGTCTTAAAAGGCAAACCCTTGATATAAATTTCCTATGTCCCTTGTGGGATCGCTGATGGGCTGTGCACGGGATGCTTTTGCCTAGGCCCGCAAGCCCATATCCTCAGCAAAGCATTAAAATTAATGCTTTTGTGACGTTGGATTGATTCGAACCTTTTCCATTAAGGCAGAAAATTTAATGGTTTTGTGACGTTGGATTGATTCAAACCTTTTTCATTGAGGCAGAAATTGGCCACCACTGTCCACTACAGCTGAACAACGAATGCTTTGTGCTTTAATCATTGACCTGCTTTAAACGTTTTCTGCTTTAAATATTGACCTACTTTCTGTTAGGGTTCCTTGAGAAAGGAATAGAGGAGGACGAAGGGATGACTCTGGGAAGAAGCTTCGAGACTCAAGGAACTGAAGTGAAGTGGAAGTGAAGTTAGAAGAACTCTATACGCACCGTTTGCTACAAAAGTGGAACGCACCGTTTGGGAAGTAGTGGAGCGCACCGTTTGGGAAGAAGACTTGCTGTTTAGCATGCAGGCAGCAGTGCCGTTTAATGTCTTTTATTGTCATTTTCATTTGCTTTGTAATTGCTTTCTGTTAGAATAAGGGACACGTGTAAGCAGCTTAGGTGATGAGTTTGTTAGGCTGCTGAGTATGTAATCCGTAGTGGTACGCGGAAGGAATCATCGGGAAAAAACGTCTGAACAATTGTCCTTTGTTTTGGAGGTTGAGGGATCCCTCGAAGTACCCTAATGGCTCACTGATTTTCTCAGTGCCTTTTATCAAACAGTTTGTCTGCAACATTCTTCCATCCTCATATCTTCTATTCATACATCACTCCATTACACTTCATACACACAATATCCTTACAATTGGTATCACGAGCCTACAATTCTAATGGCTGATAATACACGTTCCAGCAAGCAAACTCAGGAGCTTCTTACTCAACATAACCAACGTTTTCATGAGCTACAAGAATAGATGAATCAAATGAATGATATGCTCAGAACTATGATGGAAACTCAAACACAACTACAAGCCCAGCTGGCTCTCTGTGAGCCACTACCAGAGATGGAAAATGAAAACAGAAGGCCATTGCAGCGTGGAGTCAGGCTTGAGTTTCCTCACTTTGATGGTCAGGACCCGGCAGCTTGGATCTTCAAGGCTTCTCATTATTTTGAATACCATCAAACAACACCTGCTCATCGACTCCTCATGGCATCATACCACATGAACGGTGAAGCTCTTGTTTGGTATCAAGATGCTGCAGACACGGGGCAATTTCAGTGTTGGCAATCCTTCATTGAGGCCCTCCAGCTGAGTTTCAGGCCTACAGCTTATGATGAACCCATGGAGGCCTTCACAAGGTTGAAGCAAACCTCCTCTCTGGCAGAGTATAAGGGTCGGTTTGAAGCTCTCTCTAATCGTCTGAAGGGATTAACTGATTCTCATAAGTTGAGCTGCTTCCTTAGTGGCCTCAAAGATGAGATCCGACTCCCTCTTCGCATGTTCAATCCCATTAACTTGAATGCAGCATATGGCCTCGCACGGATTCAGGAGGAGTACTTAGTTAGTTCCAGCAAACCAATAAAACAATGGGGAGAAAAAAGTAGTTCATCTAATCTTACTGGGGGTCAAGGGACTTATTCAAGTTCTAGTTACAACAGCTATAATAAACCAGCAACACCGGCAGCAAGGGTTTATTCCACACAAATGGATGAAAAGCGATGCAAGGGGCTATGTTACCACTGTGGACATAAGTGGAATCCCGCACATATTTGTAAGTCCCCTAAAATTTACCTTATGCATGCTGTTGATGATACTATTGCTGAGAAAACAGAAGAGGTTTTTTATGATTCACATGAATTGGTGGATAATGTGCCCAAAATACAACCTGAAATCAACCCAGAAATTTCACTTAATGCCCTCACGGGTACACCTTGTCCTACTATTATGGGATTGAAGGGAAAGATTGGCTCCTCTGTGGTGATCATTTTGGTGGATACAGGAAGTACACATAACTTCTTGGACCCCTCCATTGTGACAAAAAATAATCTGTGTATGGATGGGTCTGGTCAACTTAATGTGAGGGTAGCTAATGGGGAGATTTTGCAAAGCTCGGGAAGCTGCAACAAAGTTTTAACATCTATCCAGGGCACTAATTTTAGCCCTTCATTTTTTATTTTACCCCTTGCCGGCTATGATGCTGTGCTTGGCATACAATGGCTGAACGGGTTGGGGTCCATTACTTGGAATTTTTCTAACCTCAATATGAAGTTTGAGTGGGGAAACAAGTGGGTGGAATTACAAGGCATTCAGCCTAGTGAGGTTACATTTACTAATGAGGGGGCTAAGTGTTTGATGAGTACATTTCACAAGGGTAAGGGACTTCTTTTGCAACTAATGGCAGTAGAAGTACAACGGCCTACAGAAAATTGTTGTCCAGCAATCACCAAACTGCTGGATTAGTTTTAGCAGGTTTTTCAGGAACCTGAAGGACTTCTACCAATTAGATCCCATGATCACAAAATAGTGCTGAGGGAAGGCACTAACCCCATTTTCACTCGTTCATACAAATATCCTCATTACCAAAAGGCCGAGATTGAGAAAATAGTGTCTGAGTTACTCACCCAAGGAGTCATAAGGCCTAGCAATAGCCCTTTTTCTTCACCCGTTTTGTTGGTCAGGAAGCAGGATGGGAGTTGGCGCCTATGTGTTGATTATAGGGCACTTAACCAGCAGACTGTAAGGGACAGATTTCCCATTCCAGTAATTGATGAGTTACTAGATGAGCTCCATGGTTCCTTGGTTTTCTTTAAATTAGACCTACGGTCTGGCTACCATAAGATACGGGTGGTTCCTGAGGATGTGCCTAAGACGGCCTTTCGTACATACGAAGGCCACTATGAATTTTTGGTAATGCCCTTTGGGCTTACCAATGCCCCGTCCACCTTCCAAGGGCTTATGAACACAGTTTTCAAACCATTTCTACGCCAATTTGTATTGGTGTTTTTTGACGATATATTGGTATACAGCAGATGCATGGAAGATCATTTTGGCCACTTAAAACAGGTCTTGAGGACCCTTCAGGAACATTACTTGTTTGCTAAAAGGTCCAAGTGTCTCTTTGCAGTCCCTGAAGTTGAATACTTGGGCCACATTATCTCAGGTAAGGGTGTCAAGACAGACCCTAAGAAATTAGCCACTATGCTGGAGTGGCCAACCCCTAAAAATATTAAGGCCTTACGAGGTTTTTTGGGATTGACGGGGTACTATCGGAAATTTATTCAAGGCTATGGACTGATTGCTGCCCCTCTCACTGCCTTATTAAAAAAGAATTCATTCTCATGGTCAGAAGGGGCTGCTAAGGCTTTTGGGGATCTTAAATAGGCTGTCACATTGCCACCTATTTTAAGACTTCCAGATTTTTCTCAAATCTTCACTTTGGAGTGTGATGCAAGTGGAGGTGGTATTGAAGCTGTTTTGATGCAGCAAGGGCAGCCAATAGCTTTTCTCAGCAAAGCTTTAAAGGGCAGGGCCTTAAACTTTTCTACTTATGAAAAAGAGCTCCTCGCTCTGGTCACAGCAGTACATAAGTGGCGCCCCTATTTATTGGGCCAAGCCTTTAAGGTTAAGACGGACCAACAGGCCCTCAAGTACTTATTGGAGCAAAAGGTGGGGACCGTGTCTTAACAAAAATGGATTACTGAGCTTTTGGGGTATGACTTCACCATTGAGTACAAACAAAGGAAGGAAAACAAGGTGGCTGATGCCTTGTCTAGAAGGCATGAAAATGATAACACTATGGAGGGCTCCCTGGCGGTTTTCACTTTCCCTACTCCATTGTGGATTGAGGAACTTAAGGGTACTTATGCATTCTCTCAGGAGCTGCAGGAGTGATTGGTAAAGTTTAATTCTGGCCAAGAACTTCCTAAAGGGTATTCTGTTCAGCAAGGTTTAATATTAAAGAAAGGGAGAATAGTTGTGGATCCTAACTCAGCTTTTAAGGGTAAAGTGCTGAAATTCATACATGATGACCCCCATGCAGGTCATTCAGGTTTTCTTAAGACATATCAGTGTGCCAAAAGGGATTTCTTTTGGATAGGGATGAAGAATGATATTAAATGGGCAGTCCGTGAGTGTGATACTTGTCAGGCCAACAAACATGAGACTATTCCCTATCCTGGTCTTCTTCAACCAATTCCTGTACCTGATCAAGCTTGGGAAGCCATATCGCTGGACTTTGTGGAGGGATTACCTAAATCCCAAGGGGCTTCTGTTATTTTAGTGGTGATAGATCACTTAACCAAGTATGGTCATTTTATTGCTCTCTCCCACCCTTATACGACACTGGTGGTCGATGAGAAATTTTTCAGGAAATTTTCAAACATCATGGCATGCCCAAGACTGTAATATCAGACAGGGATCCTATATTTCTCAGCTCATTTTGGAAATCTCTCTTCCAAATGCAAGGCTCTACATTGAATTACAGTTCAGCTTATCATCCTGAGACGGATGGACAGGCTGAAGCCTTGAACAAAACCCTAGAAGGGTACCTGCGATGTTATGCAGGGACTAAGCCTAAGGCACGGGCTCAGTGGATCTCTATGGCCCAATACTGGTATAATACATCTTACCACACAGCGACTAAAGTCACTCCATTTGAAGCCCTCTACGGCTACCCCCCTCCTCAGTTGGCTACTTACATCCCAGGCACTACCTCAAATGTTGTTGTGGATACCCATCTACGTATCAGAGAACAACTCAAGACACTACTCAAAAACAACCTCACAGGAGCCCAGTCACGAATGAAATTTAATGCTGATAAAAACCGCACAGAGAGAGCATTTTCAGTAGGAGACTACGTTTATCTCCGTTTACAACCTTACCACCAAAAGTCTGTGATGGCTCGCCAGAACTTGAAGCTCTCCCCGAGGTTTTATGGTCCTTTACGTGTACTCCAGCGTCTCAGTCAAGTGGCCTACAAGCTGGATCTACCTCTAAGCTCACGGATCCACTCGGTTTTTCACGTTTCATGCCTGAAACAAAAATTGGGGGCTCAGATCTGTCCCTTACCAAACCTCCCACCAACCAATAAAGAAGATGAAGTCTTACTTGAACCGGAGGAGGTGATTGACAGGCGATTGAAGAAAATGGGTCACAGCGCCACCACCGAGGTCTTGGTTAAATGGGTTGGAGCGGGCCATGAAGATGACAGTTGGGAGTCTCTGTGGAAGTTAAGGGAACTTTACCCACACCTTATGGGCAAGGTGCTCTAAGGGGGGAGCATTGTTAGGGTTCCTTGAGGAAGGAATAGAGGAGGACGAAGGGATGACTCTGGGAAGAAGCTTCGAGACTCAAGGAACTGAAGTGAAGTGGAAGTGAAGTTAGAAGAACTCTATAAGCACCGTTTGCTACAAAAGTGGAACGCACCGTTTGGGAAGGAGTGGAGCACACCGTTTGGGAAGAAGACTTGCCGTTTAGCATGCAGGCAGCAGTGCCGTTTAATGTCTTTTATTGTCATTTTCATTTGCTTTGTAATTGCTTTCTGTTAGAATAATGGACACGTGTAAGCAGCTTAGGTGATGAGTTTGTTAGGCTGCTGAGTATGTAATCCGTAGTGGTACGCGGAAGGAATCATCGGGAAAAAATGTCTGAACAATTGTCCTTTGTTTTGGAGGTTGAGGGATCCCTTGAAGTACCCTAATGGCTCACTGATTTTCTCAGTGCCTTTTATCAAACAGTTTGTCTGCAACATTCTTCCATCCTTATATCTTCTATTCGTACATCACTCCATTACACTTCATACACACACAGTATCCTTAGACTTTCGGCCATAATCTGATCTCTCTTTCCCCACAACTCATAAATTTTAAAATAAACTTCAAAATAATATTAAAAAATATATTTATAATTATGTATGTTGAAAATTTTCTCTATGTACGTTCTTAATATGTTTCCATACGATTTTAAATGATATTTTTAAAATTAAAAGGAAAAAATCAGTACATTAATTATCATCATATACAATGTAATTTTCGAAAGAGGCCAAAAGAGCAAGTGAAAGATCATATAGTTGGACGTTTACCTTACCAATGCACCATGCATGGTGCATAATACCAATTAGCAAAAAAAATATATTAGTATTGGTATTGCATGTTATCATTATATATAATGTAATTTCCGAATCATGAGGTGAAAGGATTAGGTGAAAGGATCTTATATTGTCTACCTAACCACTACAACACAATTTATCTTTTGTGATTGAGGAAACTGTCACCAAAAATTGCCAAAACGTCAGTAAAGATATTTGGTGAAGGTTTGAAACCGTCACCACAACCGTCACCTAATGTGCGACACAGAAAACAATTGGTGACGATTTACTGTTGAACCATCACTAAAAATATTTTTAGTGACGGTGGGAGGTGTTCCGTTTGGTTGAACGTTCGAACGTTCTCTTTTTTTGTGACGGTTGAGAACTGTCACAGAAAGTAATGTTTGAACCTCGAACTGAACGTTCGAACAGCAACCCGACCGATTGGTGTTCGAATGAGAGAAGTTGACGTTCATTGATTATAGTTCGAACTTATCATATTTACGTTCAAACGTTTATGCGTCCGAACATTAATTATAATAAACGTTTGAATATCCGTTTGAACATTAACGAACCAATGTTTAAATGTTACGAGTTTAACATTTGGATGTTATTTCGAATGTAAACGAAGGAGTGTTCGAATACAAGTGGTACGCTCGGAGGTTTGTTCGAACGTTAATCGTTTAATCATACGAACATTTTGTTCGTTTGAGGGTCAATATGTTCGAACGTAGCATCTACGTTCGAATGTTACTATAAAATTTTATGTATTCATGTTCGAACGTTGGTTCGAATGGGAACCAAGGTTCGAACGTTTTTACTTTACATTTGAACGTACAGATGAGAAATACTAATTTCATAAAATTTAAAAGCATACCAATTGTATCAAATTACATAACATCAATTAAAAAATAACAATGTCTTATAAAATTTTAAAATTAGATATTAAAACTAGCCACCACTACTGATAAAATTTATTTCTTCTTTTTTCCTCGTCCACCGTGATTTTGTTGCAACGACATAACATGCTCCATTTCTACCATCATCTCCCTTTGCACTTGCTCTTGGATTTCACTGCGTATTCTTTCCTCTTGGTCTCTCTGTTGGTCCTGCAAACGTGTCTCTAAATGAGACTGTCGTTCTAAGAGAGACTCTAACTCTTGCTGTCTCGACCTCATATACTCATTCTCACGCCGTGCAGCTTCTAAATCTTTGGTAAGATTATTAATTTATGAAGTCGATGAGATTAAGGAGGATGAACATCTATACTTGATAGATCGTCCCAAACCTCTTGCCATACTAGACTGCGGCCCGAGCACTTGCGTGAATATGTCTATGTCACTAGGAGAGGATTCCCTAGAAGCTGACTGCATCTCCATCATTTTTTCCTGCAATTTGAAAGGTAATGATCGTTAATAAGTAACAGAAATAGAAAAACAAATATTGACATGTTACATAATTTATTTAACAAAATTAACATTGCTTATATAATTATCTGCAGCGACAGGATCCATCCACTCACTATGCTCATTAGTGTGAGCAGCAGTATAGACATGAATGAGGGAAAAGTTTTCAGGATCATCACGTTTCTAACAAAGCGACATTAGCAATTTTAAAAAGATAATGTTTGTACTTAAATAAAAGAATATCAAAAAAATAAATGAATTTTTTAATTTTTTAATTACCATTTTTTCAAGAAGATGGTAGAATAACTTATGCAAAAATACGTGACAGTCATGACTTTTCAATCTATTGATTTTCCAGTCATCAGGACTCACGCATCTATCAATATTTGAAGCATAACCATCTTGCAATTTCACACCTTGTAACCATTTGCAAAAGTCCATCCTCTCCTCCATCGTCATCGTAAAACATGCATGTGGCATGACCACCCTATTGCCTTCTACTCGTAAATGTAGATTATGTTTAATTCTCATTCTATCAAGATCTTTTCTCGTCTTGATTGTGTCCTTCGTCTTTTTGTTAATGCTCATCAACGTGCCCAGTATATTATTACAAATATTATTCTCTATGTGCATTACATTCAAACTATGTCGCAACATATAGGACGACCAACACGGCAAGTAAAAAAAAAATACTACGCTTTGTCCAATTCAATTCTGCTGCGCCTCATTTTCTCTTGTTCCTTCCCTAAGCTTTTCCAAAATTGTTCGCTCTAACATGTACCAGTTGTTCCACTATCTCTTCCCAGACAGCTCTTTTGGTGCAATTCTATCCTGTACTCTACCATCAAACTTAGCACATTCTCTTCTCCATGCATGATTTGCTGGTAGATAACGTCGATGACCCATAAAACACAACTTCTGAGAATATTTTAACCACTCACTAGCAGTTACTTTATTACACATCAGACACGCTAACTTCCCTTTCGTACTCCAGCCGGAAAGATTCTCATATGCCAGAAAGTCATTTATGGTCCACATTACCGCAACATGCATTTGAAAAGATGTCGACGTGGATGCATCATAAGTTCTAACGCCTGTTTCTCATAACTCTTTCGGCTCTTCAATCAACGGCTGCATGAATACATCAATGTCATTCCCAGGTGATCTTAGGCCGGGGATAAGTAAAGTTAACAAAAAGTTAGGCACCTTCATGCACCTCCATGGTGGAAGATTGTACAGAATCAACACTACCGGCCAAGTGCTATAACTTGTACTCATATTCCTAAAAGGGTTGAATCGATCGGTTGTGAGTCCCATTCACACGTTCCAAGCTTCTATTCCAAATTCTGGATATTGATTATCGAAAGACTGTCACGCAAGTGAGTCAGCAGGGTGCCCCATATATGCGTCATCTTTAATTTATCAATGAATACTATAAACTCACAAACTATTCAAAAACTATACGAACAATAATTACAATATTTCAAAAGTAAGCATAAAATGTATAAACACATTGCTAAAGTTTAGAAATATACTTTGCACTCACAATATCCTTTTACAAATCAAAAGCTTCCAACTTGTCAAAACAACCAATCATTCAAAAAAATACAACACTAACTTATTAGAAATATATATAACAAAAACACAGGACAAATATCCTAAAATTTAGGAAAATACAAAAGAAAAATAATTTTTTCTTACCAAAACTCAACTTAACTCTCACTCTATCTCTCTCTCAAACCCACGTCCCTATCTCACTCTAACACTCTCTCACTCTATCTCTCTCTCTCTAACCGACAACCCTTTCTCACTCAACTCTCTCTCACTCTAACTCTCTCTCTCTCTCTAACCCACAAAGACTATCTCTCACGTCTCTCTCTTTTGCGCACATGGGAGAAGCAGCATAAATGAATTTGCTGCCTCCCGTGCGTGTATTCATTCAATTATAAAATTTTTAAACAAAACCTTCAAACGTTTAAGTTGTACGTTTGAACGTTATAATATCCCGCCCAATTTTTAGTAACCGCTCGAACGTTAAAAAACTCGAGCATGTTTTCTGTGAAAGACGTTCGAACGTTCAGATCATCACAAAGATACCTAAATCGAGCGGGGAATTTCTTGCACTTTTATTTTCATGTTCGAACGTTAAGAAATTTCTCGTTCAAACGTTTACCATTCCCAATGATTTTTATCGACTGACATTCAAACGTAAAATTTCAACGTCCGAACATTCAGATCATCACAGAGATACCTAAATTGAGCGAGGAATTTTCTGCACTTTTATTTTCATGTTTGAACGTTAAAAAATTTACGTTCGAACATTTACCATTCCCAATGATTTTCTTCGACTAACATTCGGACGTAAAATTTCAACGTCCTAATGTTGAGATCATCAGAGAGATATGTAAATCGAGTGGGAATTTTCTGCACTTTTATCTTTATGTTCAAACGCTATAAAATTTACGTTCGGACGTTTACATTGAAAATATACATCTGGTGAAAATATATGTTCTAACGTTTTAGATCATCACAGAGATGACTAAATCGAGCGGGAAATTTCCCGCATTTTTCACATTCTAACTTTTTGTCACTATTTTTTTCTTTCATGCATAAAACTAATAACAAAACTTATATATATATATATATATATATATAATACACTACATAGTATATATATAGTGAAAACGAACAATTTGTTCAGAAGAGCCCGTGAAACAATTTGTTTCAGAATGCCACCATAACCAATGTTAGAGGTATCTGTTTCAATAATTTTAAATGAATTAGAGGTAGGGATACTAAGGCACGGAAGAATCTTAACATGTGCTTTGATTTTCCTTACCAGATTAGTATGGATTTCTGTCCAAGGGGGAGGATTAGAAAGGAGTCGTTTGAACAAAGGACGACATTGTTTCCTCATATCCTTGTAGAAATCAGCAATGTAGTTGAGAGATCCTAAGAATCTCTGCAGTTATTTTTTGTCAGTAATGACATCAAGGAATTTGTCGGCAAATTCAATGGCTCGTTGTATGGGCCTGATTTTGCATTCAGAGATATCATAACCAAGGAATCTGATTTTGGTTTAGAATAATTTGATATTTTTCGCAGAAACGACAAAACCATTGATTCTAATTATGTCTAGAAATGAATTTAAGTGTTTTCAGTGTTCATCAATATATTTAGAAAAAATAAGGACATCATCTATATAGACGATGGTGAAAGCAGTGAATGAATTGAAAATATCGTTCATGATATTTTGAAACTCACTTGAGGCATTTTTGAGACCGAATGGCATCACATTCCATTCGTAATGACCAAAGGGGGTAACAAAGGCTGTCTTATACCTATCTGACTCGGCTATTCGGATTTGCCAAAAACCGGATTTTAGGTCAAATTTGGAGAAGACAACAGCATCACTCAACCTATGAATTAAGTCATTTTTATTGGGAATAGGGTACCTAATCCACTCTAAGACTTTATTCAAGGGTTTATAATTAATGACTAGATGCGGGATACCTCTCTCTAGTTCAGCATTTTTCTGGACATAAAAAGCAGGACAAGACCAATGCATTATATATATACTATATAGTAATGATTTTCTGGAATCACATCATCTGAGGGTCATAATTTGTATAACTTTCAACTTCATTCAACCCAGATCCATATTGTTCATAAATATATGACTTTCAACTTTATTCAACCCTATCCCACACAAATTTTTACACCATCGACATGGACACTTAATGTAGCCATGACTATCAGTAGAGGCCCGTACTGCTGGGACTCACTTAATGGACACCTATATTGATGTTTGAAGATACGTACGGCCCACTTTATAGCCACAAACGCAACAAATGAAGGTATGTAACTAAAACGTGATGACCAAGCTAGCTAGCTAGTCAGTCCTCTATATATTTATTACTTATAACACAATCATGGAGGATGTTTGAACATTACTTTGAAAACAAAATGGATCGATCCTCCCACTAAAACTGCATTTCTATTTACTGATCCAATGGCCATCCTCGTCTTTAATTTTTACTTAAATTACGATTCTAAACTTATAATTTTCTTGTTAAACATATTCAATAAAAATTCAAAAACAATACTCACAATATTTCAAATTCATTTCACAACAACAACATTATTCTCACATATTTCTACACATATTAATTCATCAATAAACACCATAAACTCACAAACTATTCATAAAATTCATAAACAATAATTACAATTATTTCAAGAGTAAGCATAAAATTACAACAACATGTATAAACATATTGCTAAACTTTAGAAATATAACTAGCACTCACAAATTCACTAATTGCCCTTCATTAGTAAGAGTAATTTGATTCCAATTAATCTATTTAAGAATTTGTACACTAGAATTTTGGGTATTAGATTGTAATAATAAAGTATATTGTTTTGTGCTAGTAATAAGAATTTGTGGTTCAAATATTCTTTTTATTAGTTTATAATAGATCATATATATATGATATATTATATTATTGATATATGTTATATATTATAATGTATACTACAGTCTATAACATATAGCATAATATATTATATATTATATTATAATATATATAGTATATTATAGTATATATAGATATATAGATATATTATATAGATAATGTATTACTGACATTCGAACATTGGCACCAAAACATTTTACGTTCGCACGTAAGTAGCCATAATGTTCGAACATATATGTGATGTTCGAACGTAAAATAAAATCTCATCTGTCTTTAGTGACAGTTTCCAAAAACCGTCACAGAAAAGGCTTTTTAGTGACGGTTTGGGGACAGTCATAATTTCTCAACCGTCACTAAAAAGCAATTGTGTTGTAGTGGTGACGGTTTCCTCCGTCACCAAAAATTGCCAAAACGTCACTAAAGATATTTGGTGACGGTTTGAAACCATCACCATGATTATCACCTAATGTGCGTCACAGAAAACAATTGGTGACGGTTTACTATTGAACTGTCACTAAAAATATTTTTAGTGATGGTTGAAGGTTTTCCGTTTGGTTGAATGTTTGAGCGTTACTTTTTTTGTGACGGTTGAGAACTATCACAAAAAGTAACGTTCGAACATCAAATTGAACATTTGAATGGTAACCCGACCGATTGGCATTCGAATGAGAGAATTTTACGTTCGTTGATTATAGTTCGAACGTATCATATTTACGTTCGAACGTTTATGCATCCGAACGTTCATTATAATAAACTTTCAAAATTCCATTCAAACGTTAACGGACAAATGTTCAAACGTAATGGGTTTAACATTCAGGCGTTATTTCGAATGTCAACAAAGGAGCGTTTGAATGCAAGTGGTACGTTCAGGGCTTTGTTCGAACGTTAATCGTTTAATCGTTCAAACGTTTTGTTCTTTTGAGTGTGAGTACGTTCGAACATAGAGGCCTACATTTGAATGTTACTATCCAATTTTATGTATTCACGTTTGAACATTGGTTCGAATGTGAACCAATGTTCGAACGTTTTTAATTTACATTCGAACATACAGATCAGAAATACTAATTTCATAAAATTAAAAAACATACCAATTGTATCATATTACATACCATCAATTAACAAGTAACAATGTCTTATAAAATTTTACAATTAAATATTAAAACTAGCCACCAATACTGATAAAATTTATTTATTCTTTTTCCCTCACCCATCGCAATTTTGTTGCAACGACATAGCACGCTCTATTTGCACCATCATCTCCCGTTGCACTTGCTCTTGGACTTCACTACATATTCTTTCCTCTTGGTCTCTCTGTTGGTCCTGCAAATGCGTCTCTAAATGAGACTGTCATTCTAAGAGAGACTCTAACTCTTGCTGTCTCGACCTCATATACCCATTCTCACGCCGTGCAGTTTCTAAATTTTTGGTAAGATTATTAATTCGTGAAGTCGATGAGGTTGAGGAAGATGAACATATATGCTTAATAGATCGTCCCAAACCTCTTGCCATACTAGACTGCAGCCCGAGCACTTGCGTGAATATGTCTATGTCACTAGGGGAGGATTCCCTAGAAGCCAACTGCATCTCCATCATTTTTTTCTATAATTTTAAAGGTAATGATCATTAATAAGTAAAGTATTAAAAGAAATAGAAAAAAAAAATTATTCACATGTTACATAATTTATTTAACAAAATTAACACTGCTTACATAATTATCTGTAGCAACAGGATCCATCCACTCACTATGCTCATTAGTGTGAGCAACGACATAGACATGAATGAGAGAAAAATTTTCAAGATCATCACGTTTCTAACAAAGTGACATACGCGATTTTAAAAAGATAATGTTAGTACTTAAATAAAAGAATATAAAAAAAATAAATGAATTCTATAATTTTTTAATTATCATTTTTCTAGCAAGACGGTGGAATGACCTTAAACCGGTACGATGGTGGACAGTCAGAGCGGATCTATTTTGTGTATTTGTAGAACTCAAGTGCTACAAAATATATTAAGAATGTTAATTTTAATATATATACATATAATATATAGAACGAATATGAATGTAAATAATTAAAAGATATAAATGTAAAATACCTGATAATTTGGAGATGTGAAAATATCACAACACTTTCTCCAATCATCTAACTTCATATGTTGGAAAGGAGACTGCGCAGCCTCTTCTAACGTCTCAAACTTCTTGAAGTGGTCATGACATCGTCCCTTATGACGTCGGAAAAGTGTAGCCATCAACTCATTCACGGTTCTCAAATCCTCGCTACGGTCAAAGTCGAGGTTGAATTCATCCTAACAAGTGAATCTGGTCAAAAATATGATATACTAATCTAGATGAAAAAAATGTACTCTCAAAGTAAACTCACCAGCACACGACTTTGAATGTGCTCCTTAATCTCATTCGGAACATCTCGCCATGAGCGCACATAAGATGGAGCATAAGCTCGAACTACTGTGCCAATATAGGAGGAAAGCGTTATTGCACTATCATCCACTCCTCTAGTGGAATTATCAGGAATAATGATCTTGAGTTTTCTATGCCTTCTACTTTTCTCAAGAGAGATGCCACGTGTATAGTCACGACTGCGAGTGCAGATGCATCAACTACATGATAATAGATAGTATAATTATAGTTATATAGTTATTGAGACAAAAATATTAACTACATAATTAATTGTCAATGGCAATATTTCCTTACTGGTAGGTGTTGATTGACTGTTATTCTCTTGAGTGTTAACTTGATCTTCAGGAGTGTATTCCTCGAGTGGGGAGTCCTCGATGGGTTCGGGACTTGGACCTGGCGGAGGCACATTTCTTCGTTGTCGTTTTGGTGGCATTCTTGAAAATAATTAATAATATCAAAGAAAATTAATTAGAAGAAATTATGAAAATTCAAGATATTTTATAGTCACCTATATGAATAAAATATTTAGTACTTTTTTTCTTCATCTTCAGATGTATTTTCCATGTTTGTTTCAGAATCTCCCTCAATAACATCTTCATCATCATCATGCACCTCTTATTCATCCTCCTTATCCACCTCCTGGCCGAATTTTGATTCGTCTTCATATTCTGACACTTCTTCTTCTTCTTCTTCCTCCTCACTTACTTGAATTGAATGATCATTTAATACGGACGGGTCGAGATGGACAGGTGGGACATCATCTCTACACAAGGGGAGCAACTCGAGTCCACCAAGGTCAACAAACAAGTTAATACCCTCTCCATCTTCCTGGTATGCCTCCACAATCGGAGTTTCATCTTCATCTCCACTATTCTTGTGCTCTGTACTTGTTCCTGCTTCATATATATTTCGAGAAACAAATTTTTGTACGACTCACTGAGTTATCTCTCCACTATCTTCATCAGCACTTTTCATTAGATCAATCAAGTAATAGACTTGCGTAGCTTGACAAGCCAATACGAATAGATCATCTTCGTACCATTTAGATGCAGTATTGATACTCGTAAAGTGATTATCCCTATGTATCAAAAACCGACCACCACCTAAATCCCACTAATCACATTTAAAGACATGTTACAGACCCACTCAGATATTTCAATCCGATAATTTCACGTGTGACACGATAATAATCAATATCATCTGTTCCATGACTCCCCTCGAGCAACACACCAGAGTTTTGAGTCTTTCTATTACGTTCACGGTCCAGAGTATGGAATCTATAACCTTGAACCGTGCATGCAGTGCATCGAAGTGCTCTATTTGAAGGACCACGAGCCAGTGCATATAATTCAAAAGAAATTGATCCGGGATCACGAGTACGCTGTTCCAAAATCTAACAATGGAAATAGAATATATTTATTAAAAGTTACCCAGAGTTAAAAGTTTCAAAATATAACATATATATAATTTTAGTTCATACACGTTTTTCAAACCATCCGGGAAAAATCTTCCTCGTGTTTTTCCTCTATATTTTCTATGCCTTCCGTCCTAAGTTTGTCCATGTGCTCAGTGTTATAGATAAATGCAAAAGATGTATATTTTGAGCACAATAATTATAGTTAAACTTGAAAAAAACTAGAATTATTCGAACTATGGAACGACATACCTGAGATAATCATCAATCTCCCGGCAATTATTTAGCACATACCATCGAACTTTACCCAACTCTCCATTGATTAAATCATAACCCATTTGTACACCCAATGATCGTACATTATGGGAAAATACTGATAGCTCACGAGGAGGCAGATCAGCAAGATTAGCATTTCACTCTTGACGATTAAATCGTGGCTCAACACCACGAAGATATAGAGAGCAAAATGTTAACCATTCATCGTGTATATAAGCCTCTACTATTGAACCCTCAGCTCTGGCTTTATTCCCAACAGTGTGCTTCAGTCGACCCAAATATCTTTCAACTGGATACATCCAACGAAACTGCACCGGTCCACCCAATAGTACCTCTCGCGGTAAATGTATTACTAAATGGACCATGACATCAAAAAAGGATGGTGGAAAGATCTGCTCGAATTTAGTTAGTATAGTAGCAATATCTTCTTCCAATTTCTGCAACATATCTCAATTTACTACTCGAGCGCACAAATCCTTAAAAAAATACAGAGTTCGGATATGGCGACACGTACATTAGATGTCAGCTTCCCATGAATTCCCACTGGCAATAACTTCTGCAAAAATACGTGACAGTCATGACTTTTCAATCTACTGATTTTCCAGTCATCAGGACTCACACATCTACTAATATTTGAAGCATAACTATCTGACAACTTCACACCTTGCAACCATTTGCAGAAGTCCATCCTCTCCTCCCTCGTCATCGTAAAACATGCATGCGGCATGATCACCCTATTGCTTCCACCCGCAAATGTAGATTATGTTTAATTCCCATTCTCACAAGATCTTTGCTCGTCTTGATCGTGTCCTTCGTCTTTTTGTTAATGCTCATCAATGTACCCAGTATATTATCACAAATATTCTTCTCTATGTGCATTACATTCAAACTATGTCGCAACATATAGGACGACCAATACGGCGAGTTAAAAAAAATAATATGCTTTGTCCAATTTTATTCTGTTGTGCCTTGTTTTCTCTTGTTCTTTCTCAACCTTTGCCAAAATTGTTCACTCTAACATGTACCAATTGTTCCACTATCTCTTCCCCAGACAACTCTTTTGGTGCAATTCTATCCTCTATTCGCCCATCAAATTTAGCACATTCTCTTCTCCATGCATGATTTGCTGTTAGATAACGTCAATGACCCACGAAACACAAGTTCTGAGAATATTTTAACCACTCACTAGTAGTTTCTTTTTTACACGTCGGACACGCTAACTTCTCTTTCATACTCTAGCCAGAAAGATTCCCATATGCTGGGAAGTCATTTATGATCCACATTACCACAGCATGCATCTAAAAAGATGTCGACAAGGATGCATCATAAGTTCTAACGTCTGTTTCCCGTAACTCTGAAGAGATGTCGACGTGGATGCATCATTAGAGAGAGTAATTTGATTCCAATAAATCTATTTAGGAATTTGTACACTAGAATTTTGGGTACTAGTTGTAATAAATAATGTATATCGTTTTGGACTAGTAATAAGAGCTTGTGGTTCTAATGTTATTTTCATTGGCTTATAATGGATCGTATATATATAATATATTATAATATATAATATAATATTAGATATATACTATACTGTATATATAGTACAGTATATATATAATATACTATAGAATACATTATATATATATATTAATACACAGTATATATAGATACTATAATATACTATATATATTATAATATAATATAATATATAGTATGCTATATATTATAGTATACATTATAATATATAACATATATTAATAATATAATATATATTAGTCAATATTTTGGAAAATAAATTGAAAAACGTTCGAACGTACTAAAAATTACGTTCCCATTACTAACGTGTATATAAGCCCAAAACAGAATGGCGACATGTCATTTTCACCGTTACTAACTTCGTTCCCGTTTGCATGCCGCCACTCCTCCGTCACCGCCGCCGTCACTAAAAGGTAGGCATTCAACTTTTAATTAAATAACATGTATTTTATTTGAGATTTGAGTTTGGTTTTGTTTAAAACGGGTCAAGTGGTGGCTGGATGTCTAACTCAATTTTTCGGCCACCACGGTTTGCCATTGGCCAAGTAGTCACCGTAGAAAATTTTATTGAAGTGTATACTTCATTTTTACGGTGGCATTTCGGCATTTAGAACCTTGTAGATTGATTTTGCAGATTTTAATAATGGCTGAGTCGACTCAGCCATTCTGTGTCGTAACGTTCAATCGTTTCACCATGATGTTTGAACATACGACGTTTCAATTACATAGCTGTTAAGGCTTCTATGTTCGAACATGTATTGTTTTATATTCGAACGTTATTTTTTCATAAAATTTACGTTCAGACGTTACTTATATTGTCCGAACGTACTATTTTTTAAATTTATTTATGTCTCAACGTTCAGACATTCATCATTTACGTTCACACGTAAAACCCATACGTTCAAACGTATAACATAAATGTCCGAATGTATGTTAGTTAAATTTATTTACTGCTTACTTTCAAACGTGTATGTTATACGTTTGCACGTATGTGTTTTACTTACGAACGTATAGGATACACGTCCAAACGTAAATTTATTAACATTGTTTTACGTGTGAACGTAAAGGATACACGTCTGAACTTTTTATCTGAACGTTCGAACGTTTCTTTTGCTATGTTCGAACGTTAATGCAAAGCAACTTAAAATTGACACAAAAAAGGCATCAATGTAAATAATTTTTTTTTTCCTTTTCTATTTTCAGGATATGGCTCATCCTCTGCATATTGGGAAACGAGGGAGGGAAGGAGTCACTTAGGACACTGTTCGTATCGGGGCTCCTACTGTTATGGTAGAGCAAGAGGTCCTGATTAATGAGTTTGACAAACTCATATGGGAGCAGACGAATCTGAGAGATGTTTTCCTCAGTAGAGGCTGGGGAAATATATGCACATTGATTGGGAAGGTATACCCCTCAATGGTTTAGGAGTTCTATATGGGGATGTGTGACATGCCTCAGGACACATCCTCTCACACCGTGATTGTACGCGGTATTTCCATTGAGATTTCACCAGATGTCATCGCCGAGCATTTCAGGATTCGTCGAGGAGTTGAGACATCTACACACGCTATATCCCGTGAGGATGTAGCCACTTCTGCATCATCTACTGGCCGCTCATTTGAGCCAGCATCAGCTAGAGATGCATACTGATCAGAGGCCAAGGATACTGGCCTCGAGGCTCGGGATGATGACCGAGATGAGCAGTTCTACATCCTCACCGGGAGGGACCGCATGCAAGTCGAGAGGAGGAATGCATTCAACCAGAACCATCTGCTACCTATATTCTGCATGTTGCACCTTATTGTTGCAACAAACGTGGATCCTGTGGCACATAAATCACATTTAGTCGGCTTCGGGCACAGTTTTTTATACGAGTGGCACGTGGAGATCCCATAGATTTGCCACTTCACATCTTTGAGAGGATCCATTACGAGGCGAGCATCGTTCCCATAGATAATCTCTCATACGATGTCCTGATCAGCTGGCTATTACTTGCACGGGGAGTGCCAACTCAGCTAGAGGAGCGGGTGAAAGATCAGATGAGCCCCCTCGACATGACCACGCATTGACGTAGCATTGGAGAGGCTAGGGGACGTCAGCCACCCCCTGTAGAGGATCTAGTTCCTCTGACGCAGCCTGAGTTAGGTCATGTGGGGAGTAGTAGCAGGTAGCCATCGAGTACATTTGCGGGTGATGCGCGGCCTGCTTAGGTTGATGACAGCTGACTGCGCATATCGATTATAAAATCGATCAATCGCTCGTAGCTATAGAGGCGTCTGTATCTGAGATCGCCCATCGTGTTGGTATCCTCAACGACAAGGTTGATACCTTGACTGAGGAGGTACGAAGTTCGAATTTCGCAAACAACGCTATCATCTGAGTGTTGTTTAAGAGATTCGATCATATTTTGTATTTTTCTTTTATTATTTGTAAAGAAAAATATTATTTAATATTTCTATGGTTTTTCACCATTCAATTCTCAATCTTATATAATGTCATATTTTCCATCTTTAAATTTAAATCACTGCACTTCAAATATATATAAACATAAATATATATTTATATATTACAAATTGTGTATATATAAATATATACAAGTCAATTATATAGACTTGTTCACAAATTATGCACTATAAAAACCATAATAATTTTTAAATTAGAGTACTATTTAATTAAAATTGGCGCCAACGTTCGAATGTTAGTAATTAACGTTCGCATGTTGGCGCAAAACATTTTACGTTCGAATGTTAATTACTAACGTTCAAACGTTGGCGGCATTTCATTTCATGTTCGCACGTAAGTAGCCACAATGTTCGAACGTATATGTGACATTCGAACTTAAAATTTCCATACGTTGGAATGTAAAAAAAATCTCATCTATCTTTAGTGACCGTTTCCAAAAATCGTCACAGAAAAGGGTTTTTAGTGACAGTTTGGAGACTGTCACAATTTTCCAACTGTCACTAAAAATCAATTGTGTTGTAGTGTAAAGTATAGCAAAATATATCAATTATAAATTTTGATAACTAGACTCATTAATTCATATAATAATATTACACTAAATATAGTTACTAGTTACAATTATAAGTTATGATAACTATACTTATATAAGTTATATAATAATATAACACTAAATATAGTTAATAATATATCATATAGTTATAATATAGTTACTATAGTTACTATTATAAGTTAATTATACTATAGTTACTATTAGAAGTTATGATCACTATTATAAATATAATATAAGTATAGCTATCATAAGTTATGATAACTGTATTCATATAAGTTATATAATAATATAACACTAAATATAGTTAATAATATATCATATAGTTATACCATATTTATTATAGTTACTATTATATGTTATACTATAGTTACTATTAGAAGTTATGTAACTATTATAAGTATAGTATAAATATATCTATTATAAGTTATGATAACTATTGTTATGATACTACTATAAGATAACATAAATTATAGTATATAGTTACTATTAGAAATATAATATAAGTATTATATTATATTAACTATATAACTATTATATAGTTATCATAACTTATGATAGTTGTATCGACGCCATTTCATTGTTGTATTATCATCACTGTTGACCAACAGTACTGTTATCAAAGAGTTACCTTTTTTTATTTCGTATTTTTGTACTTTTGTTGTTATTTTTCACTATTGTTTAGAATTTATATAAAACTTACTATCAATTTAGATTTAGTACTCTAGGGCTGCAAAACACAAGGCCGAAATTGTTCTATGGACATTTTGGCCTTGTGTGTGTTATTTTGTTGAAGAAACGAAATGAATCCACCGATTCCTTTCGTTTCAATGGCCATTGAGTCCACTCAACCATTGCTGAGCTCGATCCAGTTACCGTTCGAACGGTAAGAACGGAAAAGACTTTCTTTGGAATGGTGTCTTAACCGTTCTACTGCTTATATATAAAACTGTTCGAATGGATTTATACCGTTCGAATGATTAGAAGCCAAAAGACATTCTAGGGAACGATGTCTCAACCGTTCGACTACCTATATACAACACCGTTCGAACGGATAGAACCCAAAAGACTTTCTTGCGAATAGTGTCTTAACCGTTCGACTGCCTATACACAACATTGTTCAAACTGTCAGTCAGCGTTCGAACGGTTATAACCCAAAAGCAAAACCTTTCGAATGCTATTGGCAGAGTTCGAACTAGTAAACACAGAAAACATATTTACATTGTTTCATTAATTATATAATTTTATGTTTGTTTTGAATATTATATTTTGTCACTAATCTTTTTAATTTTATTATTTAAATTTCAGGTTGAAATGTCTACTAAGGAAAGGTCAAAGCGTGCCAAACCAAAGGAACTAGGTTCTTCTAGTAGTACAGTTGATACATTGTTAGACAGTAAAGTTTTATTGGAGCGTCAAGTGAAGATTGACGATTTTCAGGATCTTCCTTTCGAGCGCTGCTCCTTGACATTGGTTTTCGTGGAGCGCAGTTGGTCACCGATAGGGATGTAAAAAAAAAAAAAAAAACTAGTGAATCGATAAACCGGATCGGATTGGACTGAACTAGTGGGTTGATCCGGTACCGAGTTTGGTTCGGTCCGGTATCGATGTTATTTTCTTAAAACCGGTCAAAATTAGTCCGGTTCCCCTTTTTCTTTTTTCTGAAACTAGATCGGACCGAACCGGACTGGTTCATATATATATTATAATTTTTTATATTGTATGTAATTTTTATATATAATATATAATTATATATAAAATAGTTTTGTATTATATGATAAATTAGTAATTAATATAATATTAAATTTTAAAATCTTATCACTTTAGTCTATTGTATTAATAGTTATACTAATACTATATCACTATATATATATATATATTATATAATATATCACTATATTATATAGTATAATATATCACTATAGTCTATAATGCAAGATCAAACCGGACTAGTCACCGATTTTGGACCATAGGGATGAGGCGTTCTAGTTCGTGACATATATTGATCTCATCAGCGACTTTTATAGAGGGCTTGGCGCCTCCAGTCTGGATGTTGATGGTAAATATATTATCGGCATACGAGGTATTACATTCTTGTTCTCGGCAGACATACTTGCCAATTTTATCGGTATCGCATGTTTAGAGATTGCATATCCAAACGTGGTGCCTAGGGAGTCTACAACTGGTGAGGACACAGCTGAGGCTGAGGGCACTGATCCTGATGGACTGGATGGCCTCTCGGATGCAAAGGTGAGACAGTTCGTTATTAGTCCAAATGCTTCTCTTTATGATGGGATGAAGAGCATCAAACAGGTTCATTTATTAGATGTTTTCAAGATTATGAACTTAATCATCACCCATGACATTAACCCTCAACAACACAAGACGGAGGTTGGCATGGATAGAGCAAGATTTATGATACGTATCGCTCATATGATGCCTATCGACCTAGTGGGTTATCTATTCACTAGGATGCGATAAGAGGTTTCATACGTTATGACAGATATTTTGCCTTTCGGCCTCCTGATCACACGATTCCTATTGTTGGTTGGGATCTTACTTGATGTTGCTGAGCGTATTCGGGAGCTGATTGTACCGATCAACGCCTCCACCCTGTCACGGAGCACGGGGCACTTGAGACTTCGTCTTCGTGCTCGTACTACAGAGCTGATCGATACTCAAACTAGAGATGCACACCTGACTTATCATGAAGTATTGGCCGGTTAGACATCCATGCAGCCCGAGGCATCACATTTTGTTACTACTGATCAGATTGCTGAGTACGGAGATCCAGATTGCCTTTGGAGGCTTACGTACAAAGTTCATGGGTGCCATTGATCGCATGTCTCAGACTCAGGAGATGATATCTACTTGATTGACATAGATAGAGGCAAAAATAGATTCAACCGATGATGTCCTGAAAGAGTTGGGTACATAGTGTTTTATATCTTTTATTTGTATTTTGTTTATTTTTGGTATGGACAATATATGATGTTTTCTAAGTTTAATTAATTATGCATTATATCTTTCTTTTATAAATTAATTGTTAATTACTATTATTAATTCTTTAATTAATTAAATGTTTTATGAAATTAGTGTCACCGTTCGAACATTAACTCACCGTTCGAAACTTGGTGATTTAAATGTTCGAATGGTTTCAATGGACGTTCGAACGGTAAATTAGTTTCCCACGAATGACCCGCCAATTTTTTCCCCAACCGCGAATGATTATTTCACTATGGACGAAATTTATTGTCCCCAATTATAGCATTCGAACGTGTTCAAAGGGGAAGCATGTCTCATAATTTTTTTGTAACGAAATCAGAATTTTGTCCTTACATCTTACATTTGGGGACGATTTTCATTTCGTTCCAAAGAAAAATCGTCTCAAAAGCTCAAAGATGTTGTAATGATGCCCCAGTCCAACACTAGAGATGTGTAATTACTTCGAACCTTTTTTTTAATATAGATAACATTTTCCGTTACTATTATTAGTACCATTATCGTTATAATATAATGGAAATTTATGAAAGAAGCCAAATTAGTAGGTGGAAGGATTTGATTTAATATTCGCCAACTATAAGAGCACTCTCAATGGATTAGCTAAAACTAAACCTCACTTTTAGCTAATATGAGATGAATTTGGTTTTGACTATTCCAATCACATCAAATTCCCACATTGGATTATTTATTTTTTCATTATATAACAATAAAATAATATGAGATGAATTTGACTTAGGCTATTATATTCACATCAAATCTCCACATTGAATTATTTATTTATTCATTATATAATAATAAAATAATATTAATTTAAAAAAATAATTAATTTTTTAACTATTAATTTATTAAATTTTATCATATTTTACCATTCTACTTATTATATGATTATATGTTAATTAGTAGTCATATTCTAATTTATTTAATTGGTTAATGGACATGTACTAGATAGTTCATCAAAATATGGGCACTTGATACAGGATAGCGTGCACACACAAAAGCAATAATAAAATAAAATAAACACAACAGTAAAAAAAATTAAAGCATGCCCAAAAGCAACGGCAAATGGAGGTACCCAGAAGAGGGAGAGTTATAAAATAAATAATAAAATAAAGATTTGGTGGTTCTACAGTACACATCAATGAAGTGTTTACTAGCTTTGGCTGCTACTAAAAACTGGCAATGTAAATATTCCCTTCTTGCATGGTGACCTCAATGAAGAAGTATATATGGACATACCACCAGGCTTTCAAAAAAGGGGATACTCGAGTATGCAGACTTACCAAGTCCTTTTATGGGCTAAGACAAGCCTCACGCCAATGGTTTTCTAAACTATCCTCCACCATTCTTGACTATGGATTCACAAAGTCAAATTCTAATAACTCGCTCTTCATTAAAACCGCTACCTCTTCATTCATTGCTTTGTTAGTTTATGTAGATGACATAATACTAGCAAGCAATGACATTGATTCAATTACTGCACTGAAGTCATTCTTAGATGACAAATTCAAAATTAAAGATTTGGGGGTATTGAAGTATTTTTTGAGTTTGGAAGTGGCCAGATCCGACAAAGGCATCACTTTGTGCCAAAGAAAATACGCATTGGACATTCTCCAAGACTCAGGTTTACTAGCAGCAAAACCTGTTCAGTATCCCATGGAACAAAACATCAAACTCTCTTCATCTGAGGGTAATTTAATTGAAGATGCTTCAAGCTATCGCAGGTTAATTGGTATGTTGATATACCTTACCATCTCTCGGCCAAACTTGACTTATGCAGTTCAAGTTCTTAGCCAATACATGGATAAACCACGACAACCTCACCTAGATGCAGCCCATAGAGTTTTAAGATATTTGAAGGGAACACCTGCACAAGGATTGTTCTTTCCAACACACTCAGATTTTCATCCCAAGGCTTTTTGTGACTCGGATTGGGCAGGGTGTGTGGACTCTCGAAAATCAGTAACTGGCTTTTGTGTTTTCCTTGGTGACTCACTTATATCTTGGAAATCTAAAAAGCAACTAACCGTGTCAAAATCTTCAGCCAAAGCTGAATATAGAGCTATGGCATCCACCACTTGTGAATTGACTTGGTTACTTACTCTAATGAAAGACATTCAGATTGATCATCCCCAACCTACTCTACTGTTTTGTGACAACAAAGCTGCTCTTCACATTATAGCAAATCCCGTGTTCCATGAGAGAACAAAACACATCGAAATAGATTGCCACATTATAAGAGAGAAGATGTTAGCCAACCTCATCAAGCCACTACATGTTGCTTCCGCTCATCAACTCAGTGATATTTTTACCAAACCTCTTAGTTGCAACCAGTTTCATAGTTTGCTATCCAAAATGGGAATTTTAGACATTCATTCTCCATCTTGAGGGGGACTCTTAAAGTGCATGATTCAGTCTGCACACGATTGATGATGTGGCTCAAATGATTAATACCACAGGTTGAAGTAAAAGTTAGTTAATTAGTTACACTCAGCTTCTTCTATAAATAGACTGATGCAAACAATTGTATTCATCTCAGTTCATTCAATACAGAATGAAAGTAATACACGACTCTGTTCTATCCTCTCTCTTTTTGCTTGCTTTTATTTCTTGTATCAAGATTTCATGTCTAGATTCAGATTTGATCAATTACTACTTCCACATGATAGTGCACATCATGTCATACATGTCTCCGGCCTTATCATTTTGTGATAAAAAAGTTTACTACAAAAAAAAAAAGAACATTTATGACGAGATGTGGCGCCCCAAATCCCCCTTATATAAATACACAGGGATCAAGACGCCAGGATGGTGACAACACGGTCACACATCCCAACGAAGTGCCAGTGTGTGTACATGCAATAGTGTACAAATAAAATAACGCAGCGGATAGTCAACTAAGTACCAGAATTTATTTACAATCAAACATCAATAAAAATTTAAATAGCAGTTATACAGTCATCCATAAAATAATTTTACAATAGTTTTGAAATAAACAAACGAGTGATCCCAGATCACTCCTCAGGCGGAGCCGTTTCCTCAGGCTCGCCCTCCTCCTCCTCATCTGCATCAAAATCTGCGTTACCACAAAATGGTATCGCAGGTAAGTATGACCCAAAATAACAACGTAATATAAAATGCATTAAATGCAACTAACATGCATGCACATGATGAAATATGCATTTTTCCACAAGACATCATTTTCCCCGAAAATGATAATTTTCCAACACACGCCAAAATCCCATTTTGGCCCAAAATATCCGTAAAACATTTTCCCAGAAAATGATTTACCCAAAAACCAACTCGCACTATTTTCCCAGAAAATAGTGCATTAATTCCAAATGCACCATGCATTATTTCCATATGCACCATGGCCTCCCCTATGGACCATCCGCACGTCCTGGCTTCGTAGCGGTGCTCAGTTCCGCGCCCAGCGCGTACATGGCCAAGCACCCACACTACGCAACGAGCGATGCCCAGTTCCGCGCCCAGCGCGTACGTGGCCAGACATCCTCTAGTCCCCGCCAGCAGAAGGACCACGGAGTCGGCACGAGACCATCTCGTCCGATCCCATTGTCGCCCGGCGACAATCCAGGGGACGTTACTCAGTATATTCCGCTCCCGAGTAACCAGAGGAGCTCCACCGAGTTAATACCCCATCTCGGCTTGGGGTCGTGATACACACGCACCAAAAATCCATTCTCACATGAAAACCCAGTTTTCATAAACACATGAACATGAATGCAATACACGAAAACCCAGTTTTCTTTTACAAACATGATCATGCATGAAATAATGAAATGCACATGTACCAACACAATATCCAAACCAACAATTACCAATCCAATCAAATCCAACCAAACAACTCCAATCACAAATCCATCCGACCCCCGAACTCCTCGGACTCAGTCCGGCATCCAAAAAATACAGTGAAATGGGTTAGTGCAAAAATACATTTAAATTACGAAAGTTCTTTGGAGAAATACTTACAGTGCAATATAATAATTTCCGGAGGATCACGAAGCTGCAAGTGGTGATGTCTGAGCAACACCACAGTGTAAAATACACTGTGGCCGTGGGTCACAGATACCCACTTTTCAACGAGGACAAACGAAGACCCAAGATTGATAGGGTAGGGCCTAGGGAGGTCGGTGAAGCTAGTGGTGGTGGTGGTTTGCCGTGGGTGGCGGCGCAAGGGGTGGTTTTAGGCCAAAAATGCACAAATCGGAAATGGGCTTGGTGGGGCTTCACCGGTGACGGATCGGAGCTGGGGTTGGGTCCAATGGGTTGCCAAGAGGCCGGGGATGAAGTGGTAGGAAGATGGTGGCCAATGGCGGTGCGACGGCGGCGCAACGGCGGAAAGTGTGCCGCGGCTTCGTGGGTTTCGTGGGCTTCGTGGGGGCTAACGGCGGCACGAACGGAGGTGATATTGGTGGGGTGAGGTCGCCGGCGGCTGGGGAATCTAGTGGGCTGGGCGGTGTCGACCACCGCCGATGCACGGCGGCGCTGCTGGTGGGGAAGTAACGGACGCGGGGAGAGAGAGAAGGAGAGAGAGATCGTGCGCACGGGGGAGGAGAAATAAGGAAGAAGAAAAAAAGAAAAGAAAGAAAAGAAAAGAAAAGGAGAGGAAGAAAAATGGAGGGAAAAGAAATGAGGTCCAATCCTCATAACTTGGGTCACAAAAATGATCCAACGGAAACGATTTTAAAACCACAAGTTAAATAAAATAATTTAAACGTAATGGTAAATTCAAATTGAAATAATTAAATCCCACAGTAATTAATTAAATATGAAAAACAATTTAAATGCACAACAATAAATAAATATTAAGAAAGCACATAAAAATTAATTTTCACCAATTAAAATCATAGAAATAAACTCATTAAAAATCCAACCAATTTTAAAATACGAGAATAAAATTTAAATAAATAAAAATAATCCTTTAGTAAAAATACACTAAAATGCGGGGTGTTACATCCTCCCCCCCTTAAATAAAATTTCGTCCTCGAAATTGGCAAGGTCAACATTAAGACTAAGACAGGAATAAGATTCAACTAAGAGCAGACTAAGAATATACGACCAAAATAGTTCGGCAAGGCCACTCTATAAGCAACAAGCCCAACCTTCTCTACGATCTGAAAATGGCCAACATATCTTGGACTAAGCTTTCCTTTCTTACCAAAGCGCTTAACGCCTTTCATAGGAGAGACTTTAAGATAAACTCAATCACCTAATTCAAAGAATAAGTCTCTTCTTCTTGTATCTGCATAACTCTTCTGGCGATTTTGCGCTTCCGCCATTTTAGTCCTTATAAACTCAACTTGATCCTTCATTCCTTGAATTATCTCCTTGACATATAACCGAGTCAACTTACCCAACAAGTCAGTATTATTAACAGGCAAGAAATGGGCACTCTTAGTCAGCCGATCCACAATCACCCAAATTGAGTTCTTCCCACTAGGAGTCCTCGGCAACCCTACCACAAAATCCATAGAAATATCATCACACTTCCACTCTGGAATAGGGAGAGGTTGAAGTCTACCTTGATGCTCAACCTTAACTAGACGGCACGTGGTACATTTCTCAATGAACATGGCAATATCCAATATACTCGTTTTAGTCCCCCAATGACATCACGACCAGTATTCCTAGAGTGACTGCTATCCAAAAATCTCATTTCCTCGAGAACCTTAATACAACATCCAATAAATTCCAATGATCAATAGATCCATACAATAATATGTGCCAACCTCAATCAATTCCTATGCTCCAACTTCTAAACCTTCATGGGATTCTACTATTGGAAACCTAATAGCCACTTCCAATGTTAACCATCAATAACAAATTGCACAACCAAATGATTAATCTCTAATTACAAGTATCTTCTCAAAATTCAAGTCACCACTAATTCTTCAAATCAGCACAATTTGAACTCCTGACTACAACAAAAATACCACGCTTCTGCTGCGCACTCTGATATTCGCCACATGCATAAAACTTACGTCCTCATGAAACTAACACCAAGAGTACAAGGTGGCTCCATTCCTACTAACCAAAACCCTTATCACAATTTGGTAGAAAAACACTCTCTCTCCCAAAACCACGAGTTATAACTCAAATTCCTCAATTAACTTCTGCTGCCTTGATCAAAATCAAATTCTATAAAATACAACCATGATCAAAGACAGAAACCCAATATCAAACAACCTCAGCATCCCAAATTGAAAATAAACAACCTCAACCCAAAATACACTCATCTCCTCTAAGATAAGAAACATACTTTAAAAGACTCAATTCCAACCTAGCGAATCAAAAAGAGTGCCTAGAGACTTCTACCTAACAACCTAAACCCGAAAGCTCACCATCTACATTCTAAACAGCATCTAATCTAACGGTGACTAAACTCACAACGAACCACCATTGACTTCACCAAAACATTAACAAAACTTCCTTGGTAGCTCGCCCAGCTACTTCTACTCCTATAAGCTAGTATTAACACAATTAGTTCCTTCAATAGTACATCACTATTAAACCTCAAGGCAAGCCATACTGCTCAAATAATCAATCCACCAAAAGCCATTGCACAACACCCAAGGATCCTAATGCTTTATTAACCCACATACTTGATCATATTATCCACTGTTGATGCCTAAGCTTCAACTTCGAAGATAGTTTCATACACCATACATGACATCCCATCAATCTCTCTTCAAGTTAAATAACAATGTCCTTCATTCAACCAACTAGATGCTCAAACTCCAAAAGAATGTATAGCCTCAAAAATTTAAATTCCTAGGTGACCTCAAGTCACAATTAATTCCTGAAGATAATCACAATAACTATTCCCAACCATGATTTCATTGAGTAACCCACTCGACTACACACTTCGATCAACTCACCAAAAACTCCAAGCCAAGGTCTCTTGAATTACTACTATTGTGTCGACTCCTCTTCCACACCTACCAAAACCACTTCTTTCAAACCAAAATGAGACTAGGACCTGAACTCTTTGAAATATGCATAAATACTCACCACTACCATGCATCGATCACATGCACCCTTAGCCAAAACCAAAAATGCTCCAAATGCGTAAGTGATCATCATTACCATTTCCATCACTAAACCTATATCCTCGAAATCAATAAGAATCATTTCTTAAATCATCACCATCTATTATCCTTAAAATTGATATAAATTAAATCCTCAACCTGACACTGTAACCTCATGCTAAAAATAATTATTAACCGAACTAGATCAATATCTTCCATCTCCAAAGAAATTCTCCCCTAAAAATTCTCATATCAGTAACTTAACTCAGATCAATCCTATTTTAATTCAGCCGTTCAACTCTGCAATTCTAAAACTTTAACCCAGATATAAATCATTTCCTGAAATCCTCAAGATCGATGAACTCAAATCTAAAACATTCTCCTTATAAAACTTGTAAATTCTAAAACCCCAAATATTATCAAATTGCTTATCGAGGTTGGCAAAATCAAAAACTTCTAGTCTAAGTAATCTCTTAATTGCTTGTTGAACCTACCAGCTTAAATCCCATTAACTTAATTTCTAAAAACTATGGGGCCACAAACCTTAGATGAACTTCTTATAAATCTAACCTTGAAATTCGTTGAACTTACAACCTCCTACCCCAAAGACTCATTACCTAAATTCTACGGAACCTAAATCCTCAATTATCCTAAGCAATTAAAAACTATTCCCCTCCTTAGCAGCAACTTGAGTACCTAATCCAAAGAGTTCACCCAGACCCTGATGTTCAAGCCTTGATATTAAAACAACCAATCACCAAGAGTTCAGGCCTACTATACCAATGTTTAAGCCTAACAATGGCCTTCTCAGTCGTACCATCTTCCTGTCCTAACGTAACCCTTAACCCGCCTTTTAATTTCGAACAAAAAAAAATAAAATAAAATTCCATAAATAAAATAACATACGGCAAAATGCATAAAACTAATGAAGTAGTTCACCATAAAATAAATATAACAATAAAATAATCCGCCATAAAATAAAACAATTAAATTAAAATGACATACAAATAAATAAATAAACAACAAAATTATTATACAATAAAATAAATAAACAACAAAATTATTATACAATAAAATAAATAAACAACAAAATTATTATACAATAAAATAAATAAACAACAGAATTATTATACAATAAAATAAATAAAGCCAATAAAACCATACTCAACCAAAGGTAAACACTAATTAAAGCAATAAAATCAAATAAATCAAATAACATCAATTAACATAAAATAAAATAGCAATAAACTCATAATATAAAATAAATAACTTAACTTACACCACTTAAACAAAAATTTTATTATTTTAAAATAATAATAAAAATAATTTTCTGGTACTATCCTAAGGGACATGTGGTTTTACCCAGAGCCGAACTGCTCTGATACCACCTGTGGCGCCCCAAATCTCCCTTATATAAATACACAGGGATCAAGACGCCAGGATGGTGACAACACGGTCACACATCCCAACGAAGTGCCAGTGTGTGTACATGCAACAGTGTACAAATAAAATAACGCAGCGGATAGTCAAC
>QEOW01000477.1:83971-236819 GCA_003123825.1 Juglans hindsii
AAAAAGAAAAGAAAGAAAAGAAAAGAAAAGGAGAGGAAGAAAAATGGAGGGAAAAGAAATGAGGTCCAATCCTCATAACTTGGGTCACAAAAATGATCCAACGGAAACGATTTTAAAACCACAAGTTAAATAAAATAATTTAAACGTAATGGTAAATTCAAATTGAAATAATTAAATCCCACAGTAATTAATTAAATATGAAAAACAATTTAAATGCACAACAATAAATAAATATTAAGAAAGCACATAAAAATTAATTTTCACCAATTAAAATCATAGAAATAAACTCATTAAAAATCCAACCAATTTTAAAATACGAGAATAAAATTTAAATAAATAAAAATAATCCTTTAGTAAAAATACACTAAAATGCGGGGTGTTACACGAGAGTAGATTCATTTTAATTTGTAGAAAATAACTGGCAACAAAAAAACAATTTTCTTGTAACGAAAAGATGGGGGAGAACTTGTGTATTACAGAACTTTTAGGCGGAGTTGCATGTACTTCTAAGGAGCAATTGATTGATGGAATGGGGGTGAAGATCAACATATATATTAATATTGATTGATTTTTATAAGTGAATATTGCTGCATTAATATCGATTTTGTTAAGCACTGATGATCTTCTATTCTATTAGCTGTTGGCTCATTAATATTGTTGATGTATTTGTTAGTAGTACTTTCAGAACAATTAAATATGTTTATGGACATTCTTAGGGGTCTACTTGGAATTGTGTAGTTCTATTTTGGTGGTTTGTAGAAGAGAAGTAATACACGTACAACTATTTTTTATCACTTTTATACAACTATATTTTTAATTGACGGTATTTCTGCAAAACGATATGTCCCTCATTTAAAATAGGATTGTATAAAAATTAAAAGACATAATTGCATGTGCATATTTGTTTTTGCCGGAATTAACTTTCCAGTTATCATCACTAGCTAGCTTTAAGCACTTTGATGATCAATTTTTAGGTGCGATAGGGCTAACCACAAAATCAACTCGATATATCAATTTATCTACATGCATGACACGTTTTCTAATCTTTGTATTTCTCCAGAGCTAAAGCAAGTGATGGGAAACCGGCCAATAGTAGTACTTTTATAAAACCCGAAAAGCAGCTGGGAAGTGCGTTGATCCCCGGCCAGCTGAAAGATAAAACACGTCTTGAAGCCTCATCGTCAAGTGATGATGGGGAATGGCTTGAGTTTCTGAAAAAATACATCAAGTCATTGCTGAAAGACATGGAGATCAAGCTCCTCAAAATTGTGGATGATCACCTCCCAAAGCTTCCACCTGGGAAGTAATTTATATATATATATATATATATATATATATATATAGTACGTCATGATTAGAGAGATCATCATATCACTAAATATATATGACCATCTAGATCTCCATATCGATAAATAATGAGTAGATGATCATTAGATCATCACTTTCATGATCATATGTACAAAGTTAGCTGTGTCGTCGATCGTTATATGTTTGTTGCTTAATGGGCGTCACACTCTGTACGTGCTAGCTAGTTTGGTTTGGTATTTAATTTCAAAATGCATGCATGCATGTGTGTTTCTAAGACTATGTTTATCATCATCTATTCAGCCAATATATATTAACGTTTGTGCTTAATTGGTTTCTCATATAAAAGTTTGTGCATATATGCTTGGTTATATGCTCGAAAAGAGAATAAAAATAAAGAAAACTTAAGCTTACCAAAGTGGAGGATGATCAACCACTCGATCGATCTCTGCAGGATCGAAGAAATTATGCGCGCAAGAGGGAGACTAACTCGAGAAAGAAAATATATGAGATCAAAGAGGGAAGAGGGTCGAATGTGAGGTGCAATGTGTGCTTAATTTCTGATCATCAAAGAGTAGGTTCTATTCCATGCATATAGCTAGCGAGAGAGATGGCGATGAATTAAATTAGCTAGGAAATCGCGAGAACGAGAGAATGATCAAAGGAAAAAATATCAGAAAATCAGGAGACGGAATAAAAAGTTGCCAACGAGGAGATCAACATGCAGCTAGTGAGGAAGTAGCAAGAAGGAAAGAAATATGGAAAGTTGTAGAGAAAACAAAGAGAGAAGGCATGGAGAGTTGGAGACTTCGAAAGGAGGAAGAGATAGGGGGAAATTTGCTGAAACAATACGCACGTATTGCTGCTTCTTCATATTTATTTATTTTCTTTTAATTTTTTTTGTAGGCTGGGCTTTTTACTCTGTGTCGAGTTGTAACATTTCTCCTCTCTCACATCTCCTTGAATGACCATTGTCCGTTTGTTGCTCAACGTCCTCTATAAACATTGAGGTGGAGGTTGTCTTGTACTCGCTGAATTACTGATTCTCTAAGAATGTTACCCTACGTACCTCCATGTCCATGGAGAAGGAGGTTTCCACGTGGCATTGGAGGTTCCATACCTGAGTGCCTGATTTAAAGTGTGCTTGCACTCTCTCAAGTCATTTTTTCTGTTCACTTATCTTGAAAGAGAGAATAAATGCTTGTGATGTCTCTAGATTTTGGGAATATATATTTGAGAGAACAAAATCTGTAGTTTTTCTTTGATAATTAAGAATGTCAAGAGTTTTATAAACTGGAAATGGAAAGTGTAAAGAACTGGAAAAGATCACACGTAGCCTATCTGAAGTGAAAAATATTGAATGAATCAAGTATTTGATCACTTGAGTTTACATCTATTTATACTGAAAATAGAAATTAACTAACTAATGTATATTGTCTACTTTAGCCTTCTAACTAATGTATATTGTCTACTTTAGCCTTGGCCTTTCCTTCTTTGGATTTTAATTCCATGTTTTCTATATGGGATGCTATACTCCAACACCGCCCCTCAAGATGAACATGAATATTGAGAATGTTCATCTTGTGTAGAGTGTGATGAAAAGGCAATGAACCCAATGGCTTGGTGAGTATGTCTGCCAACTGTAGCCAGGAGGGAATGTAAAACAGCTTGATAAGCTTCTTTTGCAATTTCTCTTGAAGCAAGTGACAGTCGATTTGTATATGCTTAGTTCTTTCATGCTGAACAGGATTGGTGGCAATGGACATTGCTGATTTGCTATCTGTGTATAGAGCTGTGGGCTGTTGATGATCAATCTGCAAGTCTTGCAAGGCATAGATCAACCATTGCACCTCACATGTTGCAGCTGCAAGAGCTCGATACTCTGCTTCAGCAGAGGATCTATTGATTGTGGCTTGCTTTTTGGACTTCCAAGAAATTAGGGAGTTGCCAAAAATATTGCAAAACCTGTTATGCTTCTCCTGATATCGAGGCAACCTGCCCAGTCACTGTCTGAGAAGGCTTTGAGCTGAAGTTCTGATGATGATGAGAAAAACAAACCCTGCCATGGTGTAGCTTTCAGATATCTGAGGACCCTTATTGCTGCTTTGTGATGGCTGACAGCTGGTTTTGCTAGAAACTGACTTAACACTTGGACAGAATAAGCAAGGTCTGGTCTGGTAATTGTCAAGTATAACAATCTACCAACCAGTCTCCTATATTCTGATGGATCTTCATAAAACTCTGGATCATCAGCAGTGAGTTTGAGATTTGATTCCATTGGAAAAGCAGCAGGCTTTGAGCCTAGGTTACCAGTGTCTTGTAGTATGTCCAAGGCATATTTTCATTGGAAAAGTGAAATGCCAGTTTTAGATCTTGCTATTTCTAGACCAAGAAAATATTTCAATGGTCCAAAGTCTTTAATGGTAAATTGATCATGTAAGAATTTCTTCAAGAGCTGAATCTGTTGCAAATCATCACTTACTAGTAGCACATCATCAACATAAACAAGCAATGCCATAAAAGAAGTTGCTGACTTTTTGATAAACAATGAGCAGTCAGATTTTCCTTGAGTGAAACCATAGGTGATAAGTGAGTTAGGCAATTTCTCAAACCATTGTCTAGAAGCTTGTTTAAGGCCATAGAGACTTTTTAAAAGTCTACAAACTTTGTTGTTCTGATTAGGCAGCCCAAGAGGCAAGTCCATGTAAACTTCTTCATGTAATTCACCATGTAAAAAAGCATTATTTATATCTAGTTGGTGAATGTGTCAATTTTTAATAGCAACAACAACAAGTAGAAGTCAAATGGAAGTAATCTTGGCAACAGGTGAGAAGGTATCAAAGAAATCTAACCCTTCTTGTTGAGTGTAACTTTTTGCCACTAATCTTGCTTTGTGTTTTTCTATGGTTCCATCAGATTTGTATTTGATTTTGAACACCCATTTACAACTATTTGTTTGTTTATTTTTAGGTAAAGTTACAAGCTCCCATGTTTTATTTAACTCTAAAGCATGTAATTCATTTTTCATAGCTTGTTGCCATTCTGGAAATTGGACAGCTTGTTTATATGTGTTGGGTTTAGATGAAGCTGTTATTGAGGCAAGAAAAACTTTATGAGAAGATGATAATCTGCTAGCAGAAAGAAAAGGAGAAATAGGATAGAAGTTACCTTTAGTAGAACCATCAATAGAAGAAATTGAATGGGCTGCATTTGAGGTAACTTGACGGCAATAGTAATCCTGCAGAAGAATAGATGGCTTTCGAACTCTAGTGGATTTTCTGAGTTGTAGACTATTAGAAATGTAACACCACGTATTTTAGTGTATTTTTACTGAACGATTATTTTCATTTATTCAAAAATTTATTCTCTTGTTTTAAAATTGTTGGATTTTTAGTTGGTTTATTTTTTTATGATTTTTAATTTTGTGAAAATTATTTTGAAGTGCTTTCTTATTATTAATTATTGTTATACATTTAAATTGTTCTTTATTTTAAATTAATTGATTGTTGGATTTAATTATTTTATTTTCATTGTATCATTAAGTTTAAATTATTTTAATTGAGATGTTGTTTTGAAATCATTTTCGTTTGATCATTTTTATGACCCAAGATATGAGGATTGGACCTCATTTATTTCCCTTCATTTCTTTTTCTTCCTATTTTTCTTTCCTCTTTCTTTCTTTTCTTCCTCTGTTTTTTTTTTCCTTCCCGCGCGACCTGTTCTCCCTCTCTCCCCCATGTCCACGTCGTTCATCCACCAGCCATCGCCGTGCGCCACCGTCCGGCGACACCCCCCCTCCCACCTCCTTCCCCACCCACCGGCCACCCTACCTCCATGTTTTCAGCCTCTCCGGTGCCACAAAACTCCCCCACGCATAGCTTTAAGCCGCACGGCTTTTGGTGCTCGCGCGCCGCCGCCTCGCCGCCATGGCTGGCACTGCCCAGCCCACTAGCTCCCCCACCCTCCGGCGACCTTACCCCTTCAATCTCAGCCTCCCTCGCGCCGACGTTAGCCTCCACGAGCACCTCAAAGCTGTGGCATTCCTTGCACCGCCGCGCCACCACCGGTCACCATTTCTTCACCACTTCATCCTCGACCTCCTAGCAACCCAATGGAACCAACCCCAGCTCCGATTCGTCACCGGTGAAGCACATCCAACCCCATTTCCGATTTGGGCATTTTTGGCCTAAAACCACCCTCTACGCCGCCACCCACAGTAAACCGCCACCACCATTGGCTTTACCGACGTCTCTAAACCCTACCCTATCAATTTCGGGTCTTGGTTTGTCCCCGTTCAAAAATGGGTATTTGAGACCCACGGCCACAGTACATTTTGCACTGTTACGTTGCTGTGTCGCCACCTTTTGCACCTCCGTGATCCTTCAAAAATTATTATATAGCACTGTAAGTATTTTCTCAAAGAACTTTCGTGATTTAAATGTATTTTTGCACTAACTCATTTTATCTGTGAACTGGTTGGTTATGCCGGACTGAGTCCGAGGAGTTCGGTGGTGGATGGATTGTGGACGAAGTTGATTGTATGTTTGGTTTGTGATTGGATTGTGCTGACATTTGCTGCTTGTTGGATATTGGTGTCGTGTCTTGTTTACTGCATTAGCACGCACGTTCATGTTTGTAAATGAAATTGGGTTTTTGTGTACATACATTCATGTTCATGTTGTAACTGAAAACTGAGTTTTCATGTGTTTATTTGAAAATTGGATTTTCATGTGAAATGATTCTGTGTGTGTTTGAAACCATTGGATTGACTGGTTTGAAAAAAAGGAAAAGAGACTGTAGGGATGGTGGTAGAGTCCCGCTTGTGATTCCCCCTACGGTGCACGTGGTAAGGATGGTGGTAAGCAGGGATGGTGGTTGTGTCCCGCATGTGATTCCCGCCTACGGTGCATGCGGTAGGGATGGTGGTAAGTAGGAATGGTGGTATAGTCCCGCTTGCGATTCCCGCCTACAGTGTCCGATAAATGGTTTGTTTTGTGTGAATCATTTTCTGGGAAAATGACAGACTATGTTTTTTGGCCAAAATGGGATTTTGGCATGTATTGAAAAATAATCATTTTCGGGAAAAGTGTGGTTTTGAGATCTATTTGTTGGTTGCATTAATGCGTTTTTATCCCGAGAGTTGTTTGGTTTATACTTACATGTGGTACCATTTTATGGTATCGCAGATTTTGATGCAGATGAGGATGATGAGCCTTAGCTTGGCTCCGTTGGCGGAGTGATCTGGGATTGCTCATGTTTATCAAGATTTGTTTTTATCAATTATTTATATTTTGTCTTTGTAATATATTTGGGATGACTATATAACTTTTTAAGGTAATTTGTTTTGAATATTTGTATTTAAAAATTCTAGTACTTAGTTGACTTATTTATATTATCCGCTGCGACTTTTATTGTGCACATTTGTATATTGCACACACACTTGAGCACATTTTGTTGGGATGCGTGACCGTGTTGTCATCATCCTGACGTCATGATTCCCGTGTTTTTTGTACGTGGGAGTCGGGGCGTCACAAGAAATGGTATTATTCTGAGACATAGACACATCTTGGTCAGTGTATGAATGAAGATTATCATCATGAGAAGTTGATATAGATTGATTAGGAGGAGCAGTGGGATTGGCGGGAAAATAATGGTTGTTTTCTGATGGTGGGAATAAGAATGTATGACTTTGTGGATTAGAAGGTGTGTCTGTAAAAGGGAGAATATTTTCATGGAATGTGACATTTATGGAGATGAACACTTTATTAGTGTTGAGATGCATGATTTTGTAACCCTTTACATCAGAGGGGTACCCGAGGAATAAGCAATTGACAGCTCTAGGATCAAACTTATGTCTATGATTTTGAAGTGTAGAGGCAAAGCAAAGACAACCAAACACCTTTAAATAAGATAGTTTTGGTGTTTTGTTGAAAAGCATTTCACAAGGGGTTTTATTATTAAGAAGCGGGGTAGGTATTCTGTTGATTATTTGAGCTGCTGTGAGAACACAGTCACTCCAAAAAGATAATGAAATATTTGATTGAAACATCAGTGCTCTTGCTATACTAAGTAAATGTTGATGCTTTCTTTCAACTGTTCCATTTTGCTGTGGGGTTTCTACACAGTTTTTTTGATGTAAAATCCCATTTTTACTATAAAAATCTGTGAGAAAAAATTCAGGTCCATTGTCTGACCTTATGGTTTTTACAGCAACATGAAATTGAGTTTTTATCATTATACAAAAAGTTTTTAACAAAAATGGAACTTCAGATTTAGCTTTAAGCATGTAAACCCAAGTACACCATGAGAAATCATCAACAATTGTTAAGAAATGTTTATAACCTGAATACGAAATAGTAGCAAATGGACCCCATATGTCACAGTGCACCAAATAAAAAATTTTATTAGATTTTGTATGTGATATAGGGAAATGTAATCTTCTTTGCTTTGCCAAAGGACATATATCACATGTATGTTGTGAATCCATAGATATAGAAGAGTCTAAGTGTTTGAGAGAAGAAAGTCTAGAAAGAGATACATGGCCTAATCTATAGTGCCATAGGTCCAAGGGTTTTTGAGAAATAGCAGAAAATTGAATTGAATTGGATTTGGAGATTGTGCAGGAAGGTACAAAATGATATAGTCCTTGTTTCTCAAATGCAATCCCAATCATCTTCTTCGTTGATTGGTGCTGCAAAAAACAATGAGTTCCAAAGAAAGACAAAGAAAGATTAGACTGTTGTGTTAGCTTAGAAACAGATAAAAGATTAAAAGAGAATGAGGGTACGCACAAGACATTTTGCAGAAAAAGATTATTGGAGATGCAAATTGTACCAATGTGTGTGGCTGGTATAATCTGTCCATTAGGTAGGTTTATAGATATATTGATTGGTTTAGAAGGAGAACAATAGAAATGTGGTGAACAGATCATGTGATCTGTTGCACCAGTATCTAATATCCAAGAATGATCTGGTATACCAGAAACAGAATTGCAAAAAAAATTACTAGAGAACTGGGCAGAAGTGACAAGATTACAGGCTAAGGAATTCTGAGAAGATTGAGAAGGTTGTGAAGAATTGGCAAGAAATAAAAACTTATTAAATTCTTCAGAAGTTAAAGAAACCATGTGAGATTCATCCTTATTTTGATCACAAACTTCATTGGTTGAAATGGCAGCATGAGCAGCAGAATAGTTTCTCTTTCCCTTTGGTCCAGTCCAGCCAGGAGGATATCCATGAAGTTGGAAGCATTTGTCAATAGTGTGTCCATTATACCCACAATGTGTACAATGGAGTGAAGACTTCTTGGCCTTTTCTTTTGAAAACTTGTACTGATTTGCTGCTGGAGTAGGAAACTGTTTTACCATCAATGCATAAGTTTCAGTTGAAACTGAGTTGGTCAGTTGTCTTTGGCTCTCTTCTTGAAGTAGCAAAGAAAAAACCTTTTGCCATAGTTGGTAATGGTATGGAAAGAAGCAATTGACTTCTGATAGATGCATATGACTCATTTAAACCAATAAGGAATTTCATAACATAATCTGACTGCTGCCTTTGTAACAGAAAAGGAAAGATGTCACATGTGCAGCTTGACATTTTTCCACAAGTGAAAGTTGGGAAAGGACGAAAACTAACATATTCATCCCATAATGCTTTAAAGATACTAAAATACTTAGTAATGGATGAAGAACCTTGGTTTATAGAACTCAAAGATTTTTCAAGATGGAAAACTCTTGGTCCATCACTCCTTAGATACCGTGTCTTCCATTCATTCCAAAGATCAAGAGCTAAATTAACATACAACAAGCTATTTCTAATATCTTTGGAAATTGAGTTTATCAACCAAGAAAGTACCAAATTATTGGCCCTCATCCATGCTGTGTAAAGAACTGACTGAGAAAGCTTTGGAGGTCGAATTGAACCATCAATGAATGCTACTTTATTCTTAATAGATAAAGCAATGATGATCGAGCGGCTCCAAGCAACATAGTTATCACCATTGAAAATCTCTGAGACAAGAAGGGCACCAGGGTTATCACTCGGATGCAAATAGTATGGACTTGAAGAATTTTTTGATGGATTATCTGATGGACTTTGGCAATGTGATGGATTAGTTTGTGGAACTGAGTTGATAGAATCTGTAGAGCTGATAGAGGCCATTTCAAGAAAAGCAAGAAGAGTAGGAAATCGAAAGAATTAACAGAAGAATCACTACAAAGTAAAATCAATGTAGTGTAGAAAAAAAATCTTGAAGAAGTAGCAAGAAAGAATCAATTTCCAGTAGAGAAGAAGAGTTGCGGAATTTTACTAATCTGATACCATGTCAAGAGTTTTATAAACTGGAAATGGAAAGTGTAAAGAACTGGAAAAGATCACACGTAGGCTATCTGAAGTGAAAAATATTGAATGAATCAAATATATGATCACTTGAGTTTACGTCTATTTATACTGAAAATAGAAAATAACTAACTAATATATATTGTCTACTTTAGCCTTCTAACTAATGTATATTTTCTACTTTAGCCTTGGCCTTTCCTTCTTTGGATTTTAATTCCATGTTTTCTATATGGGATGCTATACTCCAACAAAGAACACCAAATTAACATCGATCCATTCTTCACATGGAATTCTGGTCTAATAGTACGTTCATGTTTCTAGATTTTGGAAAAAGTCATATACTATTTATCAAGTTATTATCATTTTGGCAATACGGCCACTAAGTACGTATGACGTTTTTATTTAACTCTTTAATTCGAACAAAGTTATATTAATTTATCTATTTGTCAAGATCTAATTTTAATCACAAAATGGACAAAAAAATTTATATATATGAATCGATTGCATGTCAAAGTTAGATCAAATAATTAGAAAGTACTGAATGATACTTTTGAGGACAAATTTAGTAATTTAATAATTATATAAAGAATTATTTTAATTTGAAAGACGAACGAAATTAATTTATTATAAATTTGTACTTTGATATATTGTCTTGGGAAAAAGATCTTATGGTCAAGTTGTTACCCGAATTTGACGACCTCAAGCGAAAGACACATGGAATGGATCCTCCAACGTACATCTATTAATGCTTATTTAATACTTTCGAAAATATTTTGATGGATAGCAATAGATATTGTATGACTTATTTTATGTGTTTATTTCTCTTCATTTAAGACTCTCAAGTTTGGACAACAACTCGAATCGACCTTAATTGAACTCCCTTGAGTGTCTTTTGACTTGGGTAATTTAGTTTGAGAATTTATAATCTTTTTTAAAAGAATACAAGAAAAATCTAAAAGATGATGACAGTAAAGAATTGGTTCAACTTCCAAGTCTGTCCTTATATGTATATGTATTCTTTGTTGAAGCCTGCCATCGCCTCGGCTCCACGTGGTAGCGTCATTCCGTCCCCCTCTGCCATCGTCAAATCGCATCTCCACTACCCAATCCATGTTCCACTTTCGTTGCCACCCTGTGAGGCGTTCATCTCTTCCTCTACATACAGTCTTCTACTATCAAATCCTCCAACATCTCTTTCTGTTACCTCAGCCTACGAGTTTAGAAACTTTTTGTCTAGGGTTTCGTCGTGTGCCGTCGTAGTCCACTGCTTCCAAGAGCTCCTTAGTGGTCATCTAACCACCTCCACACCCTCTCCCTTCTACTCGGCCTCCTCCCCTTCCCAAATCCACCCAACCCGAGTCTAGATCCTCCTTTAGGGTTCTACTCCGCCAGGAGATCCCCTTCCTCCACCTTATTAAATGTCGGATTTGCCACCCTTTAATTTTCCCAATCATAGATCCCTCTCTTTTGCCCAGATTTGCTCTTGTCACTATGCACCCCTTCAACTGCCACCACACGGGACAGGCACACACACACACTACAGTTTTCTCTCGATCTGAGAAGGGTACTTTAAGTCAGTGCGCTAGATCATCAAGAATTGCCCTTCTGCATTTGAGTAAATTTCCAAACCGACCCTTGAAATACTAATGTGGAAAAATCATTAAATAGTATTTGTTGCAGTCAAATTATGAGTGGTAAAGTGACCGGGAGCCCTGTTGAGCATTGGGACAAAATCTATAGGTGGTAGTGGATTGTCGGCCGTAGGCTGGGTGAAGCTTTGGGAATTGCGTGTAGTTGTGAAAATGTGAAACTATGAAATTGTGTGCTACACTATGTTTGTTTGCCATACTTTGCTATGCCATGTCATCGAATAACTACATGTTGCATAATTGCATTTTAAATTATTGCATGTCATTATATTGTACTAATGGTGCCTTGTGTTGTGTTTGTGCTGTAAACTTGGAAAAACTGTGGTTTTGGAGTCAAACATTAAAAGAAATGTTTTTTTTTTGTTGGTGTGTGCATATCACAATTCCAAGCTGGGATGGTTTATTATTTCGGTGGAGTTCCTCTAGTTATTTGGGAGCATATAAAACTGAGTGACATTCCCTAGGTTTTCACTGGGCGACAAAAACCCAAATGAGACGGTAACGCTCTTGTGTTGACTCTGTGGCCTCTATTGGCAGATGCTAGAGGATATTTGGTCACGTACGGGTCGGGTGCAGTGTTGGCCATCGCTTGTTACCAAGTCACATGCGTGGTTGTTACCTGTAGTGTGACGATGGAAACCAGAGTGTGCGGATGGTCCCTAGGGGAGACCTTGGTGCATACCATAATTAAATGGATGTTTTCAAAATGAAAATGTGGAATTTTGAGTGTTTGGCTTCTTTTCTTTAATTATTCAGAAGAATATTGGTTTGATAAAATTTCGGTTCTGCTAAAATCTCAAATTTTCCCCTTTGCTATGGTTTATACATATTTTTTCATGTTTGAATTTTTGGGTGATAATCTGTGGCTTTACTTACTGAGATTGCAGAATCTCACTATGGTGTCTCCACCTGTGGTTCTGCTCTATGGAACTGTAGACCTTGATGCAGAAGAAAGATACGAATATGGAGGATCAACTCCGCCTGAGGAGTGAAGACTTGGGGACTTTTCCCCTTATGTATCATTGATTAGTCTTTTACTATTATTTAGTCGGATGGCTGTAATTAACTTTATGTTGGTGTTTGGGAGTCTTGGTGACTTATGGATTATTTGGCTAGGTGATGTAATTTTTAATTCTTGGTACTACAGCATTTCAGACTGCCCTTTTATATTTTTGCTACGTTTGTAATTGCACACTTACACATTGCATGCTTACGCACACTTGCTTTCACAATGCACTTGGGGTGTGTGACTCGAGTGGCAAGAACCCCAGCGTCGCGACTTCCTCCAAATCTCAAGTGGGGGTTAAGGACAACACAATCTGAAATGAACCAACCCAAACCCAACATAATCCACCCGAACTGGAAAGAATCGAACACCGCTGGTTTGGCATTAAATCCCTGACTCAGCATTCGAGTGGCCAAAAATATGAGTATAACGGGTAGGGATAAAAGGCATAAAAGCTGAGAGCTTTTCCATTAAACCGTAGAAGTGACCATGGAAGTTCTCTTTGTTGGCATATGGAATGAGATAGAGAAATTTTTGTTTAAGGGAAATTTTGTTTATCACTTTCTTGAAAATAGATTACAATGCATCAACCTATATATAGACATATAAGACTCGTTGCACTTGATGACCATAAAATTACTCTTGAAAAAATAAAAGGACACTCTTGAGAAACTAAAACACAACTTTGAGAAACTAAAAATCACTCTTGAAAAACTGAAAATTCTTCTTCGTAGAATGCACAAAAGTCTTCATATGACTCTTGTGCTCCTCACAATGGCATTAATTCTATTTTTAACACTCCCCCTTAATGCGTTGTGTGACACTCAATATTTCTCTCAAATAATGAAATTTATCTTTTGAAAGAGTCTTAGTGAAAATATTAGTAACTTGGTCTTTGGTTTTTGTAATACTTGAGTTGAATCTCGTCATCTTCCACGGCTTCTCTAATAATGTGATGCTTGATTGCAATACGCTTTGTTTGGCAATGGTAAATGCGATTCTTTATCATAGCAATAGTGGATTTGTTATCACATAAAAGTGGAGTAGCTTCTCCTTGCTTCTCACCAACATCTTCAAAGATTCTCCTTAGCCATATTGCTTGTGAAGTTGTCAATGATGCCAAAATATACGGTCTCGGCAGAAGATTTGTGCAACACTTTGTTGCTTCTTGGATGCCAAAAAAAATTCACCAAAACCAAATGAAAATGCAAATCAGAAAGTACTTTGCATATCATCCACACACCTGGCCCAATTACTATCACAAAACCCAATCAACTTTGCATGAACATTCTTTTCATAAAAAATTCTAAAATCAAGTGTACCTTGAATATATCTTAACACCCTTTTGGCTGCCCCAAGATGCATTTGAGTTTGCTTGTGTATGAACTGAGACAATAAGCTTGTAACATACATAATATCCAGTCTTGTAGCCGTCAAATATAATAAGCTTCTAATCAAACTTCTATAAATAGATGTATCGATTTCTTTGCTTCCATCTTCTTTAATCAATTTTTCATTCACAACCAAAAGAGTTGCAACCGGTTCACAATTCATCATTTTAAAATTTTTAATTAAGAGTTTTTGCAGACTTCTTTTGGCATATAAAAACACCTTCATATTTTTGATAAATTTCAATGCCCAAGAAGTATTTCAATAAACCTAAATCACTCAATTCTTATTTTTTCATCATCTCCAATTTAAAGTCATTAATAATTTTTTCATCACTACTGGTAAACACTAAATTATCAACATAAGGAGTGACAATAAGAATACCGGTTCTACGTTGTGTCTTGACATACAAGGTTGGCTCACTTTTGCTTCTTTCAAAGTCTTTTTCATTGAAGTAAGCATCATCTCATTATACCATGCCCGAGGTGCTTGTTTTAAGCCATACAAAGCCTTCTTCAACATGTACACATTATTCTCTTCTTCTTTTAATACAAAGTCTTGTGGTTGCTCTAAATAAATTTTCTCTTTTAAAACTCCATTTAGGAAGGCTGATTTTACATCAAGTTGATGCAAAAACCAACCTTTTTGAGCTGCCAAAGCAATAAGAGCTCTAATATTATCAAGTTGAACCACCGGTGCAAATGTTTCTTGGAAATCAATTCTAAATTGTTGACTATACCCTTTTTGCTACAAGTCTTGCTTTGTTATTTTGAATGGAACCTTTCGGGTTGAACTTTGTTTTGAAAATTCACTTCACACCAATCACTTCTTTGTCTTTTGGCCTCTCTACCAACTCCCAAGTTTTTTCTTCACAATCACATAAATCTCTTCTTCCATGACTTTCTTTCTTGCTTCTTCTTTAATTACATCTTCAAAACACTCCGGTTCAACAACACAAAATTACAAACTTCAATAACCTCACTAACGCTTATCATTCTTCATAGAGTTGAACTTGGAGATGAGTAGTTTGAGTTTGATGGAGAAGTTTGAGATGATTTTGAACTAGTAATAGGAGATATCTCTTGTGTAGCTTCAAGAACATCTTTAACTTCATCTTCTTAATTATGAAATTCTCCATTGAAGGTAGTAATTTGATCTTGAACTTTCTTTTCTTTCCAATCCCAAGAGGCCTTCTCATTTCAAAACACAGCTCTACGAATAATTAACTTATTTTTCTTCAAATTAAAGAGTCTATAACCTTTGATTTTGAGCTATAACCCACAACGAAGCATTTTTCACTTGCTTCATCAAGCTTGTGCCTTACTTCTTTTGGAACATAAGCAAAGCAAATACAACCAAATAACTTCAAGTGATTGAAAGATGATTTTCTTCCACACCAAGCCTCAAATGGAGTTTTATTTTCTACCGTGTTTGTAGGACATGTATTCATCAAATAAACCACATATATACCGCTTCACCCCAAAAGAACTTAGGTAACCCCTTCTCATGAAGCATAGACTTTGCCATCTCAATAATGGTTCTATTCTTTCTTTCCGCCACTCCAATTTGTTGTGGATTATATCCAACCGTTAATTGTCTCTCTATGCCATTATCTTCCCAAAACTTCTCAAATTCATGGAAGTGGTACTCACTTCTCAATATTTTTAAAATGGAGAAAACTTCTAACTATTGCCTCTAAAAGCACACTTACGTCATTCTTCTAAAATCATCAATGAAAATTATAAAATATTTGTTACTCCATGAATTGGTGTTGATAGGCCCACACACATTGGTATGGATAAGCTCCAATGGTGCTTTGGCTCTCCATGCTTTCTCCTTGGAAAATGAATCTCAGTGATGCTTGCCAAGTGCATAACCTTCATAAACCTCTTGCACTTCTTGTATTGTTGGCAACCCATACACCATGTTCTTTTGCTAGAGAGTCTTCAAGTTTGGAAAATTCAAGTGCCCAAGTCTTCTATGCCAAAGCTATGACTCATCAACCACATCCATCTTTGAATACTCATTAGACTTGATACCCAAATTGGCCACTAAAAGAGAACACCAAAACCATATTACACTTCAGAGAAACATACAAAAAGAGATAGAATCCAACCAATACTAAACATGGAATGGTGAACTGAAGGCAAAAATGATATAAAAAAGAAGCTTTATCTCATTTGAAAAAGAAAATCATAACCTGGGAACCAATATGGGCTGCAGAGATGATACATGATTTTGAAAGCAACCAAACAAACATGTAAAGGCAAAGGAAATAATACAGCACAAATATCTTGTCATCGATTCAAGAGAAATGCACAGATCCCATTATGGTTCCAAGATCTCAATGTTTAGGTCCTAAAATATATTTACCCTAGTTTGTCACAGAAGTTGTCGGGCATACTATTGTATAAGACAAATTTGCAATCCCATAAGAAATTAAACAAGCAGAACAAAACTTAGAAGCTTTGTGGTGGCGCTGGATGAAGGAGAGAAACAGAGAGAGAAATAGTGAAATAGAGAGAGATACTGAGAGGGGAAGGGAGGGAGGTTGTCGGAGGGAGGCCATTAGAGGGAGAGAAGCTTACCGGCGAGGGTGGCGTGGCTGGTGGCATTGTGCCGTGAGGAGAGGAGAGAAACTGAGGGAGAATGGAGAGTGGGTATCGGGCACGGGAAGAAAGAAATAAGGGGGAAAAATGAGTTTAATCTTTAAAACTAGGGGTGTTCATCCGGGTTCCAACCCGGGTCTACCTGGATTCGGACTCGGGTTTCAAACCCAGGCCGAAACCCAGATTGGGTTGTTCCGGGTCAGACTCGGGCCGGAACCCGGGTGAACCCGGATTTTTTTTTTTTTTTTTGGAGCTTGATCATTTGTCAAGTTCAGCAATTTTCCAATTTGAAAAGAAAAAATTGCATGTTCGAAGACCTTCTCTCTTTGCTTGGAGATTTAGAAATCTTAACAAGGACTTGTTATGTGGTTATGCAAACCCAATGAGAACAAAAAAACCACAAGAATTCAGCATACCAACCAGAGTCACAGCAAGCAATAGCCAAGTTGACCAAATGGTTTCAACAAAAATCTCCAGAGACTTAGAGATAACAATGACAACTAGCAAAAATCTCCAGAGACTTAGCCAAGTTGACAGCACAAGTCGGCTTTTAACTGAAGAGACCAAAGAAATAACTCCACAAAGAATTAATTTAGGAACTCCAGACCATCCCCCAGCAAAATTTATAATGCTGAGCCGTTTCCACCCAAACACAACTTAAAAACTTAAAATCATATTCAGGACATCAACTGATCAGACTAGTAGTGTACGGGAAAACTCAGTTTGCCAGATTCTTGTTAGCCAAAGCCTACATGCTCAAGCTCAAGTTCGCACAGAGAGATTTACAAAGACCCAAATTGAAATAAAAAGAAGAGAACAAACCTTGGATGACGGCGACAACGATGGTGGGGGTCACGAGGATGATGGGGCTTCTTCAATCGGCAGATTCGGCACTGAGGGAGGCTAGGGTTCCTAGGAGAGAGAGAGAGAGAGAGAGAGAGAGAGAGAGGGCTGAATGGGGGCGGGGGCTTTTTAACCCTTCTGTCAAAATGACGCCATTTTGATAACTCAAAACGACGTCATTNCGAAATAAAAAGAAGAGAACAAACCTTGGATGACGGCGACAACGATGGTGGGGGTCACGAGGATGATGGGGCTTCTTCAATCGGCAGATTCGGCACTGAGGGAGGCTAGGGTTCCTAGGAGAGAGAGAGAGAGAGAGAGAGAGAGAGAGGGCTGAATGGGGGCGGGGGCTTTTTAACCCTTCTGTCAAAATGACGCCATTTTGATAACTCAAAACGACGTCATTTTGACGCCGGGTTTCATTTTTAAAAAAACTCGGGTACCGAGTTTAAAACCTGAAACCCTGGTTCTAAACCCGGTACCCGGCCTGGGTTGACTTGGGTTTTGTAACCCGGGTTCCGGCCCATATATGATCCGGGCTGAAACCCGAAACCGGAACCCGGTTTTTCGGGTTTCGGATGAACAGTACTATTTAAAACTATTTGCGGTGGTTCATTATTGCCGCAATACCCAATAGTTCCTTGTGGCGGTTCCTCGCTACAATATATAAGAAATAGTTCCCCACAAAGTCCTCCTCGCAGTTTGCAATCTCATAGAAAAAGACATTTTTTTTTTCAATTCTTCTATAGACATCCGAGTTGAGGACCCGATGCAGAACCGACTGTAGTCTGCCACGTCAGCTGATAAAATAATTAAAAAAAAAACATAACATGAAACATAATGTACGCGGATTGGGAGGGAAACGAAAACAAAATAGAGGAAGAGAGATTTTGAGCAAAATCAAAGAGGGAGATCACTGTGCGTCTGAAGGAAGTCCGTTCGCGCATTCCGGTTGCCGTCTCGCCATCGCCATCGTGACAGCCTACAAGTCTCTGGGTCACGGCGTCGTGGGTGAGAGAGAGGTCTGCGTGAATGCCGTGAGAGTTTCCGTTGATTCTTCAAGCTTGTGAAATTTATTACGTAATCAAAAGTTTGATCTTCTAAGGTTCTGTTTGTGTACTATCTCATTGGAATCTCAGTGAAATTGAAGTGAAATGTTGCTACGATGTTTGTGATCTAAAAGACCATTTGATATTATAGTACTTTACTCTTTCTGCGAGGTTGCTGTGATGTTTGTGTATACTTAATGACTTTATTTATGTGTCATCATGGGAAACGGGAAAGTTCCCTCAATGTTGGAACAAACAATCTGGAAGTTGGACTTGAGTGTTTTTCTTAATGAAATGATCTTCTATGAGGCTATGAGCTGCATGTTATCTTGAGAAAGTAGTTGAATGCAAAAGGTAACCTTGTTTAATAGGAAATGGCCACACAATTGCAACCATAAAAGTTCCAAAGTTAGTGCAACAATCAGAACAAGGAATGTGGGTAGGCATCATTGTTTGGATTGAAATATATTCCCAACTAGATTTAGATGACCGGGCATCTTTATACAAATACTTACAAGCAGTACATGACTTCTTTTCTTTTCTTTGGTTTACAAGCAGTACATACTATTGTTCTTGTTACTTAAAATAGAGTAACGAATGAGAATGTGCCGAACTTAATATTGTTCATGCTATATCTAAGAATTTGCATATGCTGAACTTAATATTGTCAATATCTCAACATGGGAAACGAGAAAGAACATCTATCTGCGCTAACATCATCTAGCTCTGTGGCGCCCCCAATCCCCCTATATAAATACACAGGGATTGAGACACCAGGATGGTGACAACACGGTCACACATCCCAACGAAGTGCCAGTGTGTGTACATGCAACAGTGTACAAATAAAATAACGCAGCGGATAGTCAACTAAGTACCAGAATTTATTTACAATCAAACATCAGTAAAGATTTAAATAGCAGTTATACAGTCATCCATAAAATAATTTACAATAGTTCCAGATAAACAAACGAGTGATCCCAGATCACTCCTCAGGCAGAGCCGTCTCCTCAGGCTCGCCCTCCTCCTCCTCATCTGCATCAAAATCTGCGTTACCACAAAATGGTATCGCAGGTAAGTATAACCCAAAATAACAACGTAATATAAAATGCATTAAATGCAACTAACATGCATGCACATGATGAAATATGCATTTTTCCACAAGACATCATTTTCCCCGAAAATGATAATTTTCCAACACACGCCAAAATCCCATTTTGGCCCAAAATATCCGTAAAACATTTTCCCAGAAAATGATTTACCCAAAAACCAACTCGCACTATTTTCCCAGAAAATAGTGCATTAATTCCAAATGCACCATGCATTATTTCCATATGCACCATGGCCTCCCCTATGGACCATCCGCACGTCCTGGCTTCGTAGCGGTGCTCAGTTCCGCGCCCAGCGCGTACATGGCCAAGCACCCACACTACGCAACGAGCGATGCCCAGTTCCGCGCCCAGCGCGTACGTGGCCAGACATCCTCTAGTCCCCGCCAGCAGAAGGACCACGGAGTCGGCACGAGACCATCTCGTCCGATCCCATTGTCGCCCGGCGACAATCCAGGGGACGTTACTCAGTATATTCCGCTCCCGAGTAACCAGAGGAGCTCCACCGAGTTAATGCCCCATCTCGGCTTGGGGTCGTGATACACACGCACCAAAAATCCATTCTCACATGAAAACCCAGTTTTTATAAACACATGAACATGAATGCAATACACGAAAACCCAGTTTTCTTTTACAAACATGATCATGCGTGCCAAATGCAATGTACATGAACCAACACAATATCCAAACCAACAATTACCAATCCAATCAAATCCAACCAAACAACTCCAATCACAAATCCATCCGACCCCCGAACTCCTCGGACTCAGTCCGGCATGCCAAAAAATACAGTGAAATGGGTTAGTGCAAAAATACATTTAAATTACGAAAGTTCTTTGGAGAAATACTTACAATGCTATATAATAATTTTCCGAGGATCACGAAGTTGAAAAAGGCGACGTTTGAGCAACACCACAGTGTAAAATACACTGTGGCCGTGGGTCACAATACCAACTTTCAAACGGAGGCAAACGAAGACACAAGATTGATAGGGTAGGGCCTAGGGAGGTCGGTGAAGCTAGTGGTGGTGGTGGTTTGCCGTGGGTGGCGGCGGAATGGGCGGTAGAAGACCAAAATGCCCAAATCGGAAATGTAGATGGTGGAGCTTCACCGGTGACGGATCGGAGCCGGGGTTGGGTCCATTGGGTTGCCAAGAGGTCGGGGATGAAGTGGTAGGAAGATGGTGGCCAATGGCAGTGCGACGGCGGCGCAGCGGCGGAAAGAGTACCGCGGCTTCGTGGGCTTCGTGGGGGCTAACGGCGGCACGAACGGAGGTGATATTGGTGGGGTGAGGTCGTCGGAGGCTGGGGAAGCTAGCGGGCTGGGTGGTGTCGACCACCGCCGATGCACGGCGGCGCTGGTTGGTGGAGAAGAAACGGACGCGGGGAGAGAGAAAGAGAGAGAGGGTTGGGTCCGCGCGCACGGGGGAGGGGAGAAATAAGGAAGAAGAAAAAACGAAAAGAAAGAAAAGAAAAGAAAAGGAGAAGAAGAAAATGGAGGGAAAAGAAATGAGGCCCAATCCTCATAACTTGGGTCACAAAAATGATCCAACGGAGATGATTTTAAAACCACAAGTTAAATAAAATAATTTAAACATAATGGTAAATTCAAATTGAAATAATTTAAATCCCACGGTAATTAATTTAAATATTAAAAGCAATTTAAATGCATAACAATAAATAAATATTAAGAAAGCATATAAAAATTAATTTTCACCAAATTAAAATCATAGAAACAAACTCATTAAAAATCCAACCAATTTTAAAATAAGAGAATAAATTTAAATAAATAAAAATAATCCTTTAGTAAAAATACACTAAAATGCGGGGTGTTACAAGCTCAAATCCACCATCCGCGATATGTTATTTCATTTAATATATGAAAAGTGAATTAGAATTTGTTGAGTTAATATGGCGCCCCTGACCCCCATGTATGGGAACACGAAAATTGAGACACTTGAATGATGACAACACGGTCATTTATCCCAACGATAGTGCAAAGTGTGTACACATGCAACAGTGTACAATAAATAACACAGCAGATAATTTAACTAAGTCAACTAAATACTAGAATTTTTTAATACAAATTTACATAAGTAAAGTATTCAAAAAGAGTTATACAGCTATCCCAAGATAAAAATATAATACAAGGTCCAAATACAATTGCGAGTGATCCAATATCACTCATCGGGCAGAGCCGAATCCTCAGGCTCACCCTCAGCTTCATCTGCATTGAAATCTGCGTTACCATAAAATGGTACTGTCGGTAAGTATAATCCAAACAACCCTCGAGAATAAAAATGCATTAATGCAACCAACATACATGCATATGATGAAGTATGCATTATTCTCAAAACAACATTTTTCCCAGAAATGAACATTTACCAATGCACGCCAAAATGCCATTTGGCCCAAAAATAATAATCCGTCATTTTTTCAGAAAAGGACCCACACAAAATCCTTTTATCCAACACACGCTATTTTCTCAGAAAATAGTCCAATAATCCATTTATCCAAGAACTCGTCATTTTTCCAGAAAATGGCCCATTAACCAATTTTACCGTATGCACCATGATCTCCCATAGGGACTATCCGCATACCCTTACTCCCTTCGCCACACCATGGGTAACGATCGTGCATGTAACTTCGTAACAAGCGATGCCCAGTTCCGTGCCCAGCGCGTTCGTGGCCAAGCATCCTCTAGCGCCCGCCAGCAGAGGGACCAAGGAGTCAGCACGAGACCGTTACCATCCCGTCCGATCCCATTGTCTCCCGGCGACAACCTAGGGGACATCACTCAGTATACTCTGCTCCCAAGGGACCAGTGGAGCTCCATTGAGATAATGACTCATCTCGGCTGGGGTCGTGATATGCATGCACCCAAAAATCATATGAAACCCCAGTTTTCAATAAACATATGAACATGAATACAATTACATGAAAACCCAGTTTCATTTACAAACATGATCATGCGTGCAAATATGCAATGCACATGAAACGTCTCAATATCCAATATTCAACAATTCACAACAGAATCCAAAATGCACAAACAACTCCATCCTCCAATCCATCCGACCCCCTTACTTCTCGGACTCAGTCTGGCATAACCAACCAGTTCATAGAAAAATGAGTTAGTGCAAAAATACATTTAAATCACAAAAGTTCTTTGAAAAAATACTTACAGCGCTTTATTATAATTTTTGAAGAATCATGGAGGTGCAAGAGGTAGCGGCACAACAACGGAATAGTGCAAAATGCACTGTGGCCGTGGGTCTCAAAAATCTACTTTTGAACATGAACAAACCAAGACTCAAGATTACTAGGGAATGGCTTAAGGATGTCAGTGAAGCTAATGGTGGTGGTGGTTGGCCATGGGTAGCGGCGTAGAGGGTGGTTGAAGGCCAAAATGTTCAAAACAGAAATGTTGATGGTGGGGCTTTACCGATGGCGGATCGGAGCTGGGGATGGGTGGTTTAGGTTACTGGGAAGTCAAGGAAGATGTGGTGAAGAGATGGTGGCCGAAGGTGGCGCGACGGCGCGGGAACACAAAGAAGGCCGCGGCTTGATGCAGTGCGTGGAGGAGAATGGCGGCGCGAGAGGGGCTAGTAATTGGAGGGTGAGGTCACCTGCCGGAGGGGAAGCAAATAGTAGGGGCGGTGATGGACACGAGTGACGCACGACGGTGTAGGGTGGAAAACGATGCACAGACAGAAGAAGGGAGGCCTCGCGCGCGGGAGAGAAGGGAGAGAGAGTAGAAAGAAAATGGGGGGAAAAGAAAAGGAGAAGAAAAGAAAAAGAGGAGAAAAGAAAAAGGGAAAAAGAAAAAGTGAGGAAAAGAAATGAGGTCCAATCCTCACATCTTGGGTCACAAAAATGATCTAACGAAAAAGATTTCAAAATAACAAGTTAAATAAAATAATTTAAACGTAGTGATTCAATGAAAATAAAATAATTAAATCTAACAATAAATTAATTCAAAATAAAGAGAAATTTAAATGCATAACAATAATTAATATTAAGGAAACATATCATATTAATTTTCACAAATTAAAAATCATAAAAGTAAACCCATTAAAAAATCCTACAAATTTAAAACAAGAGAATCAATTTCTAAATTAATAAAAATAATCATTTAATTAAAAATACACTAAAATACGGAGTGTTATAGTTAATATTTATTTCCAAAAAAAAAAAAACAATAACTTAAATGAAAAATGATGGCAGGACATACCATCAACTTGTCCAAACATTCTAAATTACATGCCTGGTAACTATGGACCAGTGCCTGCGTGGTCACCAGCTTTTTTGCCATATCTAGTTGGGAACCAATATTCATTCAACATACAGGTGGTGATAACATGTTATTTAATTTAAATAAGTTGGCTTCTTTTCATGATTTTTATTTCCCTTATTTTTCTTAATTTTTTTTAAGAACGTTTACCCATTTCAACATTCATTGGAAACTCCGACTCCTCTCACCAATACATGCTCCACTACAAGCAAATCAGTTGGTTCAAAGGATAATAGACCCGATAGTAGGAAAACTGAAGCATGTACATCCTCTAGAGTTGAAGAAAGTAATTAGGATAGAAAAAATTCACGGGAAACCAAGGATGGCAATGTCGAGACATCTCAGAATATACAGATGGATGGTGATGATATGATTGAGCAGCCAAAATCGGGATGAAGTTTAATTCCCTTGAAGATTTAATAAGTTATTATAGACAATATGGTAAGAAATGCGGGTTTGGGGTGATGACAAAAAGGACTGAGAGAGGAGATTATGAGACTGTTAGATATGTCACCCTTGCTTGTGCCCGCGGTGGGAAGGCCCGAAATAGGACTTTGAATGTCGCCAACCCACGACCGACAGGAAAGACAGAATGTAAGGCAAAGATTAATACCTTAAAATCTGATGGAAAGTTTCGGTTACTACAATGCATAATATCCATAACCACGGTCTCAGTCCAAGGAAATCCCACTTTTTTCGATGTAATAGAAAGGTCAGTGATGCCATAAAAAGGGTCTTAGATACAAATGATTTGGCTAGGATCCGAATGAATAAGAGTTTCCGAATGATCTGGCTTCCGTTTTTGGAAAAGGATTGTCATAACTACATCGACAAGGCTAGACATTTACGACTTGGCACAGGTGGTGCTAGAGCACTTCAAGAGTACTTTTTACTGATGCGGTATAAAAATCCTGGTTTTTTTGCATTAATGAATATAGATGATGATGAGAGGTTAAAGAATATTTTCTGGACAGACCCCCGTGGTAGAGCAGCCTACCAATATTTTGGTGATGTGGTCACATTTGACACCATGTACCTAACAAATAGATATGGGATACTCTTTGTACCATTCGTTGCTGTAAACCACCATGGGCAGTCAATTTTTTTGGGAGCTATCTTGATTTCCAGTGAGGATACAGAGACTTTTGTTTGGTTATTCCAGACCTAGTTGCAGTGTATGGATGTAATAGCTCCGAAAGTAATTATCACTGATCAGGATAGAGCAATGAAAAATGCAATCGCTATTGTGTTCCCAAACACACGACATAGATTTTGCTTATGGCATATACTGAAGAAAGTCCCCGAGAAGCTTGGCTCCTATGGACCATACAAAAGTGGGATGAAAAATGACCTGATGAAATGTATTTATGACACCCAAACCATTGAAGAGTTTGAGAAAGATTGGGGTCAGTTCATATCGACTTACAACTTGCATGAGAATGCGTGGTTTCAGAGTTTATACGATGAGCGTGTACATTGGGTGCTAACATTCTTGAAAGATGTTTTCTGGGCTGGAATGAGTACAACGCAATGGAGTGAGTGCATGTATGCCTTTTTTTTACGGTTATGTTCATGCTAAGACAAACTTGAAAGAGTTTGTGGACCACTTTGACAACGCGTTGAAAAAAAATTGAGAATGAAAATGCCACAGATTTCCACACATTTAATGTCACAATTCCCTGCATATCTTGATTGCAGATTGAGAAGAGGTTTCAAGATTTGTATACAAATGCTAAATTCAAGGAAGTCCAGCAGCAAGTTACTGGCATACTCGACATGGATCCAGAGTTACTTAAACGTGATGGTCCAGTAAAGTCCTATCTACTAGATGATGAAGTTCGCTTGGAAGAGTTCACTAAGCTGGTTAAATATTATGTGGAAATTAGTGAGGAAGATGGGTTTGCAAAGTGTTCTTGTGGTTTATTTGAGATGAGGGGAATATTGTGTCGACACATTTTGGCCGTACTCAAGTGTAATGGGATGAAATCTGTGCCAGCTAAGTACATTTTAGACCGATGGAGGAAGGACATCAAGAGGCAATACACGTTAATCTAGAGCAGCTATGATGGAGAGAATCAGATAGTAGATTGTAATAGATATTCAAGTCTGTTGAATATCTGTTATCAGATGATCACTCATGCAGCATGATCGAAAGAGCATACTGTGGATGCAACTACTAAGTTATATTCTATGATTGACTTGTATCGTGCCAACCAAGAACCCCCATCGATGACCCAAACGGGTTCCAATGTTGGTTGTGCGACATAAGACACAACTACATTTGATAGTTCTATGCAAGTAATCAGTCCAAGTGTTGTGCGAGGGAAAGACAGACCCCTATCTCTGAGGAGAGCATCCAGGATGGAGATAAACATGCGAAAAGCTAAAGTGAAGACAAAAAAAGTTCAAGGAAAGGGGAAACGTAAAGAGGTGCAGATATTTAATGAAATTTTATTTATATTTTATAACTACAAATATGACTAATGCATATTGTTATTTCTTATGTGATTAATAGCGTGATGGAGGAGATACACCAGCCGTGGGTACTTGCAAAAATTTATTTGGTACTTTAGAGGACGATATGACACATGTCCATGACGCGCAGGTATATGAAGGATTAATATTACAATATTGAAATGTTTTCTAATGAATATATATCACTAGGTTGTTCCAGACATACAAACCGTGGTCCGAGAAACAGTGGTTGCAAGTCAACAAAGTGTAAATTTGTTGGCTTATTTCTAAGACTGGACTAACGATATTACATTAATATTTGAATATTATTTGTTACAGATGCAATTTGGGTCGGAGGGATCACAACCGGTGCAAAATATTGGGTTGGAGGGATCACAACCGATGCAGCCCTATGGGGATGGATCACAATCGACACAATTAGATGGTATCATTTTAATATCCAGATACTTTTTTTGTATTGAATGTAATTAGGGTCTCCAAGATATAATAATACTAGTTTAGTAGTTGGATATCATGTATCAAGGGATTTCCCACTGTACAATATGTTTAGAAAATAAGAGTAGAGGGTAATCAATTTACTATAGTTTAGTAGTTGGATATCCCCAAGCTGTTCTAGATATCATTTATTTTTTATTTTTTATTTTTTTTGTTGGTTACCCTTAATTTTTGTCTACTTTAAAGCTCATTAAAGCATGAAATGTTTTTTACTTTGCCAAATGCAATATGACGGTGAAAATTAATATTTATATGAAGCTGAATAGATATTTTCTATTCTACTAAGTTATTTGCCTCTTCTAACTAAATGATCTCTTTTCCACAGGAAACAAATGATAATTTGAAGGATGCTAGCAACGAATTGATTCTCACTAATGAGGAGGTGATTCGGTTCCAAATAGGTGAAGTCTTGGCCTATCTGCCGAAGGAAGAAGTGGAAGGCAGGATAGATAGGGATGAGTTGTAACTTTTGTATAATTTCATTAGTTATGCTCCAATGATAATCATACTTGACTTAATTCTGTTTATGATAGGTTTGGATATTACAGCTATGTAACCATTGTCATTAGATTTTGGAATTTATAAGTGGATGTTCATCAGTCTTGTTGGCATGTCATGAATTGGTTTATGTTTTCTGGTTGTAGTGTTGGAATTTATATGTAATGTTCATCAATCTAGTTGGCTTATGTCGTGAATTTATTCTATTTTCTAGTTGTTTAATAGGAATTTATATGTTCATCAGGATGGATACAAATTTATATGTCAGCTGAAATGGTTTCTGTTTTCTAGTGCTGAATAATAATGTGCTAAATAACGTGTTGAATAAACGTATAGGTGCTGAAATTTGTCCCTTTCATAATAACGTGCTGAATAAACGTATAGGTGCTGAAAAAACTAAAACAGATATATTCCATCTAGCTCAAAATTCGTTGATATCAAGGGTACAATTTATGCTAGATCAGGTATTTAAGCTAAGTACAAACATACCAAAATTCATTTGTGAACTCTAGTAAGCAGCAACTAAATTAGTCTAACATAAGCCTACAAACTTCACAATATATACCAAGCTCCAAAATCACCTAAATAGTACTACATAACAAGACACAATAACTACAAAAGCCCAATAAAGACTGAGTAATCTGCGTGAATGACAAATTTCAACTTCTTGCTTTTGAAGCCCTAGCTCTCTCTTCTTGGTCTCCTCCGCTCTCTTACAAAGCTCAATCAATGTCTTCTTGATGTCATCAAGTTTCTTCTCGAGCTCTCTTTGGCCCCTTAATAATTCATTTAAACATTCTCGAAGCTGTAGTTCATAGTCGTGATTACCATCTGCCAATTTGAAAAATTTGCAATAAGGTAATCCCTGATGATTATTTACATATAGATAATGTTAGATGTAAATAATATTAATCATTATATTTAGAATCTCACACTACACATTATGTAGTTACCTCTATGTTATACTTTGAACAACCTAAAAAAGGTCATCCTGGATTTCTACCAGTATGTGGGTATCTCAATGTGGTTGGAACCTCACAGTAGCAAAATGGTTGACCGACAGTAGATTTAGCAAAGGATGAAGAAGTCATTGATGATGATGATGGTGATGATGACATCTGGACGAAAGCCATATCAAAATGTGCAAGTAAGCAGGAAAGACCAATTATTTTGATAAGTAAAGGGAAAAGAAAAAAACAAGTTTGTATTGGTATTACTTGTGATTCAAATGCTAAACTAGGGAAAAACAAAAACAAGTTCATGCTAAACAAAGACAGGTTCCTCTTAGACCAACAAGGTTTAATTCAACTGAAAAACTGGAAAACTGAGAAATTGAAAAATTGAGAAACTGAAACATTAGATGATAGGAATCAAGGTGGGCCTACTCTTAAAGATCCTTTGCAAGTTCCAGATGGGCCAATTACAAGATCAAGGGCCAAGAAGATCAAGGAATCAATGCAAGGATTGGTGCAATCCACTTGGGATGAAGCCAGCAAGAGCCCAACATTGAAGATGGGTCTAAAAGAAGAAGAACCAGCTTTGATCCACTTTATTCAAGCTGTGGAAGACATGACTTAGAGATACGGCCTATTGTTATTGGAGGCTTCTAATTTGGTTAAATGATTTATTTTATTAGTTTAGAATAAGTGGGCTTGAACATGCTTGGCTCACATGTCTTATTTCTTATGAACTATGTTTTTGGGAAGGCCTTGTATTTTGGCCAAGGGCTTATTTGAAAAGTTACATTTTAAGAACTAGGGTTTCATCAATTTATTGTAGGGGTTACTGTAGCCGCGGGTACTGTAGCCGGTACTGTTCATCAAGGGTAATTTTGGGTAAAAAGGGCTTTATTTTGGCTAGGGTTTTGATTAGGTTTGGGTTTAAAAACTCTTTGTAGCCTTATTTGAGAGATTAGACAATATTGAATGTTATTTGTGAGTTGAGTTTTCTCCTCTTGTTCTTGATTGAACTCTTGAACTTATCAAAGGAAATCACAACCTTTGTGGCGTTCCTCCTTTGTAATTTAGGTTCTTGAGACGAGTTCTTCAATGGGTCTAGATTTTGATATAATCTAGGTTCTTGAAATGGGTTCTCATCGGGTCTAGATTCTCCATCCTTGACTTGATTTTTGGCTTTCTTGGGGAGTTTTCAAATTGATTGTGGATTTGAAGGAAATTCATTCCCACGGGTTCATATCATTTAGTATTCAGAGCAAGGTTTCCAATCAGGTCTTATTCTATCTTTTATTTCTTGCATATTTAATTCTAGGGCTTCATTATTCTAGGATTGATTACAAAAAAAAAAATAGTGGTGGTTAGCAGATTTCTTCACTATTGTTAGGGTTGCTGAAATTGATTGTTCTAGGGTTTGTGTTGGCTGAAATCTCTTGTTCTAGGGGCTGCCGTATCACTTGCCCAAGGGTTTTTGAGTTATTGTTAGGGTTTTCTCAACTGCTTATTCTTGATTGTGATCAAATCAGTTGGTGAAAGGAAAAGAAAAGAAAAGAAAAGAAAAGAAAAGAAAGGAAAAAAAAAAATTTCCGAGATTTTTTTTCTTGAGCCTTATCATCAAAGGGGGTGATTCTAGTTGGTATCTTGTCTTTTGTGTAGCGCCTGATAATGTCTCATCGGAGTAGCGCATCACCAAGGGGGAGAGCAGATAACTCATCCTTTGTGTTGCAAGCCATGCAACAACAGTTTGAGCGGTTGAACTTGGTCTTGGGTGAAGTGAGGGATAGGATGGATCATCAAGAAGCAGCGATTAGAAATCTACAAGGTGGGAGGGACAGGAGGTGACGTGAGCATAGAGTTGAAAATCAGTATGAGAATGAAGGAGATGGTGAGGATAAGGAAGACTTAGCATCTGACGTTGGGTTGGGTAGAAATAGAAGAGTTAGGCATGAAAGAGGATTTTAGGGGAATCTAAGGGGTCGGGATGGTGTAGATAGAGACCTTGGTAGCACAAAATGAAAATACCACCTTTCCAAGGTAGAACTGACCCTGAGGTTTATCTAGAGTGGTAGAAAAAAATAGAGTTGGTGTTTGATTGCCATAATTACTCTGAGGAGAAGAAAGTGAAGTTGACGGTAATTGAATTCACTGATTATGCTATTATTTGGTGGGATCAATTAGTGACCGATAGGTGGAGGAATTATGAGAGGCCTATAGAGACATGGGGAGAGTTGAAAGCTCTCATGAGGCGGAGATTTGTTCCTAGCCATTACTATAGAGACCTTAACCAGAAATTACAAAATCTTATACAGGGGTCTAGGAGTGTAGAGGATTACCATAAGGAGATGGAGGTGGCGATGATTCGGGCTAATGTAGAGGAGGACCGAGTGGCCACCATGGCTAGATTTTTGAGTGGGTTAAATAGGGACATAACCAATGTAATTGAATTGCAGCATTATGTGGAGATAGAGGACATGGTGCACATGGCTATGAAGGTGGAGAGGCAATTAAAGAGAAAAGGGACAGCAAGGTACACTTCGGTTTCTAGCACTACTTGAAAATCAAAATGGGATAGGAATGATCCAGCTGAAGCAAAGAGAAAGACCGAACCACCTAAAGGAAGAGATGAGGGAACTAGCAACAAACCCAAGGTAGAATCCCAACCTTCACGGAATAGAGATATCAAATGTTTTAAGTATTTGGGTTCAGGGCACATTGCTTCTCAATGTCCAAATAGGAGGGTGATGATTATGCGTGACAATGGGGAGGTGATGACTGAGAGTGAGGATGATAGTGATGAGGTGCCTGAGTTGGCTGATGCTAGTGATGATGATGGAGTGGTATACCCTATGACAGGTGAGTCTCTTGTTGCCAGGCGTGCTCTTAATGCACACATTAAGGTGGATGATGCAGAGCAACAGAGAGAGAACACTTTCCATACTAGATGCCATGTCAACAATAAGGTATGTAGTATGATCATTGATGGAGGGAGTTGTACTAATATGGCTAGCACTACTTTGGTTGAGAAATTGAATTTACCAACCTTAAAACACTCTAGACCATACAAATTGCAATGGTTGAATGATTGTGGAGAGGTTAGGGTGGATAAACAAGTGTTAGTTGCTTTTTCTATTGGAAAGTATCAGGATGAGGTGCTTTGTGATGTTGTGCCTATGCATGCTGGCCATATTTTGTTGGGGAGGCCGTGGCAGTATGATAGGAGGGTGACACATGATGGGTTTAAGAACATGTACAGCTTTGAGAAGGAGGGCAAAACAATTAAGCTTGCTCCTTTAACTCCAAGCCAGGTCTATGAGGACCAATTGAAATTGAAAAGTGAGGTTGCTCAAAAAAGAAAAAGTGAAAATGAGAGTGATCAGAAGAGAAAGAGTGAAAATGAGAGTGATCAAAAAAGGAAGAGTGAAAAAGAGATTGAGCAAAAAAGAAAGAGTGAGAGTGAAAATGAGCATAAAAGAAAGAGTGAAAAAGAAAGTAGAGAGGTGGCTGAGAGTAAAGAAAAAAGAGTGGAGCCACAAGAGAAAAAAGAAAGAGAGTCTTCTGAGAGAAAAGGAAAGGCAAAAGTGAGTTTCTGTGCAAGAGAGAGTGAGGTTAAGAGGGCTTTCTTCGCATATCGCCCTATGATTTTTCTTGTCTATAAAGAGTCTTATCTTACTCTTGATGAAACTAACCAGTCTCTTCTTAGTTTGGCTGTTTCTTTGTTGCAGGAGTTTGAGGATGTATTCCCGGAGGAGATGCCAAATGAGTTGCCACCCATTAGAGGCATTGAGCACCAGATTGATTTTGTGCCCGGGGCTGCTATTCCAAACCAACCAACTTATAGGAGTAATCCAGAGGAGACAAAGGAGCTTCAGAGGCAAGTTGAGGATTTGATGAGCAAGGGGTACGTAAGGGAGAGTATGAGCCCTTGTGCAGTACCAGTGCTATTAGTGCCAAAGAAGGATGAGACGTGGAGGATGTGCATTGATTGCAGGGCGGTCAACAATATCACAGTAAAGTATCGCCATCCCATTCCTAGATTGGATGATATGCTTGATGAATTGCATGGCTCATGTATTTTCAGTAAAATTAATTTTAAAAGTGGGTACCATCAAATTAGAATGAAAGAGGGTGATAAATGGAAAACTGCTTTTAAGACTAAATATGGGCTTTATGAATGGTTGGTTATGCCATTTGGACTTACAAATGCGCCCAGTACTTTCATGAGATTAATGAACCATGTCTTACGTGCATTCATAGGCAAGTTTGTGGTTGTGTACTTTGATGATATCTTAGTGTGCAACAAGAACTTAAATGAACATATTGAGCATTTGAGATATGTGTTTGATGTGTTGAGATGTGAAAAGTTGTATGCTAATTTCAAGAAATGTGCCTTTTGCATGGAAAAAGTTGTTTTTCCTGGTTATATTGTTAGTACGAAGGGTATTGAGGTAGATGAAGAGAAAGTCAAGGCCATCAAGGAGTGGCCAACGCCAAAAAGCATCACTGAGGTAAGAAGCTTTCATGGCTTAGCAAGCTTTTATCGGCGTTTTGTTAAAGACTTCAGCACCATTACTGCACCACTCACTGAGGTAATTAAAAAGAATGTTGGGTTTCATTGGGGGGCTAATCAAGAGAATGCTTTTGCCACTATTAAAGAAAGGTTGTGCTCTGCACCTGTGTTAGCATTACCTGATTTTAACAAAGCTTTTGAGATTGAATGTGATGCCTCAGGAATTGGGATTGGAGCCGTTTTGATGCAAGATAGGCGTCCCATAGCCTTCTTCAGTGAAAAGTTAAGTGGGGCATCCCTGAAGTACCCTACTTATGACAAAGAGCTTTACGCTCTTGTTCGTGCATTAGAGACTTGGCAGCACTACCTATGGCCAAGGGAATTTGTGATCCACACCGATCATGAATCATTGAAGCATCTCAAGGGTCAAGGTAAGTTGAATAAAAGGCATGCTAGATGGATGGAATACATTGAGACATTTCCCTATGTCATCCGTTACAAGCAAGGTAAGGAGAACATTGTTGCTGATGCTCTATCCCGGAGGTATGTACTTCTTACTTCTATGAGTGCTAAAATGCTTGGGTTTGAATATGTGAAAGACATGTATGCCGATGACGCTGATTTTTCTAATGTGTATGTGGCATGTGATAAGGCGGCATTTGGTAAGTTTTACAAGCATGATGGTTATTTGTTTAAAGAAAGCAAACTTTGTCTGCCAAATTGTTCTATGCGTGAGTTATTGGTGCGTGAGGCACATGGTGGGGGATTAATGGGACACTTTGGTGTCAAGAAAACTTTAGACATTTTGCATGAACATTTCTTTTGGCCTAAGATGAAGAGAGATGTTAACCGTATTTGTGGAAGGTGCATTACATGTAGAAAGGCCAAATCTAAGGTTTTGCCACATGGGTTGTATACACCCTTACCCGTTCCTAGTGAGCCATGGGTAGACATATCTATGGACTTTGTTTTGGGGCTGCCTAGGACCAAAAGGGGTAGAGATTCTATTTTTGTGGTTGTGGATAGATTCAGTAAGATGGCACATTTCATTCCATGCCATAAAACAGATGATGCAACCAACATAGCTGACTTGTTTTTCCGGGAGATAGTGCGACTCCATGGTGTACCTAGGAGTATTGTTTCTGATAGGGATGTTAAATTCCTTAGCTACTTTTGGAAGGTGTTGTGGGGGAAATTGGGTACTAAGCTCTTATTTTCCACTACTTGTCATCCGCAGACTGATGGTCAGACTGAAGTAGTTAATAGGACTTTAACTCAGCTTTTACGCACTGTTGTTCATAAGAATTTAAAAACTTGGAAGGATTGTTTGCTATTTATAGAGTTTGCATATAATAGGACGATGCATACTACTACTTCATACTCTCCTTTTGAAATTGTTTATGAATTTAATCCACTTACTCCTTTGGATTTGATGCCTTTACCTGTTGATGACAGGAGTAGTTTGGATGGACAAAAGAAGGCGGAGTTGGTAAAGTCACTTCATGAGAGGGTACGGCTTCAAATTGCCCAAAAGAATGAAAGGGTTGCTTCCCAAGCCAATAAAGGACGAAGGCGTGTCATCTTTGAACCAGGATATTGGGTTTGGGTTCACATGTGCAAAGAAAGATTCCCAGCCCATAGAAGGACTAAGTTGCATCCTCGAGGAGATGGACCATTCCAAATTCTTGAGAAAATTAATGACAATGCATATAAAGTGGATCTTCCAGGTGAGTATAAAGTTTCTGCAACTTTCAATGTTTCTTATCTTTTTCCTTTTGATGTAGGTGAAGATTCGAGGTCGAATCCTTTTGAGGAGAGGGTGAATGACAGGAACCAAGGTGGGCCTACTCTTAAAGATCCTTTGCAAGTTTTAGATGGGCCAATTACAAGATCAAGGGCCAAGAAGATCAAGGAAGCAATGCAAGGATTGGTGCAATCCACTTGGGATGAAGCCAGCAAGAGCCCAACACTGAAGATGGGTCTAAAAGAAGAAGAACCAGCTTTGATCCACTTTATTCAAGCTGTAGAAGACATGACTTAGAGATACGGCCTATTGTTATTGGAGGCTTCTAATTTGATTAAATGATTTATTTTATTAGTTTAGAATAAGTGGGTTTGAAGATGCTTGGCTCACATGTCTTATTTCTTATGAACTATGTTTTTGGGAAGGTCTTGTATTTTGGCCAATGGCTTATTTGGACAGTTACATTTTAAGAACTAGGGTTTCATCAATTTATTGTAGGGGTTACTGTAGCCGGTACTGTTCATCAAGGGTAATTTTGGGTAAAATGGGCTTTATTTTGGCTAGGGTTTTGATTAGGTTTGGGTTTAAAAACTCTTTGTAGCCTCATTTGAGAGATTAGACAATATTGAATGTTATTTGTGAGTTGAGTTTTCTCCTCTTGTTCTTGATTGAACTCTTGAACTTATCAAAGGTAAATCACAACCTTTGTGGCGTTCCTCCTTTGTAATTTAGGTTCTTGAGACGGGTTCTTCAATGGGTCTAGATTTTGATATAATCTAGGTTCTTGAAACGGGTTCTCATCAGGTCTAGATTCTCCATACTTGACTTGATTTTTGGCTTTCTTGGGGAGTTTTCAAATTGATTGTGGGTTCAAGGGAATTCATTCCCACGGGTTCATATCATTAGAGTGGCAAATTGTAAAAATTGATGTAGCATTACTTGTGTTTTTTGAAAACCAAAGAGTGATTCATATGCTAAACCAGTTGATGTAATTCGGGAACCTAAAATGATGTGCAAACAAAAACAGGATCTAATTAGACCAAAAAGGTTTAATTAAACAGAAAAACTGAAACATTAGAATGACAAATTATAAAAATTGATGTAACATTACTTGTGTTTTTTGAAATACAAATGTAGACATGTTATGATTCATATGCTAAACTAGGGAAAAACAAAAGCAAGTTGTAATTCATTAAACTGAATTGATGCTAAACTAAAATAGGTTCTAAAGAGTTGAAAAAGGTTTACTTAAACTGAAGAATTGTAACTTTACTTGTAACATTGTAACCAAAAAAATCTAATTCAGAATGCAACAATTAAACTGAAAAACTATAACATTACTTGTAACATTGTAAAGATTGATGTAAAATTAACATTGTAACATTTACATTGTAAAAAGTTGATGTAAAAATTATAAAAACTGTAACATTACCTGTATCAGAAGGCAGTTTTCAGAACAGAGGTATTATGTTTGGTGGCTAGGAAAATGTAAAATTGTGTTAACTATATATGACATATATTTACAAACGTCCACACTAGTGGGTAAAGAAAATATTTGACTCGAAAGAAAATTTACAAACGTCTACATCAGTGTTATTCAGCCTTTCACAAGCATATATTTGTTATGTTATCGAGAACAAAAGCCATCAACATCACTACAAATGTAATTCAAATCTATGCTGGAAAGTAAAGCAATCCATCGAAAATTATCAAGTATAATTGATATTTAAAAGAACAAAAACTCTACATACAAAAACTATGCTCTAAAGTAAAACCAAATCCACGCGACCAAACTGTAGGATAACTAACCTGATCTACACAGTGGTTGATGTTACGGTTAGGGTTACACGCACGATTTTGGACAAGTTAGGGTTTGGATCAAGCAGCGGGTTGATGTTAGGGTTAGGGTTACACGCACGATTTTGGACAAGTTAGGGTTAGCATCAAAGGGACTGGGGTTTCAAGTGGGAAATGGATTTTGATGACCACGAACGAAGGTGAAATGTTGTGATTCAAGAAGAACATAACCACGGTTTCGTGGGTCGATTTCGATGGAATGGGTGAATCAAAGTAGGTCTGTGAGGGTAAATCGATGGTGAGAGTTGGAATAGGTGAATAGAAGGAAATCAATGAGGGGAAAGGGGAAAGGAATCGAAGGGGAACGGAAATCTGTAAGGGGAAAGGGGAAGCAGAAGGGGGGGGCGATGGATAATGGGGGGAAGAAATCGAAGGAGAGGGAAAGTGGGATTCTGAGTTGGGTGGGGGGGGGGGGGGGGGGGGAACGTGGGATAACGGAGGCAACAAAACGACGCATTTTCGTTTTGCCACGCTGTTATCAGTTCCACACCGGGTCCCCGAGCAGGTTGTATGTAGTGTTTTTCTTCTTCTTTTTTCACCGACAGATTTCGTGTCATAAGCAAAGTATTTTCCAGGAATGTAGTTCTTGGAAAATAAACTGAAGGGAAAAGGCCGTATTTCCTATATATATATATATATACTTACATATTTTTTTCATATGAATCTTCCTTGTATTTCTCGTGTCTAATGTGTAATACCCAAAAATGGGTTGGTATCGCTTCAATTTTGGTTCAGAATTGCATATAAAATAATGGCTAGTGCTGCAAATCATTAATGGCTAGATGATAGACGTTGTTGATGTTGCCAAGGTTGGATGATAGTTCGCTCCGAATTTTTTTGTTTCTCAATGTTATTGAATATAACATGATCAATGTATGTAAAAATGTTTAAATATCACAATAGTTGGATAATTCATTATGTATATAATAGGTTGAACACAATTAATCACAATATGTACATGATAAACCTGTTGAAAATTCATCGGTTATCGGTCCAACAAATGGGAACAATATTCAGTTTTAGCTGATATGCCAATAATTCATTCAAAAAATATACAAGATGTCCTACGACAAGCTGCACCATACTTACATAGTACTGGATGATCGATTATAGATATGCTTGGTCCATAGGTTGAAAAGATTATATTTTTAAGAAGGGGGAACTGCATCAATATGAAAGGGGTGACTGGGACACAAGCCAAAGAAATGATAGGAATCAAAATCCAAGAATATTGGTCATGTAGCATGATTATAAGAGCAGCAGAAAAGGCTATCATCATGGTTGCAATAGAGCAAAAGAGGGTGAAAATGCCTATTATCATTTGCCTCAGCAAATACTCAAGAATTGCATAAGTTGATGTGAGGATTCCCAAAATCATCAACATTGAAGTTGAGGGAGAAAAAAGGGGCAATGCATCACATATTATAAAGAGCATAAACAATTTTTTCTTTAAGAACATTGGGAAGATTGTAGTTTGATCGTTGCCACCCGGAACTGCAAAAACTACAGCGAACATAATGGTAACAATCAGAGCACCCACCACAGTGCATGACGTTGTTGTACCCTTCATCCATTTCTCTCCCTTTTCCATCAAGTTCTTGTGGTTCTTTGTAAACAATTGTCGAGGAGTTAAACCATCCTTGTTGGTACTTTTCTTAGCCTTGGGATGGACAATTCCCTCTACCTCCTGCATTTGTTAGAAAGAAAATGTTAGATCAGAATGCTACCAAAACTATTTACTTTGACATATATTACATATTAGAAAGACTGGAAATTGATGATCTAACCTTACATAGAAGAGATAGTAAGTAAAATGAGGTCAATGCTTCCAAATTATATGATTAATCTACCTAGTCCATGTTAAAATGATCAGCTCCAATATTGAATATAAAGTACAAGGATATTAGGGATCAAAAGGACTGGAATTGATCTATAAAACCAATCCTTATCCCCCCTCAGCCTTCTACAACCTCATCAAATATAAAGATAGAAAAGGTCTCACAATCTTTTATTTCATGCTTTAAACGTGTTATAATATTGTGAATCAGACTGCATGCAACAAGCCCGCGTTGCATTGGAAGAATTATGAGTACTAATATTTCACCTGCATGTGATAGATGTTCAATGTGGCATTGGTGTTTTTTTCAGTACTGTACAATGAAGCTGAAAATTAATGTAGACATACCCGAAGAAAGAGGAGGCCAACAAGTAGGTGCACAAATTAAGGATGCTGCTAGGCCAATGTGAGAGAGAGAGAGAGAGAGAGAGAGAGAGAGAGGGAGGGAGGGAGGGAGGGGGAGAGAGAGATCTAGGACCTTGAACCATTGTAACTCTCTTTGCATTTGTAAAGCGGCCCCTGGGATTTTATTAATCCAAGTGGAATCTTCTATCATCCCTACCATATGTAATATATTATTTTCATTGACATCTACTTTAGATGTCAAAGAGTAGTTCATGATCTTCCTATCTAGCCCATATAGAATGTTAAAGATTTTTTCTTGACGATGCAAGACGGCAAGCATATATATGTTCCTTTGATTTCTATATGTGGTCCATAAAAATCGTTGATCCATTTCAAGCATCTTAGAAACAAACTCCAAAATCCCATTCTTGGCTGCATGGCTAATGGTAGTATAAACTAGACCATCCATAAGTTGTTGAGTTCTTGATTCTGATATCACTTTACACATTTGAGAAAGAAGTGCATCGGATTAGACATGGACCTTTTTCATTTCCAACAACTGCTGGATTCCATTGACAATTATCGAGACATTGTCAATTAGTTTAATTAGATGAAATTATAAATAATTACTAATAAAAAATTTAAAAATATCAGTCAATGATTTTGATGAAGTGTACAGGGAAGTTGAGTACCTGAAACTAAATAGCGAAACATTGCTGACAGTATTGTGAAGAAAACAACAAAATTTGTTTACTTGAAGATATTAGAAAATTTTTACCTCAATAAAGCTATAACCAAATTAATTCGCAGTTTTTGCAAGTTCCCATTAGTTTTTGTGTAGTGAGGAACTTTATTATAATATACATCCAGCTAACTAAATTGATGCGCAAAATATTTAGTACTCATCAAAGTACGTACATCATGATCATGAGCTAGTTTGTATACGATATATACAACTTCTATAAGCAAATGTCCACATCACATGATCAAATATATATTCGATCTATTATTAGTACGTACTAGCTATCATATTACTTCTCACTTATTTGTCTTAATTACCATCATATTATATAGCATGCATTAATTAAATTCTAAAAAATAATATATCAAATTAAATTACTAACTTATAGCATATATATACATATATATAACTTTGGAAGTTGGACATTTGCTCATCATGTTGATCATACTACGTATCAACATAGAGCATTCAGCCACCTCATCAAAGGAGGAAATGGAAACATCATCAAATAATATAGCAACAGAACCTTAGCCTAATTGTACAAAATGTTGCCATGAAACAGTAGGAAAATTTGTTATACTTTTTCTCCAGTTATTGTAACCGTTTTATTCCTTACATTCATGTATAAATTGAACCATCAATGAAATGAAATAAATGCTTCAGAATTTAGCCAAATATGAAGTTCTATTATGGTATCAACAGCCTCTAGATTCATTGTCCCTGATCTATGGCCTTGTCCCCTTCCCTTTCCTCTCTCAATACCTCTGCCATGTCGTCCTTTTCGCACCTTATCACCACCAAGCTCACTACCGATAATTTCTCTCTTTCGAAGGTTTAGATTACAGCATATCTTCAAGGTTAGGACCTATATCATAACGTCGATGGCACCATTGCCACTCCACCAGAAACCATTACCACTGATGATTCATCTGTCTCCCCTAATCCTGTCTTTGCCTCTTGGAAGAAAAAGGACAAACTCATCCTTACTATACTTTTTTCTTCCATCTCTGAAGCAGTCCTTGGCCATGTGCTATCTTCCAAAACTTCTTGTGCATTGTGGCGAGCTCTTCACTCTTTGTTGTTATCTCAATCTCAGGCGAAGTAGTTCCAAGTAAAATTTCAGCTGGCCAACCTCTCCTGCGGCGAGCAAACTATCACCGATTACTTTGGTAAGGTTAGAGCTCTTGCTGATATACTTGCTACCACCGGTAAGCCTCTTCCTAACTCAGATTTTGTGACTTACCTTCTCACTGGACTTGGTTCTGCATATGATAAATTTGTCACATCTATTACCACACGGGCATAAGCCATCTCTTCTAATGAACTTTATCAATTGTTGCTAATACATGAAAGTCGCCTCTCTCATTCCTCATGAAGTATACTCTCTAGTGAGCCCTTTGCTAATTTTGCTCAATCTGGTGGTCGAACAAGGGGTAACTACAGAGGAGGTCGTAATGGTAGAAATGGTTGTGGCAGACCATTGTATTCAAATCGTGGTGGTCGTAATGGGTCCCTTAACTTCATCACTAAATGGATACTTCAATCAGCACCCTTCCTGTTTGGTTTGCAAAAAATATGGACATGAAGCCCTGCAATGCCAATACCGGTTTGATCATAGCTACCAGTATGCTGCTCCTCCCACATTTTTCGCAAACTTCACCAGCTCCAACAATGGCTCAGATTCCACCTAGTACCCAGATTCAGGCACAACACACTAAATCACCAATGATTACTCAAACCTCAACCTATCCTCGAAACCATATAGTGATGCTAAACAGATTCATGTTGGAGATGGTTCAGGACTGTCTATCAACACACGGGTGATTCATTCTTTCTAGTCCTTTTTCTTCGTTTTTACTCCATAATCTCCTTCATGTTCCAAGCATAACCAAAAATCTCATTTCTGTCTCTCAATCTTGCCTTGATAATCTATGCTTCTTTGAATTTCACTCTAACTTCTTTATTGTAAAGGACACCAAGACGGGGTGTCCCTCCTCATAGGGCCGGTTAGTAATGGATTGTATGTTTTCCCCACCATTCCTGCATCTTCGTCTCCCTCCCTTTCTTCTTCATCTGTCAATGTTGGTGAATGTACCTCCATGGCTCAGGGGCACTTTCGTCTCGGCCATCCTCACCAGTATGTTGTCTCAAGTCTCCTTCGCACTAACTGTTTGAAGCTACTCTCCATTGACTCCACATTCTCCATTGTTGATTGTCCTTTAGCCAAACTTCATCAACTGGGCTTCTCATCTTCTCAAGCTGAGACTACTAAGCCCTTAGAACTTGTGTGCGCAAACATTTGGGGCCTAGCTCTGTTTCCTTCTAGATTAGGTTTTAAATATTACCTTTCATTTGTAGATAAATTTACCTTTCATTTGTAGATAAATTTACCAAGTCTACCTGGTTCTATCCCTTAAAATACAAGTCTGGTGTTGCTCAAATTTTTCCTACCTTTTTGTCTTTAATTGAGCATTTATTTAATACAAAACTTCTTACCTTGCAAACAAACGGTGGTGGAGAATTTAAACCCTTAACTGCCATATGTCAAAAACTTGGTATTAATCACAGATTCTCTTCTCCACATACCCATCAACAAAATGGGCTTGTGGAACAAAAACATAGACACATTATTGAAATTGGGCTTGCCCTTATGGCCCATGCCATAAGGGAACTGTCACCAAAAATTGTCAAAACGTCACTAAAGATATTTGGTGATGGTTTGAAACCGTTACCATGATCGTCACCTAATGTGCATCACAGAAAACAATTAGTAACGGTTGGAGGTGTTCCGTTTGGTTGAACATTCAAACGTTCTCTTTTTTTGTGACGGTTGAGAACTATCACAAAAAGTAACGTTCGGACGTCCAATTGAATGTTCGAACAGCAACCCGACCAATTGTCGTTTGAATAAGAGAAGTTGACGTTCGTTAATTATAGTTCGAATATATCATATTTACGTTCGAATGTTTATGCGTCGGAAAGTTAATTGTAATAAATGTTCGAATTTCTGTTCAAATGTTAACAGACCATTGTTCAAACGTCGAGATCGAATTCATCCTAACAAGTGAATCAGGTAAAAAATATGATATACTAATCTTGGTGAAAAAAATGTACTCTCAAAGTAAACTCACCAGCACACGACTTCAAATGTGCTCCTTAATCTCATTCGGAACATCTTGCCATGAGCGCACATAAAATAGAGTATAAGCTTGAACTATTGTACCAATATAGGAGGAAAGCGTTGCTGCACTATCATCCACTCCTCCAGTGGAATTATCAGGAACGGTGATCTTGAGTTTTCTGTGCCTTCTATTTTTTTCAAGAGAGATGCCATGGGTATAGCCACGACCGCGACGTGCAGATGCATCAACTACATGATAATAGATAGTATAATTATAGTTATATAGTTATTGAGGCAAAAGTATTAACTATATAATTAATTATCAACGACAATATTTCCTTACTAGTAGGTGTCGACTGGCTGTTGTTCTCTTGCGTGTTAACTTGATCTTCAGGAGCGGATTCCTCGAGTGGGAAGTCCTCAATGGGTTTGAGACTTGGACTTAGCAGAGGCACATTTCTTCGTTGTCGTTTTGGCGGCATTCTTGAAAATAATTAATTATATAAAAAAAATTAATAAGAAGAAATTATGAAAATTCAAGATATTTATAGTCACTTATATGAATAAAATATTCAGTACTTTTATTCTTCATCTTCGGATATATTTTTCATGTTTGTTTCAGAATCTCCCTCAATAACATCTTCTTCATCATCATGCACCTCTTCTTCATCCTCCTTATCCACCTTCTGGCCAGATTCTAGTTCGTCTTCATCTTCTGACTCTTCTTCTTCTTCTTCCTCCTCACTTACTTGAATTTAATGATCATTTAATACGGACGGGTCCAAGTGGACGGGTGGGACATGATCTCTACATAAGGGGAGCAACTCGAGCACACCGAGGTCAACAAACAAGTTAATACCCTCTTCATCTTCCTGGTATGCCTCTACAATCGGAGTGTCATCTTCATCTCTACTATTCTTATAATCTGCACTCGTTCCTGCTTCATATATATTTCAAGGGACAATTTTTTGTACGACTCGCCAAGTTATCTCTCCACTATCTTCATCAATACTTTTCATTGGATCAATCAAGTAATAGACTTGGGTAGCTTGACAAGCCAATACGAATGGATCATCTTCGTACCATTTAGATGCAGTATTTACACTCGTAAAGTGATTATCCCTATGTATCGAAACCCGACCACCTCCTACATCCCACCAATCACATTTAAAGACATATGTTACAGACTCACCCAGATATTTCAATCCAGTAATATCACGTATGACACCATAATAGTCAATATCATCTGTTCCATGGCTCCCCTCGACCAACACACCAGAGTTTTGAGTCTTTCTATTACATTCACAGTCCAGTGTGTGGAGTCTATAACCTCAAACAGTGCATGCAGTGTATCGAAGTGCTCTATTTGAGGGACAACGGGCCAATGCATACAATTTAGAAGAAATTGATCTGGGATCACGATCACGTTGTTCCAAAATCTAACAATCGAAATAGTATATATTTATTATTTCATTATCCAGAGTTAAAAGTTTCAAAATATAACATATAATTTTAGTTCTTACACGTTCTTCCAACTATCTGGAAAATTCTTCCTCGTGTCTTGCCTCTATGTTTTCAATGCCTTCCGTCCTAAGTTTGTCAATGTGCTCACTGTTATAGATAAATGCAAAAGAAGTTTATTTTGAGCAAAACAGTTATAGTTAAACTTGAAGAAAATTAGAATTATTCGAAGTATGGAACAACATACCTGAGATAATCATCAATACCCCGGCAATTATTTAACACATACCACCGAATTTTACCCAAGTCTCCATCAATTAAATCGTAACCCGTTTGTGCACCCAATGGTCATACATTCTGGGAAAACACTGATAGCTCACGAGGAGGCGGAGCAATAAGATCAGCATTTCGCTCTTGACGATTAAATCGTGTCTCAACACCATGAAAACATAGAGAGCAAAATGTTAACCATTCATCTTGTATATAGGCCTCTACTATTGAACTCTCAGCTCTGGCTTTATTCCCAACAGTGTGCTTCAGTTGACCCAAATATCTTTCAACTGGATACATCCAATGGAATTGCACCGGTCCACCCAATAATACCCCTCGCAGTAAATGTATTGCTAAATGGACCATGACATCAAAAAATGATAGTGAAAAGATCTGTTCAAATTTACTTAGTATAGAAGCAATGTCTTCTTCCAATTTCTGCAACACATCTCGATTCACTACCCCATTGCACAAATCCTTAAAAAACATACAGAGTTCGGATATGGCAACACATACATTAGATGTTAGCTTCCCACAAATTCCCACAGGTAATAACTTGTGCAAAAATATATGACAGTCATGACTTTTCAGTCCACTGATTTTCCAGTCATCAGGACTCATGCATTTACCAATATTTGAAGTATAACCATCTGGTAACTTCACACCTTGCAACCATTTGTAGAAGTCCATCCTCTCCTCCCTTGTCATCGTAAAACATGCATGCGGCATGACCACCCTATTGCCTTTCACCCGCAAATGTAGATTATGTTTAATTCTCATTCTCTCAAGATCTTTCCTCATCTTGATCGTGTCCTTCGTCTTTTTGTTAATGCTCATCAATATACCCAGTATATTATCACAAATATTATTCTCTATGTGCATGACATCCAAACTATGTCGCAACATGTAGGACAACCAATACAGCAAGTCAAAAAAATACTATACTTTGTCCAATTTAATTCTGCTGCGCCTCGTTTTCTCTTATTCTTTCCCCGACCTTTGGCAAAATTGTTCACTCTAACATATACCAGTTGGTCCACTATCTCTTCCCCAGACAACGCTTTTGGTGCAATTCTATCCTCTACTTTCCCATCAAACTTAGCACATTCTCTTCTCTATGCATGATTTGCTGGTAGATAACGTTGACGACCCATGAAACATAACTTTTGAGAATATTTTAACCACTCACTAGCAGTTTCTTTATTACACGTTGGACACGTTAACTTCCCTTTCGTACTCCAGCCGAAAAGATTCCCATAACTTGTACTCATATTCCCAAAAGGATTGAATCCATCGATTATGAGTCCCAGGCGCACGTTCCAAGCTTCTATCCTAAACTCTGGATATTAATTATTGAAAGACTGCCTTTGTTGATAGATAATGTCGATGACCCATGAAACACAATTTCTGAGAATATTTTAACCACTCACTAGCAGTTTCTTTTTACACGTCGGACACGTTAACTTCCCTTTCGTACTCCAATCGGAAAGATTCCCATAACTTGTACTCATACTCCCAAAAAGGTTGAATCCATCGATTGTGAGTCCCAGACGCACGTTCTGAGCTTCTATCCCAAACTCTGGATATTGATTATCGAAAAACTATCACGCAAGTGAGTCAGCTGAGTGCCTCATATATGCGTCATCCTTAACTCTTTTCTCCTCATGCCACCTCATATCGTGAGTTATTTTCTTACATATATATAGTCTTTGCAACCTAGGTCTCAAGGGAAAATACCGCAACACCTTAACCAGCACGTTTTTCTTACCCTTCCACCTCGACTCTCCACATATATGATATGCTTGTTTCTCCTCGTTCTCCTTCCAAAACAAAACACAATCATTCTTACATGCATGTATAGACTTGTACTCAAATCCTAATATTTTTCTCAATTGTTTCGCTTCATAAAATTTCTTGGGCAATGCAAACCCTTCGGGAAGCACCTCGTTAAATAAATCAAATACCATATTTATTGCTTTCGTCGACATCACACACAATGACTTAATGTGAAGCAATCACACAATAAACGACATTTTGGAATGTTTTGTATAGCCTGGATAAATCTCACGCTTTGTATCTTCCCACATTGAAGTGAAATTTTCACAATAAGTCCCTCCGTCACTTGAGGCATTGTCATCAACCTCATTCATAAACATCTCCGCTCTAATTTCACTCAACATCTCCTCCATCTCATCCTGCTCATAATCATCATCCATATGCTGCAAATAATTGTGATGATCGACCAATACATCTGCTGACTGTTCATACCGCTCACCATGCAGTACCCATCGAGTATACCCAGATCCATATCGTTCACAAATACATGACTTTCTACTCCATCCAACCCTATCGCACACAAATTTTTACACCCTCGACATGGACACTTAATGTAACCACGACTATCAGCAGAGGCCCGTGCAAAATCAATGAAGGTTCTTACTCCCCGCACATAGGGTACGTAATTCTTTCCAAGTTTATCGCCCAGACGCATCCAATTTTTGTCCATTTCTAAAACCATCTACCTATTAATAACACGTACATAGAGAATTCACATGCATGTATGCTCCAATTCTCATTGCTTTTTGGATAAGGTTGTTGGTCCTATTCCATTCGAGATTATATTATACATATTGCACAAATCTCGTCATTCTATTACTTTTCACGTTAGTAGAAATTTCAGCAGCACCTCCACATAGTTCTCCAAGTATACATGTTCAAATAGAAGAATTGTGACCATCCGAATAGTATACCCGAAGAACAGTAGAGGAAGACACTGAAACTTCACATTAAACGTGGAAAGTAGGAGTAACAAAAATGTACAATACAGATAATATAATCTCAAACTGTCCACACTAGACAATTCAGGAATTAGTGAACACATAAATGTACACTAATTCCCAAACAGGTCTAAGGTTATTTATGCAATGTCACATCATATCTATCAAAAAATACTACAAGCAATATCTCCATGTTGTTTGAATTAACAATGTCACCTTCTACTAGTGTTATATTGTTAAACTAGAGAGAGATGAAAGATTATGTGAACAAGTTTTCTATCAGTACACAACGAGAGAGAATGATCTTGAAGAAATGTCTAAATTTTAGTCTAATTATTTAACCGTCACAAACTGTCTGACCTTGACAACTTTCAAGGCCGAAAAGACTTTGACAGTCAAGCAATTAAACTAAAATTTCAACATTTCTTCAAGATCATACTCCCTCGTTGTGTAGAAGACATGAAACTTGTTCACATATTCTTTCATCTCTCTAGTTTAACAATATAACACAATACGAATGTGACACTATTAATTTAGAAAAAAATAAAAATTAATAGTTATGGAATCGAAACTTCAGATTTTTCAACAGGTCTAAGGTTTTTTATAGTGATTTTGGATTGGCTGGGACTATCCTATACGAAATACTATAATGATTGATCTTGCCTGCATCACAATTATAATTTAATTGTTATTATATATCTTAGGTCATTGTTAATTGATACCTATGTAATTTTAATTCTTATTATGTAATTGTTATTGTAATGGTTATATATAATTTCTTCAAAGGTTATAATGTAATTTTAATTATTATCATTCTTAAAGTATAAGTTTAATTGTTATACTTAATTTTAATGGTTATAATATAATTTTAATTATTATCATTCCTTAAGTATCATTTTAATTGTTATACTTAATTGAGTGAGTTATTTATATTTAATAAGTAATTATTAATTATAATTATTGTATGTATATATTATACTTTATATATAGTTAAGTTATATACTTTTTCTTCTTTTTTCTTAAAATTAAGTTTTATACTATAGTTATAACTTGAATAATAATCATATTCTAACTAAATTAGTATGAATATATTATATATACTTATTAAATGTTAAATATCAAGTCTCATATTAAATGTTTTTAATCTTTACTTAAATTAAGAGTCTAAACTTATAATTTTCTTGTTAAAGAACAAATTCAAAACACACAAAAAAATTCACATAAATACTAAAAACTAAACAAAATATATTTCTAACCATATAAACATATTCAATAAAAATTCACAAACAATAATCACAATATTTCAAATCCATATCACAGCCACAACAATATTCCCACAACAATATTTCTACACATATTCATTCATCAATGAACACCATAAACTCACATACTATTCACAAAATTCACAAATAATAATCACAATTATTTCAAGAGTAAGCATAAAATGACAACAACATGTATTAACATATTCCTAAACTTGAGAAATATAACTAGCACTCACAAATTTTTCAAAACCAAAAAATATTATATCAAAATTTTCACATAAATCCAAAACCTAAAGACAATATATTTTTAACTATGTAAACATATTCAAACAAAATTCACAAACAATAATAACAATATTTCAAATCTATATCATAACATATTCACAATATTTCCACAACAATATTTATACACATATTCACAATATTTCTTGAAATATTGTCAAAACAATACTAACTAGCACTCACATATTCCAACTTGTCAAAACAACCAATCCTTCAAAAAAATACAATACTAACTTATTAGAAATATATATAACAAAAACACAAGACAAATATCATAAAATTCAGGAAAATACAAAAGAAAAATAATTTTTTCTTACCAAAACTTAACTCAACTCTCACTCTAACACTCTCTCTCTCTAACCCATGTCCCTCTCTCACTCTAACCTCTCTCTCTCTAACCCACGAAGACTCACTCTCACGTCTCTCTCTGTTGCGCGCACGAGAGAAGTAACATAAATGAATTTGCAGCCTCTCATGCATGTATTCATTCAATCATAAAATTTTTAAATAAGACGTTCGAATATTTAAGTTGTACCAAGGGAAAGCATTTGAACAAGAGGAATGAAAGAAGAGCTTATTCGTATTCAATGCTAGGATCGAGCAATAAGTGAAGGAGCTTGACCAATCCCAATGAGGGAAGTTGCTGAAAGAGAAGCGGAAAGGGACATCTTTTCCACGTGGCAAATCAACAACAAAGGAAATCAACAACAAAGGCAGCCCCGGGCGGCGACGACGACCGCAGGTGCCAAAGAAGAATGAGAACATTATATTATCCTGCCCAACTTTTAGATAATGTTCAAACGTTAAAAAATTCGGATAAATTTTCTGTAAAGAACGTTTGGATGTTTTCTATACACATTTGAACGCATCTCCCTATGACAGCACCCGAAATCGGGTGAAAAGTTTCCCGCACTTTTATTTTCATGTTCGAATGTTTAGAAATTTGGTGCTCGAATGTTTATAAATTCTCAGTGATTTTCATCAACTAACGTTCGAACGTAAAATTTCAACGTCCAAACGTTCAGTTTAGCACAGAGATACCTAAATCGAGCAGGAAATTTCACACACTTTATTTTTATGTTCGAACGTTAAGAAATTTGGCGTTCAGACGTTTATAAATTCTCAGTGATTTTCATCGACTAAAGTTCAAACGTAAAATTTCAACGTCTAAACGTTCAGATCATCATAGAACTACCTAAATCAAGCGAAAAAATTTTTGCACTTTTATTTTCATGTTTGAACATTAGAAGATGTACGTTTGAATGTTTACTCTCACGTTCGAAAGTATATTTGTACGTCCAAACGTTTCAGATCATCACAGAGATGCCTAAATCAAGAAAAAAATTTCTGCATTTTTCTTCTCGTGTTTGAACGTATTATAATTGCACGTTCGAACATGAGAATGAACTCTCATACAACTCCATTAACGTTCAAACGTGGAATGATCAACACTGATATGAAAAAATCTAGCAGGAATTCATTATTAAAGTTCGAACGTTAAAAATTCATGTTCAAACGTTACTTTTATTCAATAGTTAGTATTTGTTAATATAATAATTATATATATATGTATTTTTTTCTAGATACTCATAATAATTCTCTTCAATATAATCCTTTTTTTTTTTAAAGTTGAGAAAAAAACTTAGCACTTTTTGTCACTATTTTCTTCTTTCATATAACCCGCTTGTTCGAGATATTCTTTGTTACTTATTAAATTCTTTTTTACTCAAGGTATATATTTAGGCATCATCTCCAATCACTTGTGAATATGTTGAAGAAAAATATTCATTTGCAGGATTATGAGAGGTGGATGCCAAGGTGAGTAATCTGAACTATATATAGTATACTATATATAGTATAGTATATATACTATACTATATATATGAATCAATAATATATAATTAATAAAACTAACAACAAAACTTATATATATATATATATGATACACTATATGGTATATGTATAGTGCATAATATATATAATGCACTATATATATATATATATATATATACACTATATAGTAAAGATTTTTTGGAATCACATTATCTGAGGGTCATAATTTGTATGATTTTTAATTTCATCCAAATATATGACTTTCAACTTCATTTAATCCTATCGCATACAAATTTTTACACCTTCGACATGGATACTTAATGTAACCAAGACTAACAGTAGAGGCCCGTATGGCTGGGACTCACTTAATGGACACTTATATCGATGTCTGAAGATACGTACGACCCACTTTATAGCCACAAACGCAACAAATGAAGGCATGCAACTACAACGTGATCACCAAGCTAGCTAGCTAGTCAATCCTCTATATATTTATTACTTGTAACGCAATCATGGAGGATGTTTAAATATTACTTTGAAAACAAAAGGGATCGATCCTCTCACTAAAAGTGCCTTGCTATTTATTGATCCACTAGCCAGCCCCGTCTTTAATCTGTACTTAAATTAAGATCCTAAACCTATAATTTTCTTGTTAAACATAATCAATAAAAAATAAAAAGAATAATCACAACATTTCAAAACCATATCACAATAACAACAATATTCTCACAACAATATTTCTACACATATTAATTCATCAATGAACACTATAAACTCACAAACTATTCACAAACAATAATAACAATTATTTCAAGAGTAAGCATAAAATCACAACGACATGTATAAATATATTGCTAAACTTTAGAAATATAACTAGCACTCACAAATTTAAAAAAATCAATTAATATAATTGTCATTGATTAGGGAGAGTAATTTGATTCTAATTAATCTTTTTAAGAATTTGTACACTAGAATTTTGGGTACTAAATTGTAATAATAAAGTATATCGTTTTGAGCTAGTAATAAAAGCTTGTGGTTCTAATGTTGTTTTTATTAGTTGATAATGGATCATATATATATAATATATATTATATTATATTATAATATATTATATATTATATTAATATATAATATAATATTATATATAGTATGCTATATGTTATAGTATACATTATAATATATAACATATATTACTAATATATAATATATTATAGTCTATTTTGAAAAATAAATCGAAAAACGTTTGAACGTTTAATGTATATAAGGCCAAAATAAAACGACGAAATGTCATTTTCACCATTATCTAACTTCGTTCCCGTTTGCACGCCGCCGCCATCAAACTCCGCCACAACCGTCACTAAAAGGTAGGCATTTATCTTTTAATCAAATAACATGTATTTTATTTGAGATTTAGGTTCGGTTTTGATTAAAACGGGCCAAATGGCGGCTGGATTTTCAACTTCATTTTCCGACTACCATGGCTTGCCATTGGCCAAATAGTCACCGTAGAAAAATTTCTTGAAGTGTATACTTCATTTCTACGGTGGCCTTTTGGCATTTAGAACCTTGTAGATTGAATTTCGAGATTATAATAATGGCTGAGTCGACTTAGTCATTCTGTGTCATAAGGTTCGAACATTTCACCAAGATGTTTGAATATACGACATTTCAATTACATAGTCGCTAAGGCTTCTACGTTCGAACATGCATTGTTTTACATTCGGACGTTATTTTTCATAAAATTTTCGTCCAAACGTATAATTATAACGTTCAAACGTACTACTTTATAAATTTATTTATGCTTCAACGTTCAAACGTTCATTTTTTACGTTCGCACGTAAAACCCATACGTTCGAACGTATAACATAAACGTCCGAACGTACATCATTTAAATTTATTTACTTCTTACGTTCGAATGTGTATGTTATACGTTCGCAAGTATGTGTTTTACGTGCCAAGTAAAGGATACACGTCCGAACATTTTATCTCAACGTTTGAAAGTTTATTTTTCTATGTTCGAATGTTAATGCAGAGCAGCTTAAAATTAACATAAAAAATGCATCAATGTAAATAATATTTTTTTTCTGTTTTCAGGATATGACTCATCCTCTGCATTCTAGGAAACGAGGGAGGGTAGAAGCCACTCAGGACACTGCTCGTATCGGGGCTTGTACTGTTATGGTAGAGCGAGAGGATATGATTAATGAGTTTGACGAACTCATATAGTAGACAAACTTGAGCGATGTTTTTGTCAGTAGAGGCTGGGGAAATATTTGCACATTGAGGGGGAAGGTATACCCCTCAATGGTTCAGGAGTTCTATATGTGGATGTGTAACATGCCTCAGGACGCATCCTCTCACACCGTGACTATACGCGGTATTTCTATTGAGATTTCACCAGATGTCGTTGCCGAGCACCTCGAGATTCATCGAGGAGTTGAGACATCTGCACACGCTACACCCCGTGAGGATGTAGGCACTTCTGCATCATCTACATGCCGCCCATTTGAGCCAGTATCAGTCAAAGATGCAGACTGGTCAGAGGCCGAGGATACTGGCCTCGATGCTCGGGATGATGATCGAGATGAGGATTTCAACATCCTCACCAGGAGGGACCGCATGTAAATCGAGAGGAAGAACACCTTCAACCAAAATCATCTGCTACCTTTCTTCCGCATGTTGTACCTTATTGTTGCAACAAATATGGATCCTGTGGCTCATAAAACTACATTTAGTCAGCTTCAGTAGTTTTTTATACGAGTGGCACGTGGAAATCCTATAGATTTGCCACTGCACATCTTTGAGAGGATCCGTTACGAGGCGAGCATCGTCTCCACAGATAATCTCTCATACGATGTCCTGATCAGCTGGCTATTACATGCACGGGCAGTGCCAACCCAGCCAGAGGAGCGGGTCAAAGATCAGATGAGTCCCATCAACATGACCCAACATCGACGTAGTATTGGACAGGCGAGGGGATGTCAGCCACCCCTATAGAGGATCTAGTTCCTCCGACGTAGCTTGGGCTAGGTTATGTGGGGAGTAATAGGAGTTCTATATGTGGATGTGTGACACGCCTCAGGACGCATCCTCTCACACCGTGACTATACGCGGTATTTCTATTGAAATTTCACCAGATGTCGTTGCCGAGCACCTCGAGATTCATCGAGGAGTTGAGACATCTGCACACGCTACACCCCGTGAGGATGTAGGCACTTCTGCATCATCTACATGCTGCCCATTTGAGCCAGTATCAGTCAAAGATGTAGACTGGTCAGAGGCCGAGGATACTGGCCTCGATGCTCGGGATGATGACCGAGACGAGGATTTCAACAACCTAACCAGGAAGGACCTCATGTAAATCGAGATGAAGAACACCTTCAACTAGAATCATCTGCTACCTTTCTTCCGCATGTTGCACCTTATTGTTGCAACAAATGTGGATCCTGTGGCACATAAAACTACATTTAGTCGGCTTCAGGCATAGTTTTTGATACGAGTGGCACGTGGAGATCCCATAGATTTGCCACTTCTCATCTTTGAGAGGATCCGTTACGAGGCGAGCATCGTCTCCACGGATAATCTCTCATACGATCTCCTGATCAGCTGGCTGTTACATGCACGGGGAGTGCCAACCCAGCCAGAGGAGCGGGTCAAAGATCAGATGAGCCCCATCAACGTGACCCCACATGGACGTAGTATTGGACAGGCGAGGGGATGTCAGCCACCCCTGTAGAGGATCTAGTTCCTCCGAGGTAGCTTGAGCCAGGTTATGTGGGGAGTAGTAGGAGTTCTATATGTGGATGTGTGACATGCCTCAGGACACATCCTCTCACACAGTGACTATACGCGGTATTTCTATTGAGATTTCACCAGATGTCATCGCCGAGCACCTCGGGATTCGTCGAGGAGTTGAGACATCTGCACACGCTACACCCCGTGCAGATGTAGGCACTTCTGCATCATCTACAGGCCGCCCATTTGAGCCAACATCAGTCAGAGATGCAGACTGGTCAGAGGCCGAGGATACTGGCCTCGAGGCTTGGGATGAAGACCGAGACGAGGATTTCAACAACCTAACCAGGAGGGACCTCAAGTAAATCGAGATGAAGAACACCTTCAACTAGAATCATCTGCTACCTTTCTTCCGCATGTTGCACCTTATTGTTGCAACAAATGTGGATCCTGTGGCACATAAAACTACATTTAGTCGGCTTCAGGCATAGTTTTTGATACGAGTGGCACGTGGAGATCCCATAGATTTACCACTGCACATCTTTGAGAGGATCCGTTAGGAGGCGAGCATCGTCTCTAGGGATAATCTTTCATATGATGTCCTGATCAGCTGGCTATTACTTGCATGGGGAGTGCCAACCCAGCCAGAGGAGCGGGTCAAAGATCAGATGAGCCCCATCAACATGACCCCACATCAACATAGCATTGGACAGGCAAGGGGATGTCAGCCACCCTTGTAGAGGATCTAGTTCCTCCGACGCAGCTTGAGCCAGGTCATGTGGGGAGTAGTAGTCAGCAGCAGCCGAGTACATCTGCGGGAAATGCGCGGCCTGCTTGGGTTGATGCGGTCATCTCACATTTGATTGCGCATATCGATCGTAAGATCGATCGATCGCTCGCGGCTATAAAGGCGTCTGTCTCCGAGATTGCTCATCGTATAGGTATCCTCAACGACAAGGTTGATACCTTAACTAAGGAGGTATGGAGTTCGAATTTCGCGAACAAGGCTATCATATGAGTGTTATTTAAGAAATTCAAACATACTTTGTATTTTGCTTTCATTATATGTAAAGAAAAATATTATTTAATATTTCTATAGTTTTTTAATTTCAATTCTCAATTTCCTCTGATGTTATATTTTTCATCTTTAATACTAAATTACTGCACTTCAAATATATATAATTATATATTTATATATTAAAATTGTGTATATATAAACATAATTATTGTGGTACCCCCGACCCCTATGTAAGGAAATACGGGAATCGAGACGCCAGTATGATGACAACACAGTCACGCATCCCAACGATAGTGCCAAGTATGCACATGCAACAGTGTACAATAAACAACGCAACGGATAAATTAAGTAAGTCAACTAAGTACCAGAATTTTTTAATACAATTTAACATAAATAAAATGATTAAATAGAGTTATATAATTATTCCAAATACAAATATAATACAAAGCCAAATACAGATACGAGTGATCCCAAATCACTCCTCGGGCGGAGCCAACTCTTCAGGCTCACCCTCAGCTTCATCTGCATCGAAATCTACATTACCATAAAATGGTACCGCAAGTAAGTATAATCTAAATCCCCATCGAAAATAAAAATGCATTAATGCAACCAACATGCATGCATATGATGAAATATGTATTATTCTCAAAACATCATTTTCCCCGGAAATGAATATTTTCCAACACATGCCAAAATACCATTTGGCCCAAAACAAATCCGTAAAACATTTTCTTGTCATTTTCCAAGAAAACGACCCAAATCAATAAACCATCATTTTCATATAAAAAATCTTTTTATTCAACGCACGATATTTTCCCAGAAAATAGCCCATTAATCCATTTTACCTTATGTACCATGATCTCTCCTAGGGACCATCTGCACACCCTGGCTCCCTTCGCCACACCACGGGTAACGACCGTGCTTGTAACTTCGTAACGAGCGATGCCTAGTTCCGCGCCAAGCGCGTTCGTGGCCAGCATCATCTAGCCCCCACCAGCAAAGGGGCCACAGAGTCAGCACGAGAGCGTTACCATCCCGTCTGATCCCGTTGTTGCCCAACAACAATCGAGTGGACGTCACTCAGTATATTCCGCTCTCGAGTGACCAGAGGAGCTCTATCGAGATAATGCCCCATCTCGGCTTGGGGTCGTGATACACATGCATCCAAAAATCCTTTCTCACATGAAAACCCAGTTTTTAACAAACACATGAACATTAATGCAATTACACGAAAACCCAGTTTCATTTACAAACATGATCATGTGTGCACATATGCAATGTACATGAAACGTCTCATTATCCAACAACCAACAACTCACAACATAAAGCAAACACACAAACAACTCCATCCTCCAATCCATCCGACCCCCTTACTCCTTGTACTCAGTCCGACATAACCAACCAGTTCACAGTAAAATGAGTTAGTGCAAAAATGCATTTAAATCACGAAAGTTATTTGGAAAAATACTTACAGTGCTATAAAATAATTTTTGAAAGGTCACAGAGGTGCAAGAAGTGGCAGCACAACAACGTAACAGTGCAAAAATGCACTGTGCCTGTGGGTCTCAAAAACCCACTTTTGAACAGACCCGAAATTGATAGAGTAAGGCTTAGAGATGTCGATGAAGCTAATAGTGGTAGAGGTTGGCCGTGGGTGGCGGCGTAGAGGGCAAGTAAAGGCCAAAATGCTCAAAACAAAGATCGGGGCCGAGGATGGGTGCATTAGGTTGCTATGAGGTTAAGGATGAAGTGGTGAAGAAATGGTGGCCGAAGGTGACGCGACGGTAGCCGCGAACGCAAGAGGTGTCGCGGCTTCGCGTTGAGCGTGTGGACAAACAGAGGCGCGAGAGACGCTGAGATTGAAGGGTGATGGTCGCTAGCCGGTGGGGAAGGGAAGGAGAGGGGCGGTGTCGATTACGGTGGCGCGTGGTGGTGGGCTGGGGGAGAAGAAGAAGATGCACGGGGAAGAGAGGGGAGAGAAACAGGGGAGAAAAAGAAAAAGAAGAAAAAGAGGAAAGAGAAAAAGAAAAAGAAAAGAAGAAAAAGAAAAATGAAGGGAAAGAAATGAGGTCCAATCCTCACATCTTGGGTCATAAAAATGATCCAACGAAAATAATTTCAAAGCAGCAAATTAAATAAAATAATTTAAACGTAATGATAAAATGAAAATAAATAATTAAATCCAACAATAAATTAATTTAAAATGAATAAAAATTTAAATGCATAACAATAATTAATATTAAGGAAACATGTCAAATTAATTTTCACAAATTAAAAATCAAAAAAATAAACCAACTAAAAATCTGATAATTTTAAAACAAGAGAATAATTTTTTTGAATTAATAAAAATAATCTTTCGATAAAAATACACTAAAATACGGGGGTGTTACATCCTCCCCCCTTAAAATAAAATTTCGTCCTCGAAATTTGTAAGGCCATAAATCAAGATAAAGCAGGATACAAGATACAAGCACAACACGCTTGAGAAAACATAGCGTCACTAACGCCCAAACAGGCATGATTAATGTTCTCTCAAGTCCAGTATTCCTAGGGTGGCTATGTTATCCAAAATCTCCCTTTTTCACAAGAGCCTTAATACAAATCCAGTAAATTCCAATGATTAATAGCTCCATACAATAAGTTGTGCTAACCTCAATTGATTCCTATGCTATAACTTCTATACCTTCGTTGTATCCTACCTTTGGTAACCTAATGGACATTTCAAAGTTAACCATCAATAACATAATTGGTCCGATTGAGTAATTAATCTCCAACTACAAGTATCATCTCAAAAATTCAAGTCACCACTAATTCCTCAAGATTGGCACAAAATTTGAACTCCTAACTACAAACAAAAATATCGCGCTTATGCTGCGCACTCTGATAATTCGCTACATGCATAAAATTTGTCCTCATAAAAAAAAAAAAAAAAAACCATCGAATACAAGGTGGCTCCATACCTACTAACCAGAAAACTCTTACCACTCTTTAGTAGAAAATACTCTTTCTCAAAACCATGAGTTAACTCTTATATTCCTCAATTAACTCTCGTTGCCTTGATCAAAATCAATATTCCACAAAATACATCCATTACCATAGACAGAACCCAATATCAATCAACCTCAGCATCCCAAATTAAAAACAAGTAACATCAACCCAAAATATGCCCATCTCATATAAGATAAGAAACATACTCTAAAAAGCTCAATTCCAACTAGGCCAACCAATAAGAACACCTATAAACTTCGTCCTGACAACCTAAACCCAAAAGCTCATCACCTACATTATGAATAACATCTAATCTAGCGGTAACTAAACTCACTACAAACCACCATTGACTTCACCAAAACATTATCAAAACCTTCTTGGTAACTCACCCACCTACTTCTACTCCTATAAGCAAGTATTAGTACGACTAGTTCTTAGACTAGCACATCACTATTTAACCTCAAGGCAAGCCATACTACTCAAATCTTCAATCCACCAAAAGCCATTGCAAAGCTCCCATGGATCCAAATGCTTTATTAACTCACATACTTGATCATATCATCCACCGCTGATACCTAAGCTTCAATTTCTAAGATCTTATCATACACCAAACATGATGACCCATCAATCTCTGTTCAAGTTAAATAATAATGTCCTTAATTCAACCAACCGGATACTCAATCTCCAAAAGAAAGTATAACCTCAAAATTTAAATTCCTAGGTAACCTCAAGTCACAATTAATGCCTGTAGATAATCACAATAATTATTACCAACCATCATTCCATTGAGTAACCCGCTTCGACTACACACTCCGATCGACTCACCAAAAAAACTCCAAGCCAACATCTCTTGAATTTAATACTGGTGCATTTACTCCTCTTCAACACCTACCAAAGTCACTTCCTCCAAACCAAAATGAGATTAGGACCTGCACTCTCTGAAATGCATACACACTCATCGATCTCATGCACCCTTAGCCAAAACCAATAATTCTCCAAACGTGCAAGTGATCCATCACTACCATTCCCATCATCTGGACCTATATCTTTGAAATCAACTAGAATCATTTCCTATATCTGCACCATCTATTATCCTTAAAATTGATATGGATTAAATCCTTAACCTGTCACTGTAACCTCAAGCTAAAAACAGTCATTTTCTGAACTACATCAACATCTTCAATCCTCAGAAAATACACGAACAGATCATTACCTTCCATCCCCAAAGAAATTTTCTCCTAAAAAAAATTCTCATATCAGTAACTCAACTCTGGTCAATCCTATTTTAATGGTTACCAACTAATCAATTGCTAGAATAGACCAAGCTAGCGTACCAAGTCTACAAAACTAAGAACTCAAATCCTATTATAATTCAGTCCTTCAACTCTGCAATTCTGAAACCTTAAACCAGGTAAGAATCATTTCCCAAAATCTTCAAGATTGATGACCTTAAATCTAAAATATTCACCTTATAAAGTTTGAAAATTCTAAAGTCCCAAATCTTAACAAACTGCTTATCAAAGTCGGTAAGATCGAAAACTTCTAATCTAAGTAATCCTTCAAATGCTTGTTGAACCTATCACATTGAATCCAATAAACTTATTTCCTAAAAACTATAGAGCCGCAAACCTTAGATGAACTTCTCATAAGTCTAACCTTGAAGTTTATTGAACTTACAACCTCCTTTTCTAAAGCCTCCTGTCATCTCTCCACGAAATCTAAAACCTTAATTATCCTATTCTCCAAAGAGATCACCCAGACCATGCCGTTCCCTTCAAGCCTTGATATTAAAAACAAACCAGTTGCCAAGAGTTCAGGCCTACTACACTAAATGTTCAAGCCTAACAATGACATTTACAGTCGTACCATCTTCCTGCCATAACACAACCTTTAACCGACTTTTCAAGTCCGAACAAAACAAACAAAATAAAACAAAACAAAACAAAACAAAATAAAATAAAATTCCATAAATAAATAACATACGACAAAATAAATAAAACAATTGAAGTAGTTCACAATAAAATAATTAAAACAAATAGAATAACCTACAATAAAATAAAACAATAAAATAAATACACAAAGTAGTATACAATAAAATAAATAACACCAATAAAAAGAACATACTTTAAATTAAATAATTTCAATTTACACTTTTCAAATTTCTGGTACCTCAAGTAAGGGACATGTGGTTTTACCCAGAGCCGAACTGCTCTGATACCACCTGTGGCGCCCTCGACCCCTATGTAAGGAAACACAGGAATCGAGATGCTAGAAGATGACAATACGGTCACGCATACCAGCAATAGTACCAAGTGTGTGTACATGCAACAGTGTACAATAAACAACGCAACGGATAAATTAAGTAAGTCAACTAAGTACCAGATTTTTTTATACGATTTAACATAAGTAGAATGATTGAATTGAGTTATACAATTATTCCAAATAAAAATATAATACAAAGCCAAATTCAGATACGAGTGATCCCAAATCACTCGTCGGGCTGAGCCAAATCCTCAAGCTCACCCTCAGCTTCATCTGCATAAAAATCTGCGTTACCATAAAACGGTACCGCAAGTGAGTATAATCCAAACGACCCTCGGGAATAAAAATGCATTAATGCAACCAACATGCATGCATATGATGAAATATGCATTATTTTCAAAACATCATTTTTCTCGAAAATGAATATTTTTCAACACACACCAAAATACCATTTGGCCCAAAACAAATCCATAAAACATTTTCTGGTCGTTTTCCCAGAAAATAACCCAAATCAATAAACCATCATTTTCCCAGAAAATGATTCATATAAAAAATCATTTTATTCAACGCACGCTATTTTTCCAGAAAATAGCACATTAATCCATTTTACCGTGTGCACCATGATCTTCCCTAGGGACCATCTGCACACCCTGGCTCCCTTCGCCACACCACGGGTAACGACCGTGCGTGTGACTTCGTAACGAGTGATGCCCAGTTCCGCGCCCAACGCGTTCGTGGCCAAGCATCCTCTAGCCCCCACCAGCAAAGGGGCCACGGAGTCCGCACGAGAGCGTTACCATCCCTCTGATCCCGTTGTCGCCCAGCGACAACCCAGTGGACGTCACTCAGTATATTCCGTTCCCGAGTGACCAGAGGAGCTCCACCGAGATAATGCCCCATCTCGGCTTGGGGTTGTGATACACATGCATCCAAAAATCATTTCTCACATGAAAACCCAGTTTTTAACAAACACATGAACATGAATGCAATTACACGAAAATCCAATTTCATTTACAAACATGATCATGCGTGCACATATGCAATGTACTTGAAACGTCTCATTATCCAACAACCAACAACTCACAACATAAACCAAAAACACAAACAACTCCATCCCCCAATCCATCTAACCCCCTTACTCCTCGAACTCAGTCCGGCATAACCAACCAGTCACAGTAAAATGAGTTACTGCAAAAATATATTTAAATCAAGAAAGTTATATAGAAATATACTTACAGTGCTATAATATAATTTCTGAAGGATCACAGAGGTGCAAGAAGTTGTGGCACTGCAACGTAACAGTGTAAAAATGCACTGTTGCCGTGGGTCTCAAAAACTCACTTTTGAACAGGGACGAACCAAGACCCGAAATTGATAGGGTAGGGCTTAAGGATGTCGGTAAAACTAATGGTGGTGGGGGTTGGCCGTGGGTGGCGGCATAGAGGGCGGGTTAAGGCCAAAATACTCAAAACGGAGATGTTGATGAATGTGCTTCATCGGTGGTAGATCGGGGCTGAGGATGGGTGCATTAGGTTACTATGAGGTCGATAACGAAGTGGTGAAGAAATGGTGGCCAGAGGTGGTGCGACGGCGGCTCGCGAACACAAGAGGTGCCACGGCTTCGCGTTAAGCGTGGGGACAAACGGCTGCTCGAGAGAGGCAGAGATTGAAGGGTGGTGGTCGCCGGCCGGTGGGGAAGGGAAGGAGAGGGGCGGTGTCGGTCACGGTGGCGCGCGGCGGTGGGCTGGGTGGAGAAGAAGAAGACGCACAGGGAAGAGAGGGGAGGGGTGCTGCGTGCGCGGGAGAGAAGCAGGGGAGGAAAAGAAAAAGAAGAAAAAGAGGAAAGAGAAAAAGAAAAGAGGAAAAAGAAAAATGGAAGGAAAGAAATGAGGTCTAATCTTCACATCTTGGGTCATAAAAATGATCCAACGAAAATAATTTCAAAGCAACAAGTTAAATAAAATAATTTAAACACAATGATAAAATGAAAATAAAATAATTAAATCCAACAATAAATTAAATTAAAATGAAGAACAATTTAAATGCATAATAATGATTAATATTAAGGAAACATATCAAATTAATTTTCACAAATTAAAAATCATAAAAATAAACTAACTAAAAATCCGACAATTTTAAAACAAGAGAATAATTTTTTTGAATTAATAAAAATAATTCTTCAATAAAAAAATATTAAAATACGAGGTGTTACATTTATATATTTATATATTACAAATTGTGTATATATAAATATATACAAATCAATTTTTTAGACTTGTTCACAAATTATGCACTATAAAAACTACATAATTTTTAAATTAGAGCCATATTTAATTTAATTTTACAATTAACGTTCGAATGTTAGTAATTGACGTTCGAATATTGCCGCAAAACAATCTTACGTTCGAACGTTAATGTTGGCGCCAAAACATTTCACGTTTGCATGTGAGTAGCCACAATGTTCGAACGTATATGTGACGTTCGAACGTAAATTTTCCATATGTTGTAACGTAAAAAAAATCTCATATGTCTTTAGTGACTGTTTCTAGAAACCGTCACATAAAAGGCTTTTTAGTGACGGTTTGGAGATTGTCACAATTTTTTAACCATCACAAAGAAGCAATTATGTTGTAGTGGGGGTGATTGGAAATTAAATTTGTGATAGTCAGAAGGGCTTTATATATTTTATCCCAATTAATGTTTAATAAACACAACACACTTTTGCCGTGAAAATGCAGGCCGATACGGATTCAAATCTTACGGCGAGCTTGTCTTTCACCTAGCTAATTCAATTAACAGATCAGGTATTAAAAAGTACTATATATATGCTGTAGAATATATTTTTAAGGTATATATTCTCACGCATGGGTCTTGATCATTTTATTTTTTTTAAAACTCTTGATTTCTTTTTTAATTACTAAGAAAACATAATCCAATATTATTGATGGCGTTTCTTTAAATGAACCATTAATATTGAAGAATATTACAGTGTACGTGAAGCAAGAGAAGGAAGGAGATCAAAGGTAATACAGGAGTAGATGCGTTGTTTCCAAAATCCGAGCTGAATTCCACTTGGGAAGGAATGACGCATAGAGGCCAATGCGAAGATGGGAGAGTCGTCATCCTTGTCAAGAGCCAGTGCCAAACGTGGGCAGGTTAGGATTAATCCCAAAGCAATATCTGTTAATGTGTACGTCGTACGTACCAGGCGTATCATGTACAGAACATGCATAGAAATGGTCAAAGAGGAATTATTATATTTATATTGCCAAGATCTCAAATGAATATACATAAATATAAATATATATATATATATATATATATATATATATATGTGGCAAGAAAATAACGGCAGCCAATTAATGGATCAGAAGTTTTAATGGAGGTGTTCCGTTTGGTAGAACAATCGAACATTCCATTTTTTGTGACAGTTGAAAACTATCACAGAAAGTCACGTTCGGACGTCAAAGTAAACGTTTGAACGTTAACCCGACCGATTGGCGTTCGAATGAGAAGTTGACGTTCGTTGAATATAGTTCGAACGTATCATATTTACATTCGAACGTTTATGCTCCGAACGTTAATTAGAATAAACGTTCAAAATTTCGTTCCGACGTAAACGGACTAATGTTCAAACGTAAGCGTTAACGTTCGGACATTATTTCGAATGTAAACGAAGGAGCGTTCGAATGCAAGTGGTACGTTCAGAGGTTTGTTGGAACGTTAATCGTTGACTCATTTGAAATTTTTGTTTGTTTGAGGGTCAGAATGTTCGAACATAGAGGCCTACGTTCTTCACGTTCAAACGTTGGTTCGAATGTGAACAAATGTTCGAACGTTTTTACTTCACATTCGAACGTACAGATCAGATATACTAATTTCATAAAATTTAAAAACATATTACTTGTTTCATCATATTACATACCATCAATTAAAAACTAACAATGTCGTATAAATTTTTAAAATTAGATATTAAAACTAGCCACCACTACAAAAGACAAATTTATTTCTTCTTTTTTTCTCACCCACCGCGATTCTGTTGCAATGACATGACACGCTTCATTTGCACCATCATCTCCTGTTGCACTTGCTCTTACACTTCACTGCGTATTCTTTCCTCTGCTCTCTCTGTTGGTCCTGCAAACGCGTCTCTAAATGAGACTGTCGTTCTAAGAGAGACTCTAACTCTTGCTGTATCGACTTCATATACTCATTTTCACGCCGTGCAGCTTCTAAATCTGCCGTAAGATTATTAATTTGTGAAGTTGATGAGGTTGAGGAGGATGAACATCTATGCTTGATAGATCGTCCCAAACCTCTTGCCATACTAGACTGCGGCATGAGCACTTGCTTGAATATGTCTATGTCACTAGGAGAGGATTCCCAGAAGTCGACTGCATCTCCATCATTTTTTCCTGTAATTTGAAAGGTAATGATCATAAATAATTAGTAACGTATTAAAAGAAATATAAATAAAAACTAAATTATTCAAATGTTACATAAATAATTTATTTAACAAAATTAACACTGCTTACATAATTATCTGCAGCGACAGGATCCATCCACTCACTATGCTCATTAGTGTGAGCAGTAGCATAGATATGAATGAGTGAAAAGTTTTCAGGATCATCACGTTTCTAACAAAGCGACATTAGCAATTTTAAAAATATAATGTTAATATTTAAATAAAAGAATATCAGGAAAATAAATGAAATCTAAAATTTTTTAATTACCATTTTTTCAGCAAGACGGTGGAATAACCTTGAGCAGGCATGATGGTGGACAGTTAGAGCGGATCTATTCTGTGCATTTGTAGAACTCAAGTGCTACAAAAAATATTAAGAATGTTAATTGTAATATGTATACATATAATATATAGAACGAATATGAATGTATATAATTAAAATATATAAATGTAAAATACCTGATAATCTGGAGATGCGAAAAGATCACAACACTTTCTCCAATCATCTAACTTCATCTGCTGAAAAGGAGACTGCGCAGCCTCTTCCAACGTCTCAAACTTCTTGAAGTGGTCATGACATCGTCCTTTGTGACGTCAGAATAGTGTAGCCATCAACTCATTCACAGTTCTCAAATCCTTACTACGGCCAAAGTCGAGGTCGAATTCATCCTAACAAGGGAATCAGGTAAAAAATACGATATACTAATCTAGGTGAAAAAGATATACTCTCAAAGTAAACTCACCAGCACACGACTTCGAATGTACTCCTTAATCTTATTTGAAACATCTTGCCATGAGCGCACATAAAATGGAGCATAAGCTCGAACTACTGTGCCAATATAGGAGGAAAGCGCTGCTGCACTATCATCCACTCCTCCAGTGGAATTATCAGGAATTGTGATCTTCAATTTTCTGTGCCTTTTTTTTTTAAGAGAGATGCCACGTGTATAGCCACGACCGCGACGTGCAGATGCATCAACTATATGATAATAGATAGTATAATTATAAATTATATAGTTATTGAGACAAAAGTATTAATTATATGATTAATTATCAACGACAATATTTCCTTACTGGTAGGTGTCGACTGGCTACTGTTCTCTTCTGTGTTAACTTGATTTTCAGGAACGGATTCCTCGAGTGGAAAGTCCTCAATGGGTTTAGAACTTGGACTTGGCAGAGGCACATTTCTTCGTTGTCGTTTTGGCGGCATTCTTGAAAATAATTAATTATATCAAAGGAAATTAATTAGAAGAAATTATGAAAATTCAAGATATTTTATAGTCACCTATATGAATTAAATATTTAGTACTTTTATTCTTCATCTTCGGATGAATTTTTCATATTTGTTTTAGAATCTCCATCAATAACATCTTCATCATCATCATGCACTCTTATTCATTGTCCTTATCCACCTCCTATCCGGATTCTAATTCGTCTTCATGTTCATCTTCTGACTCTTCCTCCTCACTTACTTGAATGAATGATCATTTAATACAGACGGGTCGAGATGGACAGGTGGGACATCATCTCTACACAAGGGGAGCAACTCGAGTGCACCGAGGTCAACAAACAAGTTAATACCCTCTCTATCTTCCTGGTATGCCTCTACAATCGGAGTATCATGATCTTCATCTCCACTATTCTCGTAATCTATACTCGTTCCTGCTTCATATATATTTTGAGGGACAAATTTTTGTACGACTCGCCAAGTTATCTCTTTACTATCTTCATTAGCAGTTTTCATTGGATCAATCAAGTAATAGACTTGGGTAGCTTAACAAGCCAATACAAATTGATCATCTTCGTACCATTTAGATGCAAGATTGACACTTGTAAAGTGATTATCCCTATGTATCGAAACCCGACCACCACCTAGATCCCACCAATCACATTTAAATACATATGTTACAGACCCACCCAGATATTTCAATCCGATAATATCACATATGATACCATAATAGTCAATATCATCTGTTCCATGACTCCCCTCGACCAACACACCACAGTTGTGAGTCTTTCTATTACGTTCACGGTCCAGAGTATGGAATCTATAACCTCGAACCATGCATGCAATGTATCGAAGTGCTCTATTTGAGGGACCACGGACCAATGCATACAATTCAGAAGAAATTGATCCGGGATCACGAGCACGTTGTTCCAAAATCTAAAAATTGAAATAGTATATATTTATTATTTCATTATCCAGAGTTAAAAATTTCAAAATATAACATATATTTAATTTTAGTTCATACACGTTCTTCAAACCATCCGGGAAATTCTTCCCCGTGTCTTGCCTCTATATTTTCTATGCCAGCTGTCCTAAGTTTGTCCATGTGGTTACTGTTATAACATGTTGCAAAAGAAGTATATTTTGAGCACAACAATTATAGTTAATTTTAAGAAAACTATAATTATTCGAAGCATGGAATGACATACCTGAGATAATCATCAATCTCCCAGCAATTATTTAGCACATACCACCGAACTTTACCCAACTCTCTGTCAATTAAATCGGAACCTGTTTGTGCACCCAAGGGTCGTACATTCTAGGAAAACATTGATAGCTTACGAGGAGCCAGAGCAACAAGATCAGCATTTCGCTCCTGATGATTAAATCTTGTCTCAACACCATGAAAATATAGAGAGCAAAATATAGGCCTCTGCTATTGAACCCTCAGCTCTGGCTTTATTCCCAACAATGCGCTTCAGTCGACCCAAATATCTTTCAACTGGATACATCCAACGGAACTGCACTGGTCCACCCAAAAGTACCTCTCGCAGTAAATGTATTGGTAAATGGACCATGACATCAAAAACTGATGGTGGAAAGATATGCTCGAATTTATATAGTATAGTAGCAATGTCTTCTTCTAATTTCGACAACACATCTCGATTTACTATCTGAGCTCACAAATCCTTAAAAAGTATACAGAGTTCAGATATGGCGCCCCGTACATTAAATGTCATCTTCCCACGAATTCCCACAGGTAATAACTTCTACAAAAATACGTGACAGTCATGACTTTTCAATCCATTGATTTTCCAGTTATCAGCACTCACGCATCTACCGATATTTGAAGCATAACCATCTGGCAACTTCACACCTTGCAACCATTTGCAGAAATCCATCCTCTCCTCCCTGGTCATCGTAAAACATACATGTGGCATGACCACACTATTGCCTTACACCCGCAAATGTAGATTATGTTTAATTCCCATTCTCTCAAGATCTTTTCTCGTCTTGATCGTGCCTTTCGTCTTTTTGTTAATACTCATTAATGTACCCAGTATATTATCACAAATATTCTTCTCTATGTGCATTACATCCAAACAATGTCGCAACATGCAGGACGACCAATACGGTAAGTCAAAAAAAACACTACGCTTTGTCCAATTCAATTCTGTTGCACCTCGTTTTCTCTTGTCCTTTCCCCAACTTTTGCCAAAATTGTTCACTTTTAAAATACGGTAAGTCGTTTTCTGTGCCAGAAACCGTCACAGAAAAGGCCTTTTAGTAACGGTTTGGGGAATATCACAATTTCCCAACCGTCACTAAAGACCAATTGTGTTGTATTGTAATTAGACCATATTAAACCATGTCAATCATGTATAGAATTTCCTATCAAACATTTCTATTTCCAGATAGCTACTAAAACACGTATGAGTTCTTACCCAAAGTTCCGGTATAGATGGCACGGCTAAAAAACGTAGCATCATTGCGGTCCTGAAACTCCTGATCATTATCCTGTGGAATTAAATCTTTATCTGGAGTAAGATAATACAAATGGCGCGCCATCTCTATTTGCCTGAAATCAATAGCCATAACAACTAGAAGATTTTACCCTTCGGAATGTCTAATAGTGATCAAGTAAGGGTACTTTCGAAGCATGCATTCCACCATTCGCCATTTCCTAAGCACGGCTGCCATGGTTAGAGCTGTGTAGCCGTCACTATCATACATGGCCAAGCCCTCATTCAACATTTGCATCACCAACGCCTCCACTATATGCTCTGTCCATTTGTAACAGCAATGTGAAGAGCTGTTTCGCCTTTATTTGGGATTGTCATATTCAATGCATCATGGGGTAGAGGCTCCTTACGAAGAATTCGAGTTGGCTCATCCAGATTACCGTCTCGCATAGCATTGTACAATTTCTCATAGCTACATAAGTACTCTTCATTTCGACATTCGGGACTCATGGAATTCTCCTCCGGCATATTTGCGGCCATCCTAAAACTGTTATTCTTAGTATCAACTATAGAATTTTATGCATTTATTATTACTTTTTTCAAATATGGGTTTAGTTAATTTTCGAATTATTTTTTGGAAAAGATTTTTACAGTCCAAAGGTTAAATATTGCTAAAACTTAAACATCCTAATACTGTATCTAACATTATAACACTCCAATTTTTCTTTTTAGCTTACAAGATGTTCTTCTTATAATAAAGTTAATATTATTAAAATAACAATAAGTTTATACGAGTTCGGACGACTTTATTCCATTTTGGCTCTTTAACAATCGAATATTACATTAATTTTCTTAATTCTAAGCTTGATTAGATTATTATATTTATATATATAACTAATTAAATTGAAGTCAAGTACTTGATCAAACCCAAACTGTTCATTGTTTAACCATGCATGCTAGGTATGGAACCAGCTTGTTTAATTTGACTAGCGGTTTTGTCTTTTACTGTGGTAAGGGTTAAATTCTAACTTATAAGACAGTTTTCCAATTCTTTATGAATACCACTTTTTTTTAATTTCTTTTCAAATGGAGGTATTAATCAGTTTTTGAGCACGTGCAATGTTATGAGAGAGAGAGAGAGAGAGAGACCTTGCTCGATAGCTACATGCCGCCCTCCATACCAATCTGCCAATGTCTTCCAAGCTTCTCTGGCATTCATAATGTTCTTAATCTCGGAAAATGGCTGTGGGCCGCATGAAATCTGGATCACATGCAAAGCCATGAAATTCTCCCGTCCTCTTCCCCGAAAGGGTTCGTCGGTTTGTTGAACGTCCTGCCAAAGATCTTGAGATAGCAAGTACGTTTTCACCCGAACCTTCCATTCCTCATAATTATATTGGTCATGAAGCAGTGTTGCTTGAGGAACAACCACAGTACTAAAGGTGGCTGATGATGTAGTACCATATGTTTCGATGTGATTTGTTGTCAAGTTTAGGATCATATCCCTACGTGCAACGTATACGCATTATATTGTATTATTGTAACGGAAGAATCTTCTGCCAAGTACAAAATATAAAAGTGAAAAGAAATTACTTATAATTTCTAGCAACCTAGCATAAATTTAACTACGTACAAAATCAGTATTATGCTTTTATATTCAATGATCTAGTTATTAAAATATATAATAACTTAAATTTGTGAGATGAGATGCAGTAAATTAGATCTTACTATATATTCAGCCAGAGGAAGAGAGAAAATAACAAAAACATTTAGGTGGTTAACCGTTAAAGTCATATAATGAGCAATTAGTGTAGCTCATGACTCATGACTTATATTTCACTATTCTATTCATGCAGATCAGTTTTTTCATATCGTAGATAGCACTAAGATATGGCTAAGTTAATCAAGTGACTCGTTAACGACAAAATATCCACAAATTTTGTCTTTTTGTGTTATGTAATTAGGAAAGCTTTGGTTTGGATCTTCCATCCCCTTCTCTTAAAAAAAAGGGCGCCTAAACGCATTACATAGGATGTAGAAAACAGTGGATATAGATCTTTTCATCTTCCTGTATATATAGCTCCTAATGAACTCAAAAAAGGTACGTAAACTGACATTTTAGCATATTGAAACTTTAAACTTATGGTTGACGCTGGACAGGAGGGATTTTCTCCGAAATTAACTCTCGGATTATTGTAAGTCTGACGAGTTGGCTGTTGCAGTCTCCGGAAAACAACCATCGGCCTTGCAGAAATGATGACCTACACACTCAAATATGCCTTGAGAATCACATTAGGCCACTTTTTTCTTCTCTCTCTCCCATGGAATGGGAGCCTGAGGTGAAGTAGTGGGTCCACTAGATTCTAACAGAATTTAGGTGGTGGTGCGTGAGTGAAAAAGTGACAGAGAGTGAGTCTCCGTATGGAGGATTACGGTGGAGGAAGGTGCTGAGGGTGACTTCAGCCAAGAGAAGGTCAGAAAATACAGAAAACTCTTGAAAGAACAGGCCAAAAGAATGGAGGATTTAGAGTAGCAATGGAATAAACTGCATCTGCTGGAAGATGAAGAAGCTGCCATAGTCTTTGATGAAGCTGTTGGAGAGGAGATATCCTACAAAGGAGAGTGCAGCTTAGTGGGAAAAGTGTGTATGGACAGAAATATTAGCAAAGAGGTGGTGGAGAACACGATGAAGAGAGTGTGGAAAATATGCAAACTTGCAAAGTTTCTAGAAGTAGACAAAAATGTTTTTATTATCACATTTGCAAATCCAGCAGACAAATATCGTGTTTGGAGTGAAGACTATGGTCATTTGACTACCATCTGTTTGCATTGAAACTATTTGATGAGGATACACCACCACAGAAGTTGAGGTTCATGCAGGAGCGTTTCTGGATTCAGTTCCATAATCTGCCACTGTCTTGTATGAATGAGGATAGAGGGAGGCAGTTGGGTAATACCATTGGGGTGGTGGAGGAGGTGGATGTGAAAGAGGATGGCAGTGGATGGGGAAGATATCTGAGGGTCTTGATGGTAATAGATCTTCAAAAACCACTTGCTAGAGGCAGAACCATCAATGTGAGAGGAAAGAAGCTCTGGATTCCCATAAGGTATGAAAAGTTGCCTAGATTTTGTTTCTCTTGTGGTTGTTTAATTCATGGGAAGGGAGGTTGTGTAAACAAAAGTGAGGGAGCTGAACAATATGGAGTATGGTTAAGAGCAAATATGAAAAGAGGAGAAAAGATAAAAAAGAGAAGGGGAATCTGTCAATCTAAAGAGGAATAATGGAGGGAAGGTTTGGCATACTCAGGTGGAGGAAGATGATGTAGGAAATATAGATAAAAGAAAAAAGGGGTCAAATGGGAGAGAAACTACTGTGATGGAAAAGGGATTTAGCGAGATTGAGACGGAGGGAAAAAGTGTAAGGGAAAAAGAGAAGGAGGGTAGGTTAAATGGGGTAGTGATTAGCAACAAGCAAGCAGAAGAAGTAATTATCTGAGAGGAATCAGTGAGGGAAGGGAAAGGGAATGACGTGGAGTTGATAAATGTGGTAGAGGAGTAGAAGGAAGATCTGAATGAAACAATACAAGAACTAATTATCAAGAAGGGTGAATGGAAGAGAAGGGCAAGAGAAAAATGGGAAAATGTAATAAACATTGGTGAATACTTAGCTAAAAAAAGAAGGTATGAAGGTGAGGAGGGAGGAGAAACAAAGAGGCTGAAGGGTAAAAAGCTCACTAAGAGTGGTGATGTGGAGGATAACAATACCTTAAAAAGCATGGTGGTGGTTGTTCAACAGCCCCACCTTTCTCAATGAAAATCCTCAGTTGGAACTGCCGAGGGCTTGGGAACCCTCGGATAGTTCAAGACCTTTGTCTTATGGCAGAGGAAAAGGACCCAAATGTAATATTCCTTATGAAGACTAAGCTGAAAAGTGAGCAGTGTGTGAGATTGAAGAAGAGACTTAGCTATGAGGGATGTTTTGTTGTGGAACCATTAGGAAAAAAGGGAGGGTTAACTCTATGGTGGAATAGTAGAGTTGAGGTAGAGATACAAAATTTTTTGCAAAAGCATATTAATGCCTGGATTTCAGAAGAAGGTGTAGGGGAAATGTGGTTGATGACTGGCTTTTATGGCCAGCCTGATACCAACAGAAGAGATGAAGCTTGGAAATTGTTAAAATCTTTAAAGCCAAGATCTAATCAAGGGTGGTGCGTATTAGGGGATTTTAATGAAATTGTTCCAAATGATGAAAAGATGGGATGAAGGCCAAGATCAAAGAGACAAATGGAGGGGTTCAGAGCTGCATTAGAAGAGGGGAACTTATTTGATCTTGGGTGGAAAGGGAATACGTTTACATGGAGCAACAAGCACGAAGATGAGACATTTACAAAAGAAAGGCTAGATAGGGCAATGGCCAACTCAAAATGGTCACATATGTTCAATGATCACTGGGTGGAAGTGCTGACAGGTAGAAGCTTAGATCATAGGCCAATTTTTTTGACTATGAAGAAGAGAGGTGAAAAGGTTTGGAGGAAGAGAAGAGTGTTTAGATATGAGGCCAGCTGGGCCATGGAGGAGGGTTGTGATGAAGTTATCAAAAGGGCTTGGCATGCAATGCAAAGGGATGTTCAGACTCAGAAGATTCAGGCAAAATTAGAGTCATGCAAGACAGCCCTTCAAAGGTGGAGTAGACAGACCAATTCAGACAGAACAAAAGGAATAAAGGAGAAATTTGATTTACTCAAACAACTTCAAGATGCAAAGAGTAGATATAATGTTGAAGATATCAAAAGGGTTCAGAGGGAGTGAGGGGTACTGCTTGAGAAGGAAGATCTAAAATGGAAACAAAGGGTAAAAAGAAACTGGTATGCAATGAGAGACAGAAATACCAAATTCTTTCATGCTTGTGCATCACAAAGAAGAAGGAAAAATGTTATTAAAAAAGTCAAGGATGAGCAAAAACAGATGTTCAACAATCAAGAAGACATTGAGGGGGCTTTTAATAACTTTTTTAATAATTTGTTCACCTCAACAAGGCGAAGCCTAGAAGACATTGCAGAATGTGTGCAGCAGGTGGAGGCTCGAGTCACAAGTGAGATGAATGGCAGACTGGTTAGGCCTTTTTGCAGATTGGAAATAGAGGCTGCTATCAAATGAATGGGTCCCTTGAAATCACCTGGCCTTGATGGTTTTGGTGCTTGTTTCTACTAAAATCATTGGGACACAATAGGGGAGGAGGTATGCAATGCAATGTTAAGTTTTCTTAATGGTAATTCTCTGATCTTTTCTATTAATTTTACTTATATAACTCTACTCCCCAAAACAAAGAGCCCCTTACTTGTAACTGAGTACAGGCCAATTAGTCTTTGTAATCTCATCTATAAAATTGTTTCAAAAGTTCATGTAAACAGGCTGAAAGGAGTTTTATCAAGTATAATCTCACCCAACCAGAGTGCTTTTGTAACACCCCGTATTTTAGTGTATTTTTACTTAATGATTATTTTTATTAATTCAAAAATTTATTCTCTTGTTTTAAAATTATCGGATATTTTAAATGGTTTATTTTATGATCTTTAAATTGTAAAAATTAATTTGTTATGTTTTCTTAATATTTATTATTGTGATGCATTTAAATTGTTATTTATTTTAAATTAATTGATTGTTGGTTTTAATTATTTTATTTTCATTGTATCATTACGTTTAAATTATTTTAATTAATTTGCTGTTTTAAAATCATTTTCGTTGGATCATTCTTTGTGACCCAAGAGGTGAGGATTGGACCTCATTTCTTTTCCCCACTTTTCTTTTTCTCTTTTTCTTTCCTTTCTTCTACTACATTTTCCTTCCCGCGCGACATCCTTCTCTCCCCTTCCCCGTGCGATTTCTCCTTCTCCACCCAGCCACCACCGCCGCGCCGTCGTGACCCACACTGCCCGTCCCATTCGCTCCCCCACCGACCGGCGACCATTCCCCATCAATCCCAGCCCCTATCTCGCCGCCATTAGCCTCCACGAACCACCCAAAGCTCGGGCCTTCTCTTCGTTCCAGCGCCACCGTCGCACCACCACCGGCCACCATTTATTCATCACTTCATCCTCGACCTCCTAGCAACCCAATGCATCTAACCCCAGCTCCGATCCTTCACCAGTAAAGCACAACCAACCCCATTTCTGATTTGAGTATTTTTGGCCTAAAACCACCCTCTACGCCACCATCCATGGCGAACCACCATCACCACTAGCTTCACCGACATCCCTAAGCCCTACCCAATCAATTTCGGGTCTTAGTTTGTTTCCATTAAAAAGTGAGTTTTTGATACCCATGGCCACAGTGTATTTTACATTGTTTCGTTGCTGAGCCACCACTTCTTGTACCTCCGAGATCCTTCGAAAATTATATTATAGCACTGTAAGTATTTTTCAAATAACTATCATGATTTAAATATATTTTTGCACTAACTCATATTATTGTGATCTGGTTGGTTATATGCTGAACTGAGTCCGAGAAGTTTAGGGGTCGGATGGATTGTGGACGGAGTTGTTGTGTGTTTGGTTTGCATTGTGAGTTATTGGTTGTTGGTTATGGTGTTGTTCATGTACATGGCATATTGCACGCATGATCATGTTTGTAAAGGAAACTGGATTTTCATGTAAATGCATTCATGTTCATGTGTTGATTGAAAATTGGGTTTTCATGTGTTAAAGAATTTTTAGATGCGTGTGTATCACGACCTCAAGCCGAGATGGGGTATTATCTCGGTGGAGCTCTTCTGGTCACTCGGGAGTGAAATATACTGAGTGATGTCCCCTGGGTTGTCGCCGGGCGACAAAAGGATCGGACGAGATGGTCTCGTGCCAACTCCATGGCCCTTCTGCTGGCGGGGGCTAGAGGATACTTGGGCACGAACGCGCTTGGCGTAGAACTGAGCATCACTCGTTGCGTAGTGGGTGCTTGGCCACGAACGCGCTGAGCGCAGAACTGGGCATCGCTACGAAGCCAGGATGTGCCGATGATCCCTAGGGGAGATCATGGTGCATTGGTTAATGGATTAATGGACTATTTTATGAGAAAATAGCGTGTTGAATAAAATGATTTTATGTGATTCATTTTCTGGGAAAATGATGTTTTATTGATTTGGGTCATTTTCTGAAAAAATGACGGATTATTATTTTTGGGCCAAAATGGGATTTTGGCCTGTGTTGGAAAATATCAATTTTCAGGAAAAATGATATTTTTGGATCTGATGCATATTTCATCATATGCATGCATGTTAGTTGCACTAATATGTTTTTATCTCGTGGTTGTTTGGTTTATACTTACATGCGGTACCGTTATATGGTAACGCAGATTTTGATGCAGAGGAGGATGAGGGTGAGCCTAAGGATTCGGCTCCGCTCGATGAGTGATTGGGATCACTCGTATTCTGGTTTGAGACTTGTATATATTTTTATTTGGGATGACTGTATAACTTTTTAAAAATGATTTGTTTTGAATATTTGTATTTAAAATTCTGGTACTTAGTAGACTTATTTATATTATCCGCTGCGTTGTTTATTGTACACTGTTGCATATGCACATACTTGTCACTATCGTTGGGATGTGTGACCGTGTTGTCACCATCCTGGCGTCTCGATTCCCGTGTCTCCTTGCATGGGGGTCAGGGGCGCCACAGCTTTCATTCCTAGAAGGATTATTACTGATAATATAATGGTCGCGTATGAAGTTCTACATACTACGAAGGTGAGGAAGAAAGGCAAGAAAGGTAGTATGGCCATTAAACTTGATATGTCAAAGGCCTATGACAGAATTGAGTGGGTCTTTTTGGGAGCTATAATGAAAAAACTGGGTTTTTGCAGTGAGTGGACACAACTATTCATGAAGTGTGTCTTTTCTGTTATTTATTCAGTCTTGGTCAATGGAGAACCAGGAGATATAATCTATCCATCAAATGGATTAAGGCAAGAGGATCCTTTATCCCCTTACCTGTTTATAATGTGTGCAGAATGGCTTAGTACCTTACTTAATAACTCTGATCAGCATGGTGATACTAAAGTAGTTTCAGTTGTGAGGGGGGCCTGAGGATCAATCATCTGCTTTTTGCAGATGATTGTGTTCTATTTGGCAGGGCCAATGTGGAAGAATGGAGAAAAATGAAAGGGATCCTTAGCACATATGAGAGAGCCTAGGGTCAGTTTCTTAATAAGGAGAAGACAACAATTTTCTTCAGTTCTAACACTGACATAGAGACTAGAAGTAAAATTCTGAGGGAAGTGGGGGATATGGTGAAAGAGAGTTATGAAAAATACTTGGGACTTCCTACTCTAATGGGCAATTCAAAGTATAACACCTTCAGGTGCTTAAAAGAAAGAATTTGGCAGAAAATTAACAGTTGGAAGAACTCTTTCCTCTCAAGTGTAGAGAAAGAAATCTTGATAAAGGTTGTGTTGCAAGCTATCCCTTCCTATACCATGAGTGCTTTTAGGTTACCAACGAAGCTCTGGTCAAAACTGAATGGTTTGCTAGCTAAGTTTTGGTGGGGCAACCAGCAAAGAGAAAATTGCATACATTGGAGAAGTTGGAAGAAAATGGGGCAATCAAAAGGAAAGGGAGGGCTGGGCTTCAGAGATTTAGAGATTTTTAATACAGCTTTGTTGGCAAAACAATGCTAGAGATTACTGCACAACCCTCTTTCTCTAATTGCCAAGATTTATAAGGAGAAATACTTTAGGCATTCCAATCTGTTGGAGGCAAAATTGGGTTATTCACCTTCACTGATATGGAGGAGTGTGTGGAGTTCTTTGGGTTTATTAAAAGAGGGTTTAAGATGGAGGGTGGGTAATGGCAAGAGGATTCAGATTTGGGGCAATAGATGGTTGTCAACTCCATCTTCCTTCTGTGTACAGTCTCCACTTACTATTTTGAATGGAGATACAAAAGTTTCTGAACTTATAGTAGAAGGAAAGAAGGAATGGAATCAGACCTTGGTCAAATCTATTTTTATGAAAGAAGAAGCTGATCAGATCTGTTGCATACCCTTGAGCTGGAATGAGGTGGAAGACAAGTTGATTTGGGGACCTACTAGTAAAGGCTTGTTCAGTGTAAAAAGTGCATATTATTTGAAACAAGAAAGATCAAAAATGGCACAAGGGGAGTATTCTGGAGGGGCTGATTCAGATGGTCGATGGAAACAGATTTGGAAGATGAATACACCTGGGAAAATTAAGATCTTCATGTGGAGGGCAGGTAATGATTTGTTGGCTACAAAAAAGAGTTTATTTGCTAGGAAAATTAGTGAAGATTCAAAGTGCCCAATATGCCTCCAAGAGGATGAATCTGTAATGCATGTTCTCTGGCATTGCCTTACTGCTAATGATGTATGGGCTGGATTCTTAACGACAGTGCAGAAATGGAAGATACATGAAGAAGTAGATTTATTAAGTTTATGGGAGAGGTTGTCACAAAAGCTCAATGATACTGAAATGGAAGTGATAGCTGCCATAATGAGGAGTCTATGGATCAAAAGAAATGTTTTCATTATTTGAAAAGAAGTTCACTAGCCCAAGTTGTGTAATTAGATCAGCAAAAGATGCTTTGAATGAGTTTCAACAAGGTTAGGCTCTATCAGAGGGACAAGGGGGTAGTATAAGTACAGTGGGAAGGGAGAAAAAATGGATTCCACCAGAACAGAACTTGGTAAAGGCTAATTGGGTGCAGCTTTAGATGCTAGAGCAAGAAAGATAGGAGTTGGTGTTATAATAAGCAATTAGAAGGGAGAGGTCATGGCAACTTGTGATGCTTAGAAACAAAATGTGGTTGAACCAGCTTTAGCAGAGTGTTATGCCCTGAGAAAAGTAATGGAATTGTGTAGGGATCGTAATTTTGACAAAGTAACCTTTGAGGATGATGCACAGGTGGTAATAAAAGCTGTAAATGATCCAGATGAAGACTTGTCTTCCATTGGCAGTATTATTGAAGACATGAAGATGGTGATCAAAAATTGGCAAGGTTGGAAAGTCCAATACTCACATAGAGATGCGAATGCAGTAGCTCACAAGCTAGCAAAAGCTGCTCTACATTATGAAGAGGAGAAAGTGTAGATAGAAGAAGCTCCAATGTTTGTTTTAAGTAGTTTACAGATTGATAATCATTGTATTGATCAAACAGTTTATATGAATGAATGAGGAATGGTTTATTTAAAAAAAAAAATACGCCTTGAAATTTCTTCTTATCGCTACTTCAGAAGACGACGACATCATTATGATCATGACCCAAATAAATTAACCAATCATGTTGGGGTCTAATCATTTCTTCTTCTTCCTTTTTATTAAAGCAGATAACCTGAGATTCCAAATCATTTATTTGGAATATATATATGGAAAAAATTACTTTACCCTCCCAAGCTTATCGCTGATCCATTTAATTGCTTGTCAATTTTTTTTAATGATTAAGAAAGTGATTTTAAATATATTAAAATATTTTAATATATTAAAAAAATATGAAAAGAAAAATAAAAACAAATAAAAAAAAAATAAGATTGATAAGATTGAACGAATTATTATAGACGACAGAATAGGCCGACTCTATATATAAATCAATAATTCGAAGCTGCATCATTATCCGTGCTGTAACGTTGAAAAAGTATTCGGAGCCTTAATAATTACCGGCCCGTTGTAGTGTCTGGTGAAGTTACTTTATGCCTATTTGTTATTCTTCGATACAAAATGAAGTTACTTTATGCCTATTGTAAGAATAAAAGGACCGGAAGATTAGATAAAGTTAAATCTTTAAATATAAAAATGTGAAAATAACATAAATTAAGTAGGACTCAGATACTATAAAGAAGGAAGAATACCTAAGAAGTGAATTTCTGCAAACGTGGGACAGCTATCTAGCTTCGAATTCCACTTATCTGTTTGAGCGTAATTGTATATGGTGATATCTTGATCTTTGAGATATATTAAATAATTTAAATATAAAACATAGCCAGATTGGCCAATCTAATGGTGATGTGGTGATATCTTGATCCATGGAAAGGAATATATATGATGTTGGGGTAAGAAAGAGGTTAGTGTTGTTGCCAATCCGGTATTTGTCTAGCTAAGCTCACTACAACAAATTTGAGCTTTTGGAACCAAATTATTTAGGGACAAAATTAGTCATTTTTTGGAACAAAATTTCAATTTCGTCCTAAAAAATTGATGATTTTACAAAATTGTTCAAACGGTCAAAAAACCGTTCGAACAATATTTTCTGTGACGAATTAAATCGTCTCAGAAAACTTTTTCTGTTCGAACGAGAAAAAATACTTTCGAACAGTAAAATCTTGGCGGGAAAGTAATTTATTATGGCGGGAAAAGTTCACAACCTCCTAGCAGGAAGGTTTCTAAACTGTTCAAACGGAATATATTTAGTTAGAACATATTCAAGCACCACATTTATATGTTCGAAGATATAATATTAATTTCGGTACGAAACTCAAAATATAAAAAATATATATCATATATACAAATTCATTAATTAATTTTATGTAATTAATTTAAAAATATTTTAATGATCTCTTTTATGTTAAATTAGATTTTTAGTTAAATAAATATTATCAACCATACACCACATAATATAAATCAATAATTACTCCAGAAAAGACAAAATATTTAATTTACAACTAAAGCAAATTATCAAAACACCATATATATTGTCCATAACTATAACAAAAAAAATATAAAAAATAGAAACTACTGTGATGCGAGGTCTCTACACACAACCTCGACTACAGCTAATTGTCTCTTTACCTATGCCAGTCAAGTACTGAGCGTGACCTGAGTTGCATTATTGGCATTAATATCTATACACAACTCATTAACCTCTGTAAGTAACCCAGAGACAGTAGCCATAGTCTTTGTACACAACTCAGACATGGCAGTATGCATTGCATCAATTACTGCTGATGTGTGTACGCCGATCTCAGCATGCAGTATGTCGGCCATCTCCTCGTGAGTAGATGTGCGTGATGCCTCGGCCTGTGTAGATGTCTCATCAGCCGATACTCCAGTATCTCCTGGCTGTGTATCTCTTTGAATATCAACCCTGTCAGGAACAATTCCACGAAAATGAAATCTCGAGTGTCCAGTGCTCCATGACAGGATGGTGCTTTTGATCGGTCCCATTGGCTCCCAGGAATGCTCTGCAGGATCTGGCACTACCCCGGCATGTAACAAAAATCAAGTGATGAGGATCCCAAACGGCAGTATATCTGTCGTAATGAACCGAGCCTCTGATCAGATCCTCTCATATATATAACCCACGAGGTCAATCGGAATGTCATAAGCGACGCTTATCATAAATCTCGCTCGATCCATGCCGACCTCGGTCTTGTGTTGCCGATGATCAAATTCATGATTTTGAAGGAAGAAGATAAATTTGCCTGCCTAATACTCTTCATCCCATCATACACAAGAGCATCTAGACCAACAATCAAGTCTCTGACCTCATGATCCGCAAGTATGCCGATCTCATTTGTGTAAACTGGTTCCTCATCCTAAGACATCTCTATATCACATGAAGAATCAGACTCTCTAGGCGGCAGGTTCGGATAGGCATCAAGAAGCCTAGGAATCTTGAGATTTGCAGCGAGTCCGTCGGCTGAAAATATAACATGAGCTCCTTAGACAAAGATCCTGTATGTCCCTCCATCCTTTAGGCTGGCACCGCCGAGCTTTTTATAGAACTCAGTAACGATCTCAATGTAAGATTGGTGCCCAACCACGATCATTGAATACGATGGGAGGGAATGACCCTCCTATATAAGAGCCACAAAATCAGACAGTTTTACCTGTCGCTCAAGTAAAACAGTAAGCTCTCGAATTGTTTGGATGGAAGTTTCCCTGATCTACTACGTTTACAGCCCCTATAAGACATTATTATGAACCTAAAATTTTAAACATAAAATATACATTCAACATTAGTGATAAAATCTAATTACGACGAAAAGATTTACAAAATTATATACTAATAGCAATTTAATAAATTAATTGATAGAACAATTCAATGAAACGATGAAAACAATTTAATAAGCTAATACAAAGTAAATGGGTCGAACGTAATATAAAGCGTTCAAACGATAAAATATATGGTCGAACGGACACAGCAAACTGTTCAAACGTTTTAAAACTGTTCGAACGTCAAGGTTAAATAGTTCAAACGCGTTCGAATGGAAACCAGATTGAGCTCGGCCATGACTGAGTCAACTCAGCAGTCATGAAAAGACAAAAATATGCATCGATTCCGTGGCTTTTTCGACAAAACACATACCACTCTTCATTTCTAAACATCCTACGGTGGATTTGTGGTGTTCTACGGTGACTATTGATAAAAAAAATATAATTTTCTAGAGAAAACGAATAAAATCATAAAATCATAAAATAAACGGTAAAATAACTTTTAAAATGCATACCTTCACTTTGGAGGAAGAGTGTTTGACGTAGGTACTGATTACGGCGGCAGAAGGCGGCAATTGATGGGCGTTCAGACGTTTTCTCTCGTTTTCAAACGGTGGGGAAGGCGGCGTGAGAGAGAGTTCTGCCCACGATAACTTATATGTGCATAATCGTTCGAGCGTTATACTTGACTATTCGAACTGTTTTAAACTACCGTTCAAATGTTAATATTTAACGTTTGGCCATAAGTTATGGGCATAACTTATAATCTTCCCTCACGCCGTCAGTCCCTCATTTTTATCTCCTCTTTTTCTCTCTTCTTCATTTTTTTTTTTTCAAAATCTTACATTTTCTTCACACAATCCTTCATTCTATCATCTTACAAAAATGATTGCTTAATATATTTTGCTTAAAGGTATGACTTTCTTTATAATTTTACTTCTAAATCTATCATTTTTTTTTATTAATTTTGTAGTTTATATATATATTGTGTAAGTGTTTGTTAGATTAAACACAAAATATGTTTGTTAGAGGGTTGTTATTTGAAGTAGATATGTTGTATGTTTGTAGTGTTTTATGAATATGAGTTTATGATGTTTTGTGAGATTGTGTCTCGTCTGAACTGGCTGATGTTTGGAATCTAGGTTAAGACCATTCGCACGTGGTAATATACCGTTTGAACGGATAAACATGTTCAAACAGTATATTATCGTGTTCGAATGGTTGTAAAAACTATCTTAAACTATCATATAAATATGCAATATTATAGCAGATTATATATAGTATATATATGTAAGAATTAATAATACTTAAACCCGTATTAATATTTAAAAGATAATAGTTGTAAAAACTATCTTGCAACTAACTTAAAAGGGGCTAGAATTATATTATAAAAACATAAGGATTATTATTATATAATGCATCACATACTAATAGTAATGGAGAGTGGACTCATCCTGATGCTCGTGAGAATTATGTAAGTATTATAATTTCTTTTAATTAACCATATTTAAATTATTGTATCAATATTAATTTTATATGTTCTATGTAGGATAAAATGGTTGTCTTCCATACTGAAGCTGCATCAGATCATAATTCATCAATAAGTGATGTTGAAATTTTTACACAAGTTCTAGGTCAACGTTCGGGCTACTTGAAGGATTTGGGTCGCTATGTAAAGCCTTCAAGCTCTTCATCAACGTCAAGCACTACTATCATTGCGTTAGAGAATGCAAATTCTAGGATCGAAGAATTGATGAAAAAACAGCAGGAGGTCGAGGCTCAATTGTGGAAACAAGTAGACATGGAGATGCGCATAAAACAGTAAGAAGATCAACAAAGAGAGATGCAACTCCAAATGCAAGAACAACAAAGACAGATGGAGCTTCAAATGCAAATGCTTATACAATAATTCAAGCCTCCAAACAATTGAATTTCATTAGAAGTGTTTTTGCATATTGAACAATTATATATCATGTACTGATAATTTTATTAGTATTATTAGTATTTTATTTATTTAGTCCTGACTTATTAGATTAGTTTTATTTATATTGAACAATTTGTAATGTATTTTAAAATATATATTTTTAATGTTCTGTGACCTTTTATCCCTCTGTATGTATCTTTTGAGGATCTCAAGACGGGGAAGAAGATTGGTACGGGGCATGAAACCGGTGTTCTGTATTACCTTGATGTCAAACAGTCACCCACTCGAGCCCTCACATTGTCATCATCTGCTTTTAAATGGCATTGTCGCCTTGTACCTCGAGTCGATAATCGAGCATCTAGTTCTTTTGAATTGGGTCACAATGATATATGGAGATCAATCAACATTGTATCAAACAAGTTTCAATATTGTGTTACATTTGTTAATGACTATTCTCATATGACATGGTTGTTTCTGATAAAGGCACGATCTGAACTTCTTTCCATATTCAAAGTCTTTCGGAAAGAAATTAAAATTCAATTAGACAAAATGTTCAAGTTTTGCATTCTGACAATGCTAAAGAATACCAATCTAGTGCCTTTGCTACTTAGTTAAGTAATAAGGAATTGTTCATCAAACTTCATGCTCTTATACACTCGAACAAAATGGGGTGGCTGAACGCAAAAATCGCCATTTGTTAGATGTAACCCGAGCACTTTTATTGTGCATGCATGTTCCTAAACGTTTTTGGAGTGATGGTGTTCTTACTGTCTGTCATCTTATTAACCGTATGCCTTCATCAGTCCTCGATGGTTCCTCTCCCTTCTCCACCTTGTTCCCTTCCTCTCCACCGTTTTTACTCCTTCCAAAAATCTTTGGGTGTGTTTGCTATGTTCATAACCTTGGCCTAGGCTTTGATAAGCTTGCTCTTTGTGCTACCAAGTGTTTTTTTGTTGGTTATTCCCTGACTCAAAAAGGATATCACTGCTATAGTCTTGCTCTTAGACGTTACTTCACTAGTGCTGATGTCACCTTCTTTGAGTCCATTATTTCTCGACAACATCTTCAGTTGTTGAGTGTGATCCTCTACTATTACCTACTCTTACCCTTTCTCCTGCACACTCACCCACTTTTACCTAATCCTCCTCGGTTCCTTCCCTTGTTCCTTTACAGGTGTACTCGCGTCGCATGCGGCCCCCAGCTCCCATGCATCCACTAACCTCATCTCTATCTTCAGATCTTGAGTCACTTAGTGCTTCAGACTCTCCACCTACTGCTCTCTAAAAATGTACTCGTTCTTGTGTTACTCAATATATCTCTTGTCATGCCTTATCTCCATTTTTTTCATGCTTTACTTCTCAATTTTCAAAACTTTTTGTTCCTAAGACAGTTTATGATGTTTTATTTGATTCGGAATGAAGGACAGCTATGAAAAATGAAATGGATGCTCTTCACCATAATGGGACATGGGATCTTGTTCCTCTACCACCTGGTAAACACCTTGTTGGTTGTAGATGGGTATATATAATCAAATTTCATCTTGATGGGACTGTTGAACATCTGAAAGCCCGCTTGGTTGCTAAGGGTTACACTCAAACTTATGACATTGATTATGATGAGACTTTTTCCCCAATTGCCAAAATTTCTTCTATTCGGGTATTGATCTCTCTTCCTGCTAACTTGGATTTGTCCTTATTTCAGTTGGATGTTAAGAATGCATTCCTACATGGCGACTTAAATGAGGAAGTGTATATGGAGCAACCACCTGGGTTTGTTGCTCAGGGGGAGTATCAAGGTATTGTGTGCAAGTTAAAAAAGGCATTATATGGTTTTAAACAATTTTCTCGAGCATGGTTTGGAAGGTTCTCTGATGCTGTATTAGCATTTGGTCTTCATAGATGCAAAACAAACCACTCGGTATTTCACCTACACAGTGATGCAGGTCAAATCTTGTTGTCTGTATACGTTGATGACATTGTAATTACTGGCAATGACTCAGCTGGAATTGCTAGGCTGAAACAATTTTTACATGATTAGTTTTAGACAAAAGACTTGGACAAACTTAGGTACTTTCTTGGAATTGAAGTCGGTAGATCTAAAAAATGCATTAACATATCTCGGAGAAAATATGTATTTGATCTTCTGGAAGAAACTGGCATGTTAGGTGCACGACCTATTGACACTCCTATGGACCCAAAACGTAAACTCTTGAAAGATGAAGGGGAGTTGTTTAGAGATCTAGGTCGATATCAAAGACTTGTTGGAAAACTGAATTATCTTACAACACTAGACTTGATATCTCTTATGCAGTGAGTGTAGTGAGCCAATTTCTACAAACGCCAGGGTCTCACATTGGGATGTTGTAATCCATATTCTTCGTTGTCTTAAGCGAGCTCTTGGCCTTGGACTATTTTATAGACCAAATGGACACCTTAGAATTGAAGCTTTTTCAGATGCTAATTGGGCTGGATCTCCTTCAGATAGAAATTGACTATTGGATATTGTATCTTTGTGGGAGGTAACTTGGTTACATGGAAGAGTAAGAAGCAAACAGTAGTAGATCGGTTTAGTGCAGAAGCATAATGCAGAGCAATGGCTCACACTACCAGTGAGCTGACATGGCTGCAATTCTTTCTTTAAGAAATTGGGTTTCCAGCTCCTGTCCCTCTTCAGTTACTTTGTGATAACCAAGCTGCAGTGCAAATTGCGTCTAATTCTATATTCCATAAGAGGACTAAACACATTGAGATTGATTGTCACTTCATTCGGGATAAGATACTAAGTGGTGACATTTCTACACCCTTTGTGACGTCTGCTGATCAACTTGCAGATATGTTTACCAAAACACTGTGTTGTAGTTGGTTAAAGCTTATTTATTCCCAGCTACGTTTATATGATATATATGCCCCAGCTTGAGGGGGGTTGTTAGAGGATATGGTTGTAATTAGTATAGTTTATGAGTGTACAATGGTCATTTGTATGTAGTATGTATAGAATGTTTAATGTTAATGAAGATATGAATTCATTCTCTCTCTCTATGTTCGACTACAATTCTATACATCTGAGAAAACCTTAAGAGCATCATTTGAAGGTTTTGGCAAGCTTGTTGAAAGTAGGTTGCAATTTTGTGCTCATAAAATGCAGCATTTCAATTACTTAGGATCGGTATGCTCATACTGTTGTAATGCTTTCACAACAGTAAAAATTATAATGGACAAAATTTCTAAAAGGTCCAAAGGTTATGAATTCATAGAGTACACTACAGAGGAAGCTGCTAGTACAGCACTCAAAGAGATGAATGACAAGGTTAGTTCACTGGCATCTTCCCTGGCCTCTTCCTCTTTTCCTATATATATACATACATATTATTTTTTTTTCATGTGAATCTTCCTTGTATTTCTCGTGTTTAGTACTTATAAATAAATGGTTTTGTTTCACTTCAGTTTTGGTTCAGAATTATAGATAACACAATTTAAAAGACTCTCAATAATAGAGAGGCTGCCTTACTTTTGGTTGCTTGTCCTTGTAGATCATTAATGGCTGGATGATAGTTGTTGATGTTGCCAAGACCAATCCACCAAGATACAGCAGGAGTCGTCCAAGATAGGAATAATCCCACAGATAGAGAGTTAGAGATGAAGACACAGACTGCCCTTAAAAGTTGAAGGCTATTGTCCTCACATTATTGGACTATCCTACAGACCAGCCACCTAAATTTTGCGTTAGACCAGCCACAGATAGATCTTTGTTACCAGCTCGAAATGTTCTTTCAAGTGAAGCACTAGTGGTGCATATTACGGAATGCAACATCTCTCTCTCTCTCTGTCTCTCTCAAACATCCACTTGAAACTAGTAATTACAGAATGCATTGATCAACAATTTCTAATTTTGACATTGAAATTGATGCAAGGATTTCCATCAATCTAAGGCCTTAGTTACTCAGTTTTTCCTTGTTTCTCAAAATTATTGAATGGTACATGATCAATGTGTATAAAAACGTTTAAATATCACAATAGTTGGATAATTAATTATTGATGAATGATAATATATAGGTAGACCACAATTAATCACAATATATGCAGGATAAACCTATTGAAAATCCATCCGTTATTGGTCCAACAAAAGGGAGCAAATCTTCAGTTTTGGTGATATGCCAATAATTCATGCAACAAATACAAACGATGATCTCCTACTGTGCATGCAAGCACCATAATTACACAACGGTTCAATTATATTAATTTACTTTTCATTTTCTTGTTGAAGATGCCTGGTCCATAAGTTGAAATGATCATGTCTTTAAGAATTGAGAACTGAATCCATACAAAGAAGGTAACCAGAACACTAGCCAAACAAATAAGAGGAATTGCAATATGTAATTGCTCATGTAGGATGATTAAAAGAGCATTGGAAAAGGTTATCATCATGGTCGCAATAGAGCAAAAGAGGGTCAAAAGGCCTATAATCATCTGCTTGGGCAAATACTCAATAAAATCTTCTTCTGCATAACGAGATGTGAGGATTCCCAAAAACATCAAGACCGAAGTTGAGGAAGAAAAAAGTGACTATGCATCGGATATTATAAAGAGCTTAAACAATTTTTTCTTTAAGAATATTGGAAAGCCTGAAGTTTGGTTGTTACCACCTAGAATCGCAAAAGCTACAGCGAACATAATGGTAACAATCAGAGCAGCCACCACTGTACATGACGATGCTGTGTCATTCATCCATTTCTCTCCCTTTTCCATCATGTTCTTATGGTTCTTTGTAAACAATTGTCGGGGAGTTAAACCATCGTGTTGGTAGTTTCCTTAGCCTTAGGATGGACAATTCTCTCTATCTCCTGCATTTGTTAGAAATAAATTGTTAGATTAAGAATGCTACCAAAACTATTTACTTGGCGAGTAATGCTAGACACAGTGATAGGCCGATGACATAGGAGGAGGGAGGGAGAGAGGTATGACCTTGAACCACTGTAACTCTCTTTGCATTTGTAAAACTGACCCTGGGATTTTATTAATCCTCGTGGATTCTTCTATCAATATCCCTGCCATATGTAACATGTTGTTTGCATCGGCATCTTTTAAACATGTCAAAAAGTTCGTTGCCCATATAGATTGCTAATAATTTTTTCTTGGCGATGCAAGACACCGAGCATAAATATATTCTTCCTACTTTTGCCTTCTTTGGTTTGGTCAAAATAAATCGTCAATCCATTTCAAGAATCTTAGAAAGAAACACAAAATTCCCGTTCTTGGCAGCACGGAGAATGCCAGTATAAAATAGACCATCCTTAAATTGTTGATTTTGGGATTCTGATATCACTTTACCCATTTGATAAAGAAGTTCTTTGCACTGGACATGGATCTTCTTCATTTCGTACAACTGTGTGATTCCTTCGACAATTATTTAGACATTGTCAATTAGTTTAACTAGATGAAATTATAAATAATTAATAATAAAAAATTTTAAAAAATAAGTCAATGATTTTGATGGAGTGTACATGAGGGTATACCACAGAAGTTAAGGACTCCAAAAACTATATAGCGAAACATTGCTGACAATACTGCAAAGAAAAAAACAAAATTTGTTTACTCATGATATATGGTAGAAAGCTTTTACCCCCAACAAATTAAGCTAGCTATAAGCAAATTAATATTTCTTTTTTTTTTTTTGTTTTTTAATTAGTTAATTTCTGTGTAGTGAGGAACTTTGTTATATACAACCAGTAAATTAAATTGATAAATTCGCTCTAATGCCACATCATCAACTATTCTATTATTAATATTTATTGGTGATCATGTAAAGCTACACCAACATTACTTCTCACTTATTTGTTAAAATAACTAATAAGATTTGGTCTAAATAATTAATACTTATTTGTCTTTACACTACAAGAAAAAGTCGTTTATGCGGCCAAAGAAAATTACGGAGAGCGAGAATTGGACGACAGAAACCAATTGTTACTGTAGCCACGTTTTTCTTGTGGAGAGCAAGGGAATCACTGCTAAAAAGACTATTTGCAACAATATTTAATCGCCGCAAAATGTCTCAATAAAATCCTTCGCGAATCCCCCTTCTTTCTTTTCCTTCTCCCCCTTTTTTCTTTTCCCCTAGTTCAATACTCACTCTCTATTCTCTGAGTTTGCTGCCGCCCTTCCCAAGCCATGCCTACTGTCATGCCATCGCCACCTCGCCGAGGAGGTGAGTCTCTCAATCCTCTATCTGTTTCTTTCTCTATCTTTTTCAATGTGTGCTCGTTTCTCTCTCTCTCTCTCTCTCTCTCTCTCTCTCTCTCTCTCTCTCTCTCTCTCTCTCTCTCTCNTCTCTCTCTCTCTCTCTCTCTCTCTCTCTCTCTCCCCTTCTCCTTCTCCTTTATCTCTCTCTGTCCATTTCTCCCACTCTCTATTTCGCCCTAATTATCTCTATCTTTCTCTCGGTTCCATCGTCGTATGTGGGAGATCTTGACCGGAGCGTGGATGAGGGGCTACTGCTCAATGAATGGGTCAGTATTTTTCAAATTTTTCCCCTCCCGTTTTAGGTATATGTATTGCCAACATTTCATCTGAGCATTGTGCTATTGCCTTCATCAGTGTTTGTTTTGATTTCGTAGATTTGGAGTTCCTGTGTACTATTTGGGTAAATGGGGGCTCTTTGGGAACTCGATTGTGACAGTTCAGGTCTGAAGCGTCTCCGGGTACGTTGCCCTGAATTTGCAGATTTTATATTATAAAAAGGGCCTTTCTTAGGTTCAGATTTTTATGTTGAATTCTTGTTGATCACAGGCATCAACTTTTTTGGTAAGGTTTTGCTTCTTCGTCTAGTGGGCTTTTTCTTTTATTTTTCCTCTTTTTCTCATGCAACTGTACTTGATTTTTCTCTCTGGGTTTGGTCTTGGATGTGAATGAAAGAGTGGGTTGATCGTATTTTTCTACAAAATTCGAGTCTTCATCTGGTTTGTGAATTTTGAAGGGCTATGTTGTGGGAGCTTTTATTATATTTAGTTCCATGTCTTTTCTTTTCCCACATTTTTTATACTTATTTTTTTTTCCTATATGTTTCTGAATACCTCATGGTTGTTTGTAGTTGTATCATGATTTACCCTTTTATGGAGGCCTTTTTTTTTTATGCAAGTAAAATATGGGTCCGAAATATTTTTCTATATCTCTCAAGTTTCTATGTTTTTCTTTATGCATTTTGCTCTTTGAATGGTCTTTAACAGATTGCTTGGTTTATGTGTAATATTAAATACATTATTATTATTATTTTACTCTTGTTTCTTTCTATTTATTTTTTATTCTTTTTTTCCTTGTTTTTGTGTATGCGTGTGGCTTTAGTAAGGGCTGACTTTAGTAATGATGTTTTCAAGTGATCTTCAAAAATCTCGGTCTCTGGCCTTGCTTGCTTGGCCGGGGATATAGTTTCCTTTCTATTTCTTAAGTTTCCATGTTGAAATTCATACTCTTTTGGAGCACAAATTGCTAGATTTACTTGTTCTCTTACTGAACTACTAATTTCAACCTATCTGTTTTGCCTGTCAACTTTTTTTTTTTTTTTTTAATTTTTACTAGCTAGGTATTTGGATGCTCATAGTATAACAATGATTTGAATACATGTCATTCATACTCTTTCTGGTTCTAACTGCCATAGAATAATTCTAATAGCTCTCTTTCTAATAGCTCATAATTCTAATAGCTCTCTTTCTTTATCATGGATCATACTTGGTAGCTAGGTTGACTTGCTAGCTACCAGCTATGTAGTAAACATTTGACTTGTTTCTAGGCATCCTAATGTGCTAAACCTAATTCCACTTATCTCCAAACGTTCTAGGATTTATAAGTCTTTGGAAAAGGTCATTTAGGGTCACTGACTTGAGCCATTAAGGCTGCCTCATGTTTGGATCTAAACAGAATCTGGCTCTAACAAAGATTTTTAGAGTCGTAATTTTTGTTAGAGTCATATTCTGTTCTTAGAAATTTTCCTGAGAAATTGAGGCATGTGTTGGAATTACTAAGGGTAAAACCCTATGCCAAAAGCTAGGTTGGTTGCACAGCCCACATGTTCACACAAACACATGACATTCTTAGAAATTGTACTTCAGGCACACTGTACAAAATTGTATCTGGACTTCATTCAACAACTAATGGGGCTGAAGTGATTCAGATTGAGAAAGAGAGTTGTACAAAAATCTTTCACCATGAAGGAGTTGGTTTCTTAGTCAAAGCTTTTGAGTGATATAGGCGATGAATTTCTGTTCTGCATGTTCATATTCAATTTGAATGATATAGGCGATGGAATGGGCAAATGCCTTATTTTGAAAATAGAATCTGTAGCTTCATATTCACCATGACTTGTTTCTCGATTGGAATTCTTGTATAATTTTGATGATATTGAGGATTTTGATGATCTTGAGGACTCTGGTTTAGGCTATGTAGTGTGTAATATATAGCAGAATAAGTTGGTTTTTTTAGTGTTTGTATCATTCAGTTTTTATGTTGGAGCCTAAAGTTTTATGTTTGTTTTGGTTGGACTCATTACATTCTCTCAGACTTGTTCATCCAAGAATCATAAACAAGAGGTTCAACATCTGAAAAGACAATTACTTAGTGCCACAGAATAAAGAAATAAACTGGAGGTTAGTACGTATTAGAACTTTGATGTTTTCCTTTTGGTTACTATACAATTTTCAAATGCATTTTTTGGCTGCAAAAATGTTTACATATTTTAAGTTGTTGTGGCCATATGTGAAACCCATATGTGCACATTATCCAAGATTGCATTTGGTGAATCTATTGCAAACATATTACAGAGGATGCTTTGTCAATGATACAGGTGAAATCCACGTGTCATGTTTGCATCTTCAACTTTTATATGATGTTTACCTTTTAGAGGACATTTATTTTTATTCTTTTGGTTAATTTTTATTCTACTTGGATTTTTATAGATTTTCCTTCAAATAAGAAATGAGTGCATGGCTTGGATTTTGATAATATGGTTTTATGTTTTTATATTTCTTTTGGGAATAATTGTCCTTTGTGGTCAACTAGGATTCGCCGCATATATTTTTTTAAATGTTTAACATTATTTCTGGCGAGTACTTATCGCCGGCATAGTTATTTTCGACGCATAGTAATCGCCACAAATAGATATTTCCGGAGAACTAATCAGAAGCCAAAACTGTTTATACCTCGGTTGAAATTATTATTTCTGACGACATTTATTCGCGGCAAATGATATTCTATGCGACAAAAGTCAAAGGCCACCGCAATTGATCAACCCAGACTTGTTTTTCTCAACCAGTTTGCTGCGAACAAATTTCGATAGGGTGAAATTTATTGTGGCGATTTATATGTTTTTTGCGGTGAACTTACCTCTCCGCAAAATGACAAATTTCTTTTTGTCTTAAATTCATTTATATAAGATTATTATAAATATCATAAATTGTGTTTTATATTTATTGGAAAAATAAACAAAGCCCTCTCAAACTTCCACCCAATTTACAATCACACTCCTCAAAATATCAATTTTGACAATCATTCCCTAGCCTTAAACTGCCAAAAAATTGCAATGTACGGTGCACCCTCTTAATTTTCTCTTACCCCTAATAAAATAACCCTATAAATTACCCCTAATAAAAAGATTTTGAAAATTACAAAATAACCCTATAAAATAAAAATAATAAATTTCAAATAATATTTGCTCAAGTAAATATTTTTTAAGATAAAAATAATTATCTTAAAAATAAAGAGAAATAACTTTTGAGAAAAATACTTTTTTAATTTGGAAGTAGGGCATTTGCTCATGTTGATACCACATCTTCCATTCTTATATTAAATGACCATAGATTTTTTTCATTTAATACTGAAAATTCAAGTTAGTAAATATTAATAAACATGAAATTTTATAAAAGTTAATTAGAATATTTCATATTAATCTTTCTACTTATATAACAATTAATTTTTTATACCTAATTAAATTCATTTAGTAATTGAAGAATGAAAAATTAAAAAAAAAAAAAAAACCTTTATGAACAGAATTCAAAATAAAAATTGTCTCATACATTATGTATATGGTTGCATGAGTACTACTAGTCTATATAAATAGAGGAACGACTTCTAGGTTATTTAAAAGAAAAATTCAAGACATAAGTTCCACACTCCTGCACACCACTTACAAACATGTGATTTTATTTTTTGAGGATAAAAGAATAAAATCACATGTTTTTAAGTGGTGTGCAAGGTGTGAGGCTCTGTGTAGCAGGACTCTATTTAAAATTATGAACTAGGACGTCAAATCTATTCTAGCTTAGCTAGCTTAACTGTTATTTACTCGATTGTTGAAAATTATGACTTGCATACTTAAAATTATTCAATTAAAAACACTATACAATTTTTGAAGGTTACGATTAATGATCATAACTGTAACTACACTACATGAACATGTCTTATTTGTGTTTTGATTATTCATAATTAATTTAGATTATATGCCATTATAAATAAAAATAAGATGATTAAGAGTAGTGATATATATTACTCCTATGACTATTTTACATTATCTTATTTTGCAATCAATCGATGTGATAGTGCTACTTCACTAAAAAAAATAGTTTTTCATTTGAGTTAATTTGATCAAGGTTTTACATAACCACCCTTTGTTTTAAAAAAATTGCAAAAATGAAATTTCGTACGTGTATTGATCAATATTGCTCTTGGACTAAATAAGTGCAGTTTGATAGGCATAATTAAATTATGTGGCCTCAAAGGAGTACTAATAGATCATTATCACAAAAGAAAAACTGAAAATCGATGTAATACCCTGCTCCTTTCTTCTTATGTACTCTTCTTCTTCCTGACGTACGTTCCTTCTTTTTTATGTAAGCAAATCCGAGGACGGGATTATGCAACAGTCCGTCCTTCCCCTAGCGATAGCAAGTCTCATCATGCGTGTCAAACCTTGATGGAGTATTCCTAAAGATATTATGTGACTTCTATGGCACGTCCAGTGTTTTAAATCTGCTGGAAATATTTATAAGGAGTATTTCCAGTGTTATTGAACTAAGTTTGATTTTTAAATACGATAATTATAATATTCTTGAAGAGCTCCAAAAATATTATAATTGTTGGAAATCATTCTTAAAATGATTTTAGTTATTTAAAATATTATGGGATTTAAATTATGTTGAAAACTTTAATTAATTAAATGGTTTTATCCTTTAAAATATGTAAAATAAGACTTCATCATTTATTAATGATGAATAATATTATTTTATAAACTAAAGTTAGTTTAAATAATATTCTACCTTAATTCCTCTAAGTGCTTTTAATTAAGTTAATGGTTACGCATTTTCAAATCAGTGTTTTAATCCCTTACCATTATATCATTTTGAAGATCCCTAGACGAAGGGATTGGGTTACCCAATCCCTGCATGACACTTCCCCATGCCCGATTCCTCCACTGCTCAGCTCGGCACAGTCGTGCATCGATAGACCTCATCGCCGCCACCACTAGCACCTCCTACCTCTCTCATGCTCCCTCTTCCTCTCTCTTGGTAGTGCATAGCCCGAATGGGCTTGGTGCTCATTGCACCTCCGTACGCCGCCACCACCTCCACGACAACCTCCCCTCCCATTGGCCATCATCCTCTAACAAGCTTAACCTCCCTCCACCACACGGGCTTCTCCCCTCTCCAATGCATGGGTTCTCCTCCCTCCACCACCGTACGCCGCCACCCACGACAGATGACCACCATCTCCAGCCTCCTCCAGCCACCACCGACCCATCCCAACGACCCATAGCCCAGATCTGCCACCCATGCATGCACACTCTCTCTCTCTCTCTCTCTCACGGCATCTCCCCCTCACACACGGCCAAGTTCACTTCCACCACCATGCCACCACCTCCAAGCCTCCACGGTTCCACTAGCAACTCTCTTAGCTAAACCCTAGGTCCAAACCACCACTTTATGTGGTGGGTAGCCACTGCACGTGATGGACAGCCACTGTGCACGACTAGATCCGCAGTGTTGTGCTCCTTGCCACCATCACAAGGCCACCACGAGCCCTTCTAAGACCACACTTAGCTATCCAAACGCCCAAACAGTCACCGTACGTGGGTTAGCTGCCACATACAACCCTTTCGGCAACATCGACCGTGACGATCGGCGAGCAACACATGGGTTATCCCGTATATGGTATAACCCTCTATCCCTCATTAATTATGTTAGATGTTGATTAGTTGATTAGGTTGTGGACTGTGCTGTTAGTATTGTGGAGTTTGCTGTATTGTGATGTGCTGTGTAGTGAAGTGTTAGGCATTCTGTGTAGTGAACTGTTGGGCATTCTGTTTAGTGAAGTGTTGGACATATTTGTGTAGTGCGCTGTGAAGTGTGGAGCGTGGTTGGGAATTGTATTGTGTAATGTTGTGGACTGTGCTATATAGTATGGCTGTGGAGTATGTGTTGTATTGGTAATGTGGCATGTGGAATGGGACCAGTACACATTGAGTGTACTTTGTGTGTGGTGTAATGTGGGATAAAGAGAGTATATGTAAAATATATCCACCTGGAGTGTCATAGAATGGGAACAGTACACGTGAAGTGTACTCCATGTTGTGAAGTGATGCACTACATGGCGGGTATGCCATAATAGTAATGTGGCGTAGTATGTCTGAAGGGACTACACATAAAGTGTACTCCATGTGGTGGAGTGATGTACCATATGGCGAGTATGCCATAATGGTGATGTGGTGTAGTGTGTATAAATAAAGTACACGTGAAGTATACTCCATGTAGTGGAGCAATGCACCATATGGCGAGTATGTCATAATGGTGATGTGGCGTAGTGTGTGTGAAGGGAGTACACACGAAGTGTACTCCATGTGGTGGAGTGATGCACCGTATGGCGAGTATGCCATAGTGGTGATGTGGTGTAGTGTGTATGAAGGGAGTACACGTGAAGTGTACTCCATAAAATGGAGCAATGCACCGTATGACGGGTATGCCATAATGGTGATGTGGCGTAGTATGTGTGAAGGGAGTATACGTGGAGTGTACTCCACGAGGTAGGGACACTCCTTGTGGCGTATCACAGAGATAAGGATGGTTGTCTGGTTGATGGGCGTAGAGCATGATAAATAGTGTCGGGAAGTGTGGAACAGTGTCCCGAAGCAATTATGGTGTAGCCTGTAGTCTAAGGTGACAAGTGTCACCGTGATGGACTTTTGGCTAGGAGTATGCGTGAAGTAGCAGAACAAGTGCAAGAGTACGCAGCGGAAGCATGACTAGGCAACGTCATGAAGTGACGTGGTTACTGACATTCATGCTTATGATGGGTAAGGAGTTAGTGTAGAAATGGTGTAACAAGAACGTGACGAGATGTCACGATGTGATAAGAGTACGTGAGGAACTGTACTCATGATGAGTTAAGGGTTGATGTAAGAAATGACATAGTGGGATGTCAGGTGACGTGACAAGGTCATGGAGTAGCTTGGGTGTAGTCTCGAGCTATATGACGTGACATAAGGTGTAATGGTGAATGAAGTCTTGTCATGTTAAGTGTTGGGATGAACTGTCAAAAGGGACGGATAGCATGAAGAGTCATGCTAGCCGGGTTAAGAGAAGGTTGGTATCGGAGTATGGCCTATGTCCCTACGAGGAGGTGATCAACATGTTATATGTTGATCTTAGGTTATAAAGGGGTAAGGTACATGTGTAATCTGGTTAGACACATGTGCTGGACGGATTCACCATATGTAATGGATAATCTGTGCTAAGCATAGTTACACGGTGCTTGAGCCTCAGAGTTGGGTTAGAGCCGTGTAGCTTGTATGGATGGGAATGAGGATTTAGTGTGGGCTAAGGTGCATGAAGGAAGTGACGTGTGTATTGTTAGGATTGGGATGCATGATTCCATTGGTCGGAATCATGCGTCGAATGTGGTTAGTAAGAAGAGTAAGATGAATGTCTTAGTGCCTTAATCCTAAGGTGAATCATGGGTTCACTTTAGTGGATGAGCACTCGAGGCAAGACTTTGAGTTGGAAAATGTGGTGACCGTAAGTAGTCCCCAAAGAGTTTAGCATAGTAAAGGGCACGTAAGAGCATGGGATAGAATGAGAGTGTTCCAAGTGATGTGTAGTTCTATTTTTAGTTTAAGTTGCTTATGCATTAGATAGAAAATGACGTTAAGGTGATGTGTATGCATGTAGGTTGCCATCTGACACGCACAAATAGATTGCATGATATGCAAGTAGCATGGAGTCCAGGTAAGTGTTACGTTCATACTCTTCTAGAGTCTTTCTAAAATATAAAGAAACGAAACGAAACGTTTTTCCTCACTATGCTTTACAAAAAGACACGAAAGATGTTTTACGAAAGAAAATGCTAATTGTTCAAAGGTATACATATGTACGGCCCTCCTTGACAGCCCATTTTTACGCAACGAAAGTATTAATTGTACGCATGTGAATGGATGACTATACGCTGTATCTATTGTATGTATTTTCTGAGAAAATCCATGAACTGCACGAAAGACATGAAAACAGACGATTTTATGGATCCTATGAACCGACACTTTCATGTGCGCCATGAGGTGATGCTCATGGATGCCGTGAAAGACAACGTTTAAGCTCATGTATGTTTTAAAATGAAGTTTTCCATGAACGAACTGTTAAAGGAAAGATGGAACTGAAAAAGGAAAGACGATTTTCGGGCTTACGCCCCAAATGATGTTTTTCTCATGAAATGATGTTTTCTCATGAAAATGAATGTTTTCTCATGAAATGACTGTTAAATGAAAGAAAAGAAAAGAATGAAAGCTTCATCTCTTTAGAGCTGACATGAACGAAGAAAGACACGAAAGCATGACCTGTATGAAGACACGTAACGGCCACATGAATGAATGGAAAGGATACTGGTAGCGCAACCAGTGCTGCCCCCTGACTAAAACGAGATTCCCAACCCGTGGCTGCGGGAGGAGTCAAGGCCCAAAGGAAGACCGCTAACCCCAACACACGGGGCGTAACAATGTGTACTGGCCTATGAAAGTGATAAGATAGTATGGATGAACACATGTATGCATGAACGCACGAACTTTTAAGAAATGAAGGCACTGACGGGGGAAACGTTTTACGAAAAGAAAGCCCATTTTCAAAAGAAAATCCTGTTCAGTGAAGTTTTCGAATTAACGCATGTATGCACGCACACATGTACGTATAGTATGTATGAATGACAAATGCATGAATGAAAACCTATGTTGTTATATTTTAACTCTATGAAGTAATACTTACGAGTCATAGACTCATTTTAGTTTTTATGCATGTCCTTCCCCCTCATAGGAATTGAGTGAAAAGGACAGACATGGCCCATGGGGAAGAGCACGAAAGTCTAGGCATGAGTTTTAATCGTACGAGAGACCCTTTTATTGTAAGATTAATGTTTTCCGTTGTAAACCTCTTTTATTCTAAAAGTACATTTTTATGTTATAAACGTACAGTCTTGCACCCTGGGGAAGCAAGTAAAAAGTTGTAAATCGAATCGTAATTCCCGTCGTCCTTTCTAAAATTATTTTATAAAAAATCTCATCACAAGGACGGGCGTTACAATCGATGCTGGCCAAATTACAAGCCCAAATTATTGGAAAGTAAGCAAAGGCAAAATTAGCATACCTAATCTGTTATTTTGATCTTCTTGATTGCTTGGGCATTGTTCTCTGTTTGAAAATTTCAAACGAGTCTCAGTACTGATCGGAACTGGAGCTGATGACGGAGTGCACATACCTTTTTAGCAAGAAAAAGTTAACAAATCTAATTAACAACATTGTAAAGCTTTTAGTATATATTCTAGGTTTTGAATAATCAAATAATCCTATCAAATAAAAATAATAAATTTCAAATAATATTTGCTCAAATAAATATCTTTTAAGAAAAAAATATTTATTTTAAAAAATAATGAAAAATATTTTATGTTTCATAAGTTTTGAGTTTTTTAGTGCTTTTTTAAAATCTTTGCATTTTTCAAAAATTATTTTTTTCTAATGTTTTATCAAGGGTATCTGCCATTTTTTTATGGAGGGGGAAGCTTGCTAATTTTTCATAATTTGAGGGAACATTTGTTAGAATTGACAATTTTGGGGGTGATTGGAAATTAATTTTGTGATAGTTTGAGGGGCTTTATATATTTATCCCAATTGTTTAATAACACAACACAAATTTGCAGTAGAATATTTTTTTAGGTATCCTCATTAATATTGAAGAATATTACAATATATATATAAAGCAAGAGAATTAAAGGAGATTGAACAGTTGAAATGAGTGTATTTAGACTCCCAAAAGGTTTGCTCAAGGAAATTGAGCAGTTGTTTGCAAAGTTTTGGTGGAATCATAGCCAGGATACATTGGAGAGGCTGGTCAAAACTTGGTGTTGTTAAGAGTATGGGAGGTTTGGGCTTTCGAGATCTTAATTGTTTTAATAGGGCGCTATTGGCAAAACATGTATGGAGGTTCATTCAGGATCCTTCCTCCTTGGCTGCTCGGGTATTTAAACAAAAATATTTTCCATCTTGTCATGTACTGAAGGCAAAAGTGGGATATTGTCCCTCACACATATGAAAGAGTTTATACTCAGTTTTGGACTTGGTTAAAAGGGGGTATGTTTGGCGAGTTGGCAATGGGAAGCAAATTAAGATTTCGAAAGATAAATGGATCCCCATCCCATCTTCTTTCCAAATTCAAACACCAATCTGTCATTTGAATGTTGAAGCTACTGTGGATGAACTTATAGATGAAGACACAAAGACCTGGAAAAGAGATGTGGTATATTCAATTTTTAGAAGGGAGGAAGCAGATTGTATTTGTAGAATACCCATTAGCTTTCGAGGTATGGAGGACAAGGTTATATGGGGTTTAACAGCAAAGGGTTTGTTCATAGTAAAATCTGCCTATTTTACTAATTTTGAAATGAAGAATCAGGGTATCGGTCAAGCTTCTACATCTTTGCATGATTCTAAGATATGGAAGAAGGTGTGGACGTTGGACTTCACAGGGAAGGTAAAACAGTTACTGTGGAAGGCTTTAAACAATATTCTACCGACAAAAGAATCTCTGTTCAAAAGAAGGATAGTGGAAAATTCATTGTGCCCGATTTGTCAACTGGCTGAGGAATCTGTGTTACATGTTATGTGGCAATGTTCTACATCTTTGGATGTTTGGGAGGAGTTGATTAGTCCTTTACAGAAGTGGAAATAGAGTTATGCTGATTTTAAATCCTTATGGGGTGATTTGGTTTTAAAATTGGATGATGGTATTATGAATAGAGTGGCTGTTGTTTTTCATGGCATTTGGAAAAGGAGGAATGAGTTTGTGTTTAGTAACATCTTTAGAAGCCCTTCTCTTCTATTTCAGTTGGCAATTCAGGATGTTGAAATGCTTGCCATACAAGGTTCACAGGTCCCGAGCGAAGTCTTGCTGGAAGTGTCAGCCGTGACTAGTACTATACAAGGTTGGATTGTAACACCCCGTATTTTAGTGTATTTTTATTGAATGATTATTTTTATTAATTTAAAATTTTATTCTCTTATTTTAAAATTGTCGGCTATTTTTAAATGGTTTATTTTATGATCTTTAAATTGTGAAAATTAAATATGATATGTTTTCTTAATATTTATTATTGTGATGCATTTAAATTGTTCCTTATTTTAAATTAATTGATTGTTGGATTTAATTATTTTTATTTTCATTTTATCATTACGTTTAAATTATTTTAATTGAGATGTTGTTTTAAAATATTTTTCGTTGGATCTTTTTTGTGACCCAAGATATGAGGATTGGACCTCATTTCTTTCCCTTCATTTTTTTTTCTTCCTCTTTTCTTTCCTTCTCTTTTCTTTTTTCCTCCATTTTCTTTTTTCTCCCTTCTCTCTCCCTGCGCGACCTGCTCTCCCTCTCTTTCCTGCGTCCGCGTCGTTCGTCCACCAACCCGCCGTCGTGCGCCACCTTCCGGCGACACCGCCCCTCCCACCTCCTTCCCCACACTCTGGCGACCTGCCCCACCCTAGATTTCCTTCCCCACGCTCTCTCTCTCTCTCTCTCTCTCTCTCTCTCTCTCTCTCTCTCTCTCTCTCTCTCTTTGCTGGTCGTGTGAAACCCATTCGGGTTGTAGAATTTTTGCACCGCCGTGCACCTCACTGCCCCTTCCACCTCCTTCTCCACCCACCGGCGGCCATCCCCCTCCATTCCCAGCTCCTCCCTCGCCGCCATTACCTCCCTCGCATGATGCAAAGCCGCGGTGCCCTTTGAGCTCGCGCGCCGCCGCCGCGCCACCTCCGGCCACCATTTCTTCACCACTTCATCCTCGACCTCCTAGGAACCTAACCCACCCATTCTCAGCTCCGATTCGTCACCGGTAAAGTACATCCAACTTCATTTCCGTTTTGGGCATTTTTGGCCTAAAACAGCCTCGTACGCTGCCACCCACAACAAACCACCACTAGTTTCACCGACATCCGTAAGCACTACCCTATCAATTTTGAGTCTTGGTTTGTCTCCATTCAAAAGTGAGTTTTTGAGACCCACGGCCACAGTGCGTTTTGCACTATTCTACAGCTGTGTTGCCACTTCTTGCAGCTCTGTGATCTTTCGAAAATTATTATATAGCACTGTAAGTATTTTTTCAAAGAACTTTCATGATTTAAATGTATTTTTGCACTAACTCATTTTATCTGTAAACTGGTTGGTTATTCCAGACTGAGTTCGAGGAGTTCGAGGGTTGGATGGATTGTGGACAGAGTTGTTGTGTGTTTGGTTTGCATTGTTGGTTGTTGTTATGGCGTTGTTCATGTACATGGCATATTGCACGCATGATCATGTTTGTAAATGAAACTGGGTTTTCGTGTCTATACTTTCATGTTTATGTGTTTATTGAAAACTCTGTCTTCATGTGTTTATTTGAAAATTAGATTTTCATGTAAAATGATTCTGAGTGTGTTAGAAACGACTGGATTGATTGGTTTGGGAAAAAGGAAAAGAGACTGTAGGTATGGTGGTAAGCAGGGATGGTGGTAGAGTCCCGCTTGCGATTCCCACCTATGGTGCATGCGGTAGGGATGGTGGTAAGCAGAGATGGTGGTTGTGTCCCGCCTGTGATTCCCTCCTATGGTGCACGCGGTAGGGATGGTGGTATAGTCTCGACTGTGATTCCCGCCTATAATGCTCTGATAAGTATTCATTGTGTAGAAAGGAACTGTAGGGATGGTGGTAAGCAGGGACGGTGGTAAAGTCCCTCCTGTGATTCCCGCCTACGGTGCACGCGGGGGATGGTGGTAAGCAGGGATGGTGGTATAGTCCCGCCTGCGATTCCCGCCTACAGTGTCGAATAAATAGTTGATTTTTTGTGTGAATCATTTTATGAGAAAATGACGGACTATATTTTTGGGCCAAATTGAGATTTTGGCGTGTGTTGGAAAATAATCATTTTCGGAGAAAATGAGGTTTTGGGATCTGTTTGTTGGTTGCATTAATGCATTTTTATCTCGAGAGTTATTTGGATTATTACTTACCTGTGGTATCATTTTATGGTATCCCAACTTTTGATGCAGATGTGGATGATGAGCCTTAAGCTTGGCTCCGTTGGAGGAGTGATCTGGGATTCCTCTCGTGTGTCGAGACTCGTTTAATCAATTGTTTTTGTATATGCCTTTGTAATATATTTTGGGATGACTGTATAACTTTTTAAAAGTAATTTGTTTTGAATATTTGTATTTAAACTTCTAGTACTTAGATGACTTATTTATATTATCTGCTGCAATTTTTATTGTGGATTTTTGCATGTTGCACACATTTGAGCACATTTCGTTGAGATGCGTGACCCGTGTTGTCATCATCCTGACGTCACGATTCCCATGTTTCTGTACGTGGGAGTCAAGGCGTCACATGGATCCCACCAGAAATTGGTTGCCTCAAAGTTAATATTGATGCTGCTTATGTCAAGGAAACTAAAAGAATGGGTATTGGGGTTGTTGTGAGGGATCATTGTGGTGAAGTACACGCAGGTTTCGCTGCCTCTAGAAGTGGTATCCAATCTGCTGTTATAGCATAATGTTGGGCTCTGCTTAGAGCTGTGACTTTGTGCCACAAACTTGGTTTGAGGTGTGTCCAGTTTGAGAGTGATGCAAAATTGGTTGTCGATGCTGTTAACAGGACTTCTTTTGATTGTTCATGGCATGGTCAAATCATTAAGGATATAAAAGGCACTTTGATGGATCTTTAATACTGGTCTGTTATGCATGTTAACAGACATAGAAATAGAGCAGTGGATGATGCTGCTAAGTTAGGACTAAAGTTAAATTCTGAACAAGTGTGGTTAGAAGAGGAACCTCCTGAGGTTACTCCTTTTGTTATTGTTGATAAATCATCTTGTATTCTTTGATTTATGAATGAAAGTTTTCTTTTCAAAAAAAAAAAAAAAAATTATATACTCACTTATTCCTTTAAGTATAATGTGGTCATGTTACGTGCCATGTTAAAAATAGTTAAAAACATAGATATAAAAAGGCAGGAAATTTAGAATTTTAGTCTTCATCTTTTTGTATTTTCGATCGGGCATCATTTTGTTTTGAATATATATTTTTAAAAAGTCCCGTGGCATCACATTATGGTAACACGCCAATGGAACAAAATGAGTAGTATAAATTAAGGACACAGTAGTATTTTCCATTATTATATTTATATTACCAAGATCTCAAATGAAACATATGGCAAGAAAATAACAGCAAGCAATTAATGGGTTTGAAGTTTCAAGTTTACACATAAAATATTATAGGTAGCATAAAAAAGAGTTTTGCTACGTACTATCACTTTTGTGTACTCTTTGTGTATGTGATTGATCAAAATAGTTATTTTATATTAAAAAAAAGTGACGCGGCCAATCACATAGTGGAGTGAGAAAGGAGTACGTAAAAGTAACTGCACATAGAATTTTTGTAAAAAAAATGTATATATTGAGGTGGCATAATGTAATAAGCTAATTTTAATTTACAATAAAAAATAATTTTACAATCTGATAGATCACATTAAACTACAACATAGGTAGAATTTCTTGTATGAGATTTCATCAAGCATTTCTTTTACTAGATAGTAAAACATGAGTTCTTACCGAAACTTTCGGTGTAGATGGCATTGTTAAAAAGCGCAGCACCATTGGCTAATTGAATCTTGCGATCATTATCATATGGAATCAAATCTTTATCGGGAGTAAGATAATACAAATGGCGCGCCATTTCTATTTGCCCGAAATCAATAGCCACAACAATCAGAAGTCTTTTCACTCTTGAAAATGTAATGCTAATCAAGTCAAAGTACTTTTGAAGCATGCAATCCACCATTCGCCAATTTCCAACCATGGCAGCCGTGATTAGAGTTCTGTAACCGTCACTATCATGCATTGCCAAGCTCTCATCCGACATTCAATTCACCAACTCCTCCATTATAAGCTCATGTCCATTTATAACAGCAACGTGAAGAGCCGTTTCGTCTTTATCTGAGATTCTCTCATTCAATGCCTCGGGTAGACTCAAGAATGCCTTTTGTCTCATTCAGTTTACCGTCTCGCACAGCATTGTATAAGTTCTTAAACTTGCGTAACTCTTCCTCCCGATGTCGGGGACTCATGTTCTCCTTCAACGTATCTGCCATTTTTTCTTTATTTTCTCCCTTATATATTTTAAGTTTTCAAGGATTAAATATACATGCACAAGGAACGTAAGTACGTCAGAAATATATATATATATATATATATATATATATATATATATATATAACCAAGTCGAGGCAAAGATATGATCTGCATGCCTAACATTAAAGGTTTTATAGCATTATATTAATATAGGATTCAAACTTCAAGGAGAAAAAAAACTAATTATACAAGTATATATTGAACCTATTTAATTCCTTTTCTTCTCATTTTTTTTCGAGAAAGTAATATTTCTTTAAATTAATATGAGAAATATAAAATTAGGGATGTTATTGTGGGATTCAATAACTACGTACCTCGTTACAATAAATGCAATAAATAAAAATACAATAAAATGACAATACTATGATCACAAATATGGTCTACATGATCTGATCAATTCCTAACTATATATATAGCTTGACGAAAACGATTAAAAGGACTGTCACTAAAGTTGATTTTTCTTAAAATTAATTTATAATTTAGCAAGCTTTTCATGATCTAATAACGGTAACCACTGCTTTTTTCCACCATATATATAATATGCTTTTTCTAATAAAGCATGGAGTAGTTAATTTAAAGTTATCTATGATATTAGGAATATGACCTTCTCTTATTCTTTTTTGGGAAAAGATTTTTGCAATTTTAGGATGTTCTCGCTAGCTCTTCAATGGTGGACCTCTCTATCTTTTAAAGACAGTACCATCTAAAACTTATACATTTTAAAACTGTATCTAATATTATTCTTATTTTTTACCTCACAAAATGTTATTCTTATAATAAAGTTAATATTATTAAAATAACAATAAGTTTATACTAGTTTGGACAACTTTATACCATTTTGGCTCTTTAACAGACAAATAGTACTAGTTCGCAGCCAAAGTCTCGTAAAGAACAAAATATCCAACAAATTTTATCATTTTGTGTTTTATGTCTACAATATATCTTAACTGCTATAATTAATAAATTAGGTTATGGTTTGGATCTTCCATCCCGCCTTCTCTTGTACTCTTATTTGATGGAGAACTCTTACTTGATCCATCCGAATATCGACACAGTAGGTGCTCTACAATATGTAACTCTTACTCGCCCAGATATCGCATACTCTGTAAATCAGCTTTGCCAACATATGCAATCACCACTACAGCTCATTGTACAGCAGCCAAGTGAGTCCTACATTATCTAAAAAATACTCTGGACTTCGGTCTCTTTTACAAACCCCGTTTCCTTCTCTATCAATGCATACAGAGACTTGGATTGAGCCGGTGATCCCGATGATAGACGTTCTACCTATGGCAATGGAGTTTTTTTTGGTCCCAATCTTATTTCGTGGTCAGCAAAGAAACAACCGGTGGTTTCTAAATCCAGTACTGAGGCCGAATATAGATGTATGGCACTAGTTACCGCTAAAGTATATTGGTTACGCATGCTATTATGTGAACTGCAAATATCTCTTGAGTCTCCTCTTGTGATCTGGTGCGATAACGTTAGTGCTATTACACTTGCCTCAAATACTATTTTTCATGCACGATCTAAGCATATCGAGGTGGACTATCATTTTGTGCGTGAAAAAGTAGCACACCGAGACATCATTTTGGAACATCTTTCGCGTCGATACAACCTGTAGATATTTTTACCAAAGGGCATACTGCTGATAGGTTTTGTTTCCTTCATGACAAATTAGCCATCTCCGATCTTCCCACCAATTTGAGGGGAAATGTTAAGGATAATGATGATATTCAAACGAAGATCAGCAACAAACCAGTAAGATGCATTTCCGAGTTTATCTCCAACGACGTCAAACCAACAATTTGCACTCCCGAATTTATCTCCAACAACTCTATCCTATAAATTGTATTTGAATGATTGTAATCTATATTTCAAATGTTTATCTCTTAACCTTCTCTTGTAAACAGTCTAAGATTTACTAAGATTTGTTCTCATCCAAATGTAACAATTTTGCATATAAATATTCAAACACATACTCTGTTTCTGGTAAGTATTTCCAGAACAGTTTTTGTTTCTTTCACAGAAGCAAGTCAAACAGCCCCTGTAAAAGCAAAGAAAATACTATTTATTACCGATATGTTGCAGCTTGGACTTGACTTATGGATTCTTTGCTCGTAAAAGTGATATATATACTTTAGCTGTCTACCTTTCTGGGGAGTAATCAAGATGCAAAAGACCTCTTATTAATTTACGGAGCATACATGCTTCATTTTGAATATTTATTTTCATGTTGAAGTACTATGCCTTTCTGGGTTTAAATAATCTTCCAAAATAACTTCAAACACAATATAAAGGTCCCATTATGGGAGCATTTATAAGTTTCAATTCGTGAGATAAAAAAAAAAATGTCTTATGTACCAATAACTTCATTTCTCCCTCTTTTCTTGCTCGAGAGCTAGCTACAAGCTGATTGGTAACATGAAACTAGAGGTGCATATTACCAAATGCAGCATCAGCCACATCTACATGAAACTAGTTATTACAGAATTCATTGAACAATTTTCTTTTTGACATTGAATTAATTGATGTAAGGATTTCCATTAATCTAAGGGCTTAGTTACTCCACATTTTCTTGTTTCTCAAAATTAATGAATGCTACATTATCAATGTATGTAAAAACGTTTATATATCACAATGGTTGGATAAGTAATTTATTGATGAATGATAATATATGGGTCGAACACAATTAATCACAATATATGCAAGATAAACCTGTTGAAATCCATCAGTACTTATCGGTCCAACAAAAGGGAACAAATATTTGGTTTTGGCTAATATATATGCCAATAATTCATGCAACAAATATATATACATGATCTCATAGCTACTGCAAGCAGTACCATAATTACACAGTGGATGAAGTATATTAATTAACTTTTCATTTTTCTGTCAAAGATGCCGGTCCGTAGGTTGAAATGATCATGTCTTTAAGAATTGGGAACTAAATCCATATGAAGAGCATCATGTATTCACCACCGTACATGACGTTGCTGTATTTTTCATCCATTTCTCTCCCTTTTCCTTCATGTCCACGTGGTTCTTCGTAAATAGTTGCCGGGGAGTTAAACCATCCTGATTTTTAGTTTCCTTATACCTAGGAAGGACAATTCTCTCTACATCCTGCATTTGTTAGTAAGAAATTGTTAGATCAAGATTGCTACCAAAACTATTTACTTGGAACTCTAACCTTAAACGGAAGAAATAGCAAATATAATAAGGTCAATACTTCCAAATTATGATTAATCTACCTAGTCCACGATAAAATACTCAGCTCCAATAATATTGGATATTATATAGTGCTAGATATGTAACACCCAAGCCTAGCGCCAAGCCTTTTTTATATTTTTGGGTTAAGTATATGAAAAGTCCAATTGAAATTTTTCGAATAGAATTTTATGGGCCCAAATTGGTTTTTAACGGTTATCAATTTTTTTTTCCAATGAACTTGTCATTGTAGTTAATTTTTTTTTTTAAATGGGCTCTACCTCAACCTAGGGCCCACGCCAGTTTTTTTTTTTATTTAATTGGGAGACCCAACATCAGTTTATTTTAAAACTCCCCACCTTTACACGCCTCTTTCCGTTAGTAATAAACATGCACATATCTAATGTATTTATTCACTCCCTTGCACTTGCACGTCTCCACCAGCTCTAGGGTTTTCTTTTTATGTTCAACCACCTATATATATATATATATATATATGCTTATCCCTCATGCATGAAGAATACCCAAGCTACTGCAACCTTCTCCTAGCCTACTGCTCCTCTACAGCCATGGCTCCTCCACTTTCAATGTTGCACACCATCACAGAAGGGTAGATTATAGCCTTGCCCAACCCCATGAAGGAACTACAACCACCATGTTGTCTCTGTTTTCTCCCCAAAAGCTACCAGCCCCCATCTCGCTTAGCCTTTCCGCACTCATGCCCATCTTCACCATGGAAACTGTCGCCACACCGCCTTCAAGTAGACACTGCAATGCCACGCACAGAAATATGCAAGTCACCGTAAAGCAAGAGGATCCTTGCTGCCAGCCACTGCCTCGAACGAGAACTCCCTGCCAAGATACTCCATGCCATCTCTTGCACCATAGCCCACTGCTCAGCCACCGCAACACTACCCTGCACCACCAACCAACGCTGCCGAGACTGCATGAAGACGTCGCTGCAACCTCTGTTTTTCCTAGTAAAAAATAGAGCAACAACATGTAAGGGCCAAAGCGTAATTTGACCACCCTGTTTGGAGCCGCATCTCGCACAAGAGTCTGCCAAAGATCTACAAAGCCACTGTAAGCCACCGGCTAGCCACGTCTCATCCACCCTGTGCAACCTCGCACGCCGAAGATCACCACAGAACATCCCTGTTTGCATGTAAAGTGTTACGCCACCATCCTCTCTCTCTCTCTCCCTCTCCCTCTCTCTCTCTCTCTTAGTGATCAACCACCCAGAGCCGCCTTCTTCCCTCCACTTCACTGTTGTCCTTTCAGTAAGGCTCAGTTGCACCCCGTCTGCTAGTATTTGCTTTGTTCCAAAATAGGAAAGTTTTTCCGTCTTCCATATAGCTTAGCATAAAGTAGAGAAAAATTCTTTTATGAAATTACACTTATGCCCTAGAATTACAAGCCAATTTTTGAACTCGTTTTATTAAGGTTGAGCATATTTTTTTTTCTTTTTTACTATGGGCATAGTTGCTTTGCAGAAAATTAGTTTATTAGTTTAAGTGGACCTAATCTCATTTTTATGTTAGTATATTTTTTTATTTTACAAAAAATATTTTAGAATTAATGTATAAGTTGGAAGTGTTATTTGATATCAAGGTATGTTGGGAAGTGATTATATTTTAGGGTTATAAGAGCTGTAGTTTGTTTGTTTGAGGAAAAAATAGGTTACATAGTATTTCAGGTTTAAGCATTGATATACGTGTTCGATTGAAAATTTATGGGAGTACGTGACTATTTTATAGGTGACGATTGATTTTTTTCGATACTGTTGTGGAGAAATTCTGAAAGGTTAAGAATTCTAGGTAAGTGGGGTTCCTATGCTAGACTTTGCATAAAATAAAAATGAACTGAGTTTGATTTACGAAAATGTGCATCATACGTTTTGAAAAGAAAAGTGAAAACAACCTCAGTTATTTATTCTTCATTACTCATTGAATTATGATGAAAGAGAAAGCATTTTTGTCATGACTAGTGTAGACATGAGTTTATTTTTGACATTCTATTTCTGACCTATGCGAAAGGAGTGAATATGAAAATTTGTGCATAATTATGTAAACATGCTTTGGATCTACTTTGATTACGAAGATGATAAGATTTAGTTCAGTACTCTATTTAGATAAGATGTGATTTCTAAAAACCTTTGGCATGACTTTTTGATTCTGAATTTGATTATGTTTCCACTCTGTTCAGTTATGGCCCTACCACGGATGATAATAGTGGCATACGGCCCAACCACGGGTTACAATAGTGGATACGGCCTAACCACAGGTAATAATAGTGGATACGGCCCAACCACGAGTTATAATAGTCAAAGGATATTTTTGACTGAAATTATTTCTAAATCTTCGCTCTGATATTTTGATAATATGTTCTGCTTTTACACTTTGAAAATGGAAATGTTTTGTTCTACATTCTGATCTCTATAAATGCTCATGTTTACACACTAGTATATGTTCTCTGCTTACTGAGTTGTTGTAACTCACTTCTTATCTCCTAATATTTTTCAGATAATTTTGATGGTTCAGCTGGAGAACAAAAGTAGGAAGTTTTAGCAAGTATGATGATCGTAGTGGAATAAGTACCTAAGGGTACATGTTTATTGGAGAGTCTTATTTAGTAGGTTTATGATTTTATGTTATTTGATATATATTTGGAGTCCTAGATATTTCTAAATATTTAGTGGAGTTTTAAATTATCTCATTGAGGTATTTATTTGGTTCCTTGGTAGAGGAACATATATTTTTGGTTTGAATAAATGGATTTGTACTTTTTTGAGAATATTGGAGTATTTAAATATGTTATGGAAGTTGGATTTAGGTTACAAGAGATAATTCTCCGAACCTTCGGGAATGGGCGTTACAAGGTATATATTCCAGACATGTACAATATTGATAGAGAAAAACACTGGAACTGATCTATAAGACCAATCCTTATATATCTCAGTACGTACCTAAGCCTCAGCCTTCTACGACCTGATCAAATTATTATAAAGACAGAAAAGGTCTCACAATCTTTTATTTCGTACTTTCTACTTGTTACAATATTGTTCAAGATCCGAAATGCCAACGTGCCTGTCCCAATTTGGAACTAGAAGAATCGGACTGCAACAGGAAGTTGTATTCGAAGAATATATTATGACTAATATTTCAGCTGCATGTAATATATTGGCGTTCAATGTGGCATTAATGGTCATGTTTCTTTCTCATCTGTACCATGAAGCTGAAAAATTAATGTAGACTTAGGTCATGTCTAGCTTGTTGGAAGCCTACTTCATATTTTTATTTCGGTTTCATTTGAGGCAATCAAGTTCGAACAAGAATTTAAGAGAATCTTAATTAAGTCTTATTCCAATCTGTGAGTATGACACGGACTGCACAAATCTCAAGCAATATTATTGGTATAAGGCTAGGTACTGGTTACAAGCTAGTCATTTGATAAACTTCTGTTTTTAGCTATTTGGTTTTCTCATGGAACTATTTCATGGGATTTTGTTCACCAATGAATTAATAAGAGAACGAAGGATATATGCCTTGCCTTCTTTTCAGCAAGATTAACCTATATGGATAAATTAATCAAGATAAAAAAACTAGCTAGGGTTTTACTGGGATCCTTATAAGTAACCCAAACTAGTAGTAGTAAATACAGGAAAAAAAATTAACAAAGAAAATCAATTAAGTTGATTAGATACTCATGATTTCTAGTTCAAAAGGTCATGAAAAGGTTTACCAAAATGGAAATTTTTAGAGCAGATCAATAGATAAACTGTTGCAAAGCCTCTACAGCAACCGGTAAATAATGGATTAGGACCGGAGCAATGAATTGAAGTGAGTTGGTTGATGAGAATCTTTACGCCGCGAGTTAAAGTTGTTTAATATATGTTAAAAGAGAATATGTCTAAATCGTAAGAATTGTTGCACGCAGTACCCGAGATGGTGTACATGTGTGATTATCTGTTGGAGATTAAGGACTAGGGGTGGAGGACACGGTGGAGAATGGCATCAGAAGGTTGCCTGAGGGGCGCATATCATGCATGCAATGGATGTAGGGAAATTGCTAGATTTGAGCTTCCAATTCCTCTAAATGGAAAAAGACAAAAACCTAAAACAAAAAAACTTAAAAGTTGGCTAGCTAGAGAAATGGCCGAAGAAAGAGGAGGCCAACACGGAGCTGGTGCAAAAGCTCGATCCTCTCCTTTCGCCTCATGCAAGCAGATCCCCCATGGTAGGCGGACAACATGGGGGAGATAGAGAGAGAGAGAGAGAGAGAGAGGACCTTGAACCATTGTAACTCTCTTTGCATCTGTAAAGCTGCCCCTGGGATTTGATTAATCTGCCTGATGGCATCTTCTATCATCCCTGCCGTATGTAACATGTTATTTTTATTCCGATCTTGTAAACACGTCAAGGAGTTCATGATCTTCCCATCTAGCCCGTATAGAATGCTAAAGATGTTCATGAACCAAACATAACTATGTTCCTTCTATTTCTATCTCCGGTCCATAAAAAATGTCGATCCGTTTCAAGCATCTTAGAAACAAAATCGAAAATCCCGTTCTCGGCAGCCTGGCAAATGGCAGTATAAACTAGGCCATCCTTAAGTTGAGTTTTTGATTGAATTGATTTTGATATCACTTCACGCATTTCAGAAAGAATTTTATTGTACTGGTCATGGATCCTCTTCATCTCGTACAACTGCATGATTCCTTAGACAATTATCGAGACATTTGTCAATCAGTTAATTAGATGAAATTATAAATAATTAATAATAAAAACGAATTTAAAAAAATAATAATAATCTGTGAATATTGATCATTTTGATGGCTGAGTACCGGACAGGGCATACCAAAGAAGTTGAGGACTCCTGAAACAAGATAGCAACACGTTGCGCCGACAGTACTGCAAAGAAAAAAAAAAAAGCCAAAATAATTTGTTTAATTACTTGTATTAGAAAACTTTTACCCAAATCAATGCTAGGGTCATCATAGGGCACTAGTGTTGAGAATATAATATATAATGAAATCTAATTAAATTTTAGAACAAATAATAATTTTACATAATATCAGAGCACACTACAATAAATTAGGTCTTTTGGAACAAAAATTTTCATCCCAAAAAATACCATCTCAAGTTTGTCCCTATAAAACTGTCCCAAAAGGTATTTTGGGACGAAAATGAAAAATTCGTCCCAAAAAGAAATTAAGCTGTAGGGTTCGAACAAAATTTTTTTTTTGGGACGATTTAAATTCATCTCGAAAATTTGTTTGAACGCCTTAAATAACGTTCGAACCACGAGTAATTGTTCCAACGGGTATTTCATGGCCGGTCAATCGATACAAATCCGTTCGACCAAATACACATGAAGAAACGTTCGAACAAAAAAATTATCGATCGAATGCAAATAGTGAATTTCCTGTTCGAACGGCTCAAAATTTTTTCCCGTTCGAACTCTAACTTTCAATGTTCGAACGTTTATGTCCATTTTTATATGTTCGAACGTTTGATGAGAGTTCGAATGGTTATTATTTGGACAATAATAAGAATTTAAAACTGAATAGATATTTATATTTCAAAAATACATTACAAATTGTTCAATATAAATAAAACTAATTTAATAATTCAGAACTAAATAAATAAAATACTAATAATACTAATAAAATTATCAGTACATTATACATAATTGTTCAATATGCAAAAACACTTATAATGAAATTCAATTGTTTGGAGGCCTGAATTGTTGCATAAGCATCTGCATTTGAAGCTGCATCTGTCTTTGTTGTTTTTGCATTTGAAGTTACATCTCTCTTGTTGATCTTCTTGCTGTTTTATGAGCATCTCCATGTATGCTTGCTTCGTCAATTGAGCCTCTAACTCCTACTGTCAATTCTTCGATCCCAGAATTTGCATTCTCGAACGCAATGACAGTAGTGCTTGATGTTGATGAAGAGCCTGAAGGCTTTACACAGCGACCCAAACCCCTCAAGTAGCCAGAACGTTAACCCAGAACTTGTGTAAAAATTTCAATATCACTTGTTGATGAATTAAGATCTGATGCAGCTTCAGCACAAATGGCAACCATTTTATCCTACACACAACATATAAAATTAATATTGACACAATAATTTAAATATGATTAATTAAATGAAATTATAATACTTACATAATTCTTACGAGCATCGGGATGAGTCCACTCTCCATTACTATTAATATGTGATGCAGCATATAATTTTGTCAAATCATAATTAGTGTCTGACTCTTCTACAAGAGACATTGTTAAGATATAAAGTCTATATTAAAAACGAACTGCATAGAATAAAAAAAATTAAAAACAAAGTACGTTACCAATTTCTGAGATAGTCGATAGAAAGATCTGGAGCCTGCATGATGATGAATCTTTAACTTTGATCTATTCATTTTGTTTATAGAACTTCGCTCCTACATAGAAGTTGTAAAAGTTAGTAAGTGAAAAATTACAAATATGACACATAAAGAATTCATTTAATTTACCTTATATGATGGATCCTCAAACATGTCGCAAAGTTTTCCCCATTCTTCAACTCGAACATCCTAAAAAGGATGCTGGCGTGCATCTTCCTTGTTCTCGTACTTCTTGTAATGCTCATGACATCTTGCCTTATGCTTGCGGAATGCATTAGACATAAGCTCTTCGACAATCCTACGCTCGTCTTTCCGACCAAAATTTAGTTCGAAGTCATCCTTGAAAAAGTATATACACAAAGATCATTTAGAATATTAAATAATATGAAAAAAAAATTATTTTTATTTAAATATTACGTACCAAACAACGCTTCTTTATAAGCTCTTTCACATCTTGCGGGACTTTATGCCAGGAACTCGTAGCCAAAGGTGCATAAGTCTGTGTAAGAACACCCACATGCGAAGCAAGCCAAGCTGCTTGTTGTCCCTCCCCTCTGGTATGTTTGTCAGGAATGTTAACCGTAATCTTACCTACTTTAAGATATTTCTCCAACGTCACGCCTCTAGTAGTGCCTCGTCCGTGACGAGATTGTACTATTATCTCTATAAAATAATATTAGTTATTTACCTTGTATCAATTATCATATATCTTAATTAAAAAAATGAGTATTAGCTATTTACCTTGTTCCATAGAGTCAGTCTCTAATGGTAAGTCAGACGGAGAGCTAGGAACAGGTGGAGATGGGATGCGAACTTCTTTCCTTTTTGGTGGCATAATTGTGAGATACTGTATCATGTGAACACAAAACCGATCAATCATCTGTATCAGTTTTATCTATAAATTCGCTCTCATCATCTGTAGATACTTCAGATGAGTCAACACTTTGATCAATTGTCGCTTCAACAATTTCAGCCTCAATATCTTCCCTATGTAATGGGATCATCTCATACTAGCTCAAATCCACAAATAAGTTAATGGCAGGTTGACTCTCTTAGTATGCTTCTTGAGTAGAGGGATCATCTTCTTCTTCATCTTGTCCCTCCACCTCAAGGATAACATCAAAAATATTTCTAGGAGAAAACTTTTGTACTACTTGCCATTGATTTCCTAACTGATGATCGTCTAAATAGAATACTTGAGATGCTTGGGAAGCCAAAATAAAAGAATCATCTTCATACTATTTTTTTGATGTATTAATACTCAGAAAATATTCATCTAGGCATTTTCCTGTTTGATGATTGCTTAAATCCCACCAATCACACTTAAATATATAAACCACAAGCTCCCCCACATATCTCATTCCAATTATATCTATGATAACTCCGTCGAAATCAACATTCTCTCCATCATGACTCCTTTTGACAAGGACACCACTATTTTGTATTTTCCTATAAAGTTCTCAATCAATTGTGTGATATCTACTTCCTCGAGAAATACATGCAAAATATCGAGCAGCGTGCCTCGAAGGGCCACGCGCCAGTGCATATAGTTCATTTGATATATTGTTCGGATTACTCACATGCATTTGTACAACCTACATATTAAATAAAGTATAAACATTCAACCTTTAACAATCCTCTATATTTAAAATATGTTAGTGCAAAATTCCATCTGTATTATATTCATTACCCGTTGTTCGAACTATTTCGGGAACTCCTATTCATGTCTCTGGTCTATATCATTTACTCCCAGTTCTTTTAGCACGTTAATATGATCCTGAAATTAGAAATTATCAACAATAGGCATATTCGGTATGTTTGTTTAATAAATAAATTCAATGATTAAATAACAATTAATTTGAACTTACTTCAAGTGGCTCTCTATTTCTGGGCAATTATTTAGCATGTACCACTGAGCTTTCTTGAACTCTCTTTTACACAAATCATAACCATGCTGAGCACCAAGTGGACGTACTTGTTGGGAAAATATAGAAAATCCGTTCCGTTGTCTTGCTTGGTCAATATCAAAGTTTCTTTCCGGCCGATCAAACCTTGTGTCAATGCCATGAAAGTGTTTGGAATAGAATGTATGCCACTCATCATCAACATATGTTTCTGCAATTGAACCTTCTGGACGGACCTTATTACCCACTGTGCGTTTCAACTTTCCAAGAAACCGTTCAATAGGATACATCCATCTATACTGGACTGGTCCTACAAGTCGAGCCTCATGAGGCAAATGAACGACTAAATGAACCATGATGTCGAAAAATGATGGTGGGTAAATACTTTCCAACTTACACAATATAATTGCAATTTCTCGTTCCATACGATCCAAAGCTTCTACATTCAATGTTCTAGCACAAAAATCTTTAAAAAATGCACCCAACTCAATTAATGGAACCCGCACATCTCTGGTCAAGAATCCATGGATACCAGTAGGCAAGATACGTTGTAAAAATACATGACAATCATGGCTTTTTAGTCGAGTCATTTTTTAGTTATTTGTTCGCACATACCTTGTTAAATTCGAGGCATATCCGTCCGGTAATTTAATCTTCTGCAACCACTCGCAAAATGTAGCTCATTCGTTCCTTGACAATGTATACCACCCAATTGGCATGTAAACAGACGAACCACTTTGTTGCAAGTGCATTTCAGGTCTAATTCCCAACCACTTTAGATCTTTCCGTGAGTTTATATTATCCTTCGTTTTACCTTCAATTGACATCAATGTTTCTAACACGGACTCGCATATATTTTTCTCAATATGCATAACATCAAAACTATGTCGCAATTTTAACGTCGACCAGTATGGGAGTTCAAAAAATATACTTTTTTTTGTCTAATTGAACTCATTCGCACTTTGTTTTCTCTTCCGTTATTTCTTACCAAAATCATTACTTCTAACATTCACAATGAATAGTTGTAAAAATTATCTTACAACTAATTATTTAATATGTCTTAAAATTATCATATAAAAACATAAGGATCATTAATACTTAAACTATGAGGACTAACTTAACAAATAATAGCTGGGTGCATTAATATTAAACTATGAGAATTCACTTAACAAATAATAAAAAAGAATTAATATTAAACTATGAGGACTAACTTAACAAATATTAAAAATAAATTGTTGTGTTTTAATATATGTTAGGATACTTGGCATATATGTTAGGATACTGAATATATATTGTATGTTTGTTGTGTTTTAATATCGTATCTTCTACTTGGTATTGAAATAAATCTTAAACCCGTTCGAGAGTTATCAATCATGTTGAACGGTTGATTGATAACTCTTGAATTGTCCAGAGTGAACAGTTTGGGATTTTTAGATCATTCTCGCAAACTATGAAACTATATCTGTTGCATCCGACATTATGATTTTGGTAGAGTTATCCCTTATTGTTCTCCGGATATGCAGCTTTTAAATATTAATATGAGTTTAAGTATTATTAATCCTTATGTAATTATAATATAATTTTAAGACATATTAAGTAATTAGTTGTAAAATAATTTTTACAACTATTATCTTTTAAATATTAATACAAGTTTAAATATTATTAATTCTTACATATATATACTATATATAATCTACTACAATATTACATATTTATATGATATGTAAGATAGTTTTTAAGATAGTTTTTACAATTGTTCGAACAAGGTAATATCCTATTTGAACATGTTTATACCGTTCGAAAGGAATATAACCACGTTCGAACGGTCTCAACCCAGATTACAAACTCCAGCCAGTTCAGACGAGTACCATTAGTATTTCACAAACTTATATTCAGAAAACACTACAAATATACTTCGAATGGCACCCTCTAACAAACATACAAACGTTGAACATCTAATAGCAATCCTCTAATGAATATATTCTGTGTTTAAACTAAGAAATATCTACACAATATATATAAACTACAAAATCATACCAATAAAAAATGATAGATTTAGAAGTAAAATGATAAATTAAATCATACCTTTAACCAAAATATACTAAGCAATCCTCTTTGAATGATGATAGAATGAAGGAGTTTGTGAAGAAAATGTAAGATTTTCGAGAGAAAACGCAGAAGAGTGAAAGAGAGGAGAGAAAAATGAGGGACTGACGGCGTGCGGAAAAGATATAAGTTCTAACCAACTGTTCGAACGTTAATAAAGTTCGGTCGAACGGAAATTTTTTAGCACGCTAATTTCTCACCTGCACAAATTTCAGGTTTACCGTTCGATCAGCTAAAAATTCAGTTCGAACGGTAATTCAACAGTCTTTAATTGGCGGGATATTTTCCCACCACTGCAATAATCCGTTCGAACAATAACAAGTTACGTTTGAATGGTAGTCCAGGAGTCATTAATTGGTGGGATATTTTCCCACCACTGCAATAATCCGTTCGAACAATAACAAATTACGTTCAAACGGTAGTCCAATAGTCTTTAATTGGCGGGATATTTTCCCACCACTACAATAATCCGTTCGAACTATAACAAGTTACGTTTGAACGGTAGTCCAACAGTCTTTAATTGGCGGGATATTTTCCCACCACTGCATTAATCCATTCGAACTAAAACAAATTACGTTCGAACGGTAGTCCAGCCATCTTTACTTGGCGGGATGTTTTCCCATCATAGCAATAATCCGTTCGAATGTAATTTTTTACGTTCAAAAGCCAAATATGTGTTCGAACGGTTTACGAGTAACGTTCGAACACATCACCTTTATGTTTAAATATAATTTTTCCCAAGCGGATTAAATAAAAAGTACTATAAGATCATATTTATTAGTTATATATACTACTATATATATTGTAATCTATACTAAATATCTTCCCATATAGTATAGTATACTAGAGTATACTATAAACATGTAAGATCATATCTATTAGTAATATATACTATGATATATATTAGTAATGATTACGATATGATATATAATAATCTATACTATATATGATATATATCGTATCATATATATTATCCTATACTAAAGTATAGTAAAAAATATAAGATCATATGTATTAATAATTTATCCAGAGAACATATATATAACCTCAAATATACTAAGGTCACATAATAGAGTATAGACAAATTTATAAGATAATAATATATTAGTAATCTATACTCTATATATACATGTTGTATAGTATCTTATATAACTTATACAGTAAAGTATAATAGAATATATAGTATGATATATATTAGTTAAGTATAAACTCATACCATATAGTTCTATATGCTATCATATATATATATATATATATATATTACAACCTCATATATAATACTTTGATAGTAAAGTATTATGATATATTACTATTATACTATAAAAAAATGCATATAAGTTATTATGTTTTCATTTAAAGTATTCTAATATCATAATACATATTATAATATTACATATATATTACAGTATATATAATCTACTATAATAATATATATATTAAATTAATTTATAGGATTATAAATATAATATACATTTAATATAATTTTTACTAAACTTAAAACAAATTACGTTCGAATGTGAAATATTAACGATCGAACGGTTTTATATTACCGTTCGAACATAAAATATTAGGTTTTATATTAACATTCGAATGTTAATGATTATGCACTACAATCACCGCCATCTGCCGCCACCGTTTGAGAAAGTGAGAAAACGTTTGAACACACTACAATCGCCGCTGTATGCCACCGTAATCAGCATCTACGTCAAACACTCTTCCTCCCAAGTGAAGGTATCCATTTTCAAACTCATTTTACCATTTATTTTATAGTTTTATGGTTTTATTCATTTTTTTAAAAAAATTAGATTTTTTTTATCAATAGTCACTGTAAAACACCATAAATCTAACGTATGATGTTTAGAAATGAAGAGTACTATGTATTTTGTCGAAGAAACCACGGAATCGATGCTATTTTAGGTGTTTTCATGGCCACTGAGTTGACTCAGCCATGGCCGAGTTGATCTGGTTTCCATTCGAACACGTTCGAACGATTTAACCTTTACGTTCGAACCATATATTAAGCGTTCGAATGGTTTTCAGTTTCCGTTTGACCATATATTATATTCGTTCGAACGCTTTATATTAAATTCGAACCATTTTATTTATATTAGATTATTAAATTGTTTTCATCGTTTTATTGAATTTTTCTATCAATTAATTTATTAAAGTATATAATTTTATAAATCTTTTCGTTGTAATTAGATTTTATTACTAATGTTTAATATTTATTTTATTTTTAAAATTTCAGGTTCATAATAATGTCTTATCGGGGCCGTAAACGTGGTAGATCAGGAGAACCTTCCATCCAAACAGTTCGAGAGCGAACTATTTTACTTGAGCGACAGGTAAAACTATCTGATTTTGTAGCTCTTATATGGGAGGGTCATTCCCTCCCATCAGTATTCAATGATCGTGGTTGGGCACCAATCTTAGATCAGCGAGAAGAAGAAATGGAGCTCGTTTCCTTCATTGAGATGGTTACTGAGTTCTATAAATAGCTCGGTGCTGCCAGCCCAGACGATGAAGGGGCATACATGATCTTAGTCCGAGGAGCTCCTGTTATATTTTTAGCGGACGGACTCGCTGCATATCTGGGTATTCCTAGGCTTCTTGATGCCTATCCAAACCTGTCACCTAGAGAGTCTGATCCTTCAGGTGATGCAGCTATGTCTCAGGATGAGAGACCGGATTACACAGATGAGATCGATACACTTGCTGATCATGAGGTCAAAGAATTGATTGTTGGTCCAGATGCTCCAGTGCACGATGGGATGAAGAGTATTACGCAAGCAGATTTATCTTCTTTCTTCAAGATAATGAATTTGATCATTGCCAACAATATTGACCCACGGCAGCACAAGACTGAGGTCGGCATGGATCGAGCGAGATTCATGATACGGGTCGCTCTTGGCATCACGATCTGCCTCGTTGGTTATATATTTGAGAGGATCCGATCAGAGGCACGGTTCATTACGACAGATATACTGTCATATTGGGATTCTCATCACTCGATTTTTGCTACAGGCCGGGGTCGTGTCCGAACCTGCCGAGCGTTCTTGATTTCCGATGGCACCGATCAACAACACTACCCTATTACAGAGCACGGGACACTTGAGATTTCGTTTTCGTGGGGCTGTTCCTGATAGGGCTAAGATTTAGAGAGATGTACAGCCGGGAGATACTGGAGTATCGGCTGGTGAGACATCTGCATAGGCTGAGGCATCACGCACATCTATTCGCGAGGAGATGGCTGACATATTGCGTGTTGAGCTCAGCGTACACATCAGCAGTGATTGTGCAGTGCATACTGCAATACATACTGCAATGCATACTGTCATGTTTGAGTTGCGTATAGAGATTATGGCTACCGTCTCTGGGTTACATACAACGATTAATGCCAATAATGCAACTTAGGTCACGCTTAGTACTCGACTGACACAAGTAGAGACACAATTAGCTGCAGTTGAGGATGTGTGTAGAGACCTCGCATCACAGTAGTTTCTATTTTTTATTTATATTTTCTTTTATTATAATTATGAACAATATATATGGTGTTTTGATAATTTGCTTTATTTGTAAATTAAATATAAAATCTTTTCTGGAATAATTATTGATTTATATTATGTAGTGTATGGTTGATTATATTTATTTAACTAAAAATCTTATTTAACATAAAAGAAATCATTAAAATATTTTTAAATTTATTACATAAAATTAATTAATGAATTTGTATATATGATATATATTTTTTATATTTTGAGTTTCGTACCGAGATTAATATTATACATTCGAATGTATAAATATGGTCCTTGAATTATGTTCTAATTAAATATATTCCGTTCGAACGGTTTAGAAACTTTCCCGCCCGGATTTGCCACCAAATATTTTCCATTCGAACGCAACAAATAATCGTTCGAACGTTTGTGAACTTTCCCCGCCATAATAAATTAATTCTCCGCCAAATTTTACTTTTCGAACGCTTTTTTTTTTCTTCGAACGGGAAAAAGTTTTTGAGACGATTTAATTCGTCACAAAAAATTCTGTTCGAACGGTTATTGTAAGGTTCGAACGATTTTGTAAAGTCATCAATTTTTTGGGACGTCCCAAAATCTCAAATTTGTTGCAGTGGCATAGATCCTGAATTCTAACTCTATTCTTAAAATTTTCAGTTATGCGGGGTTGTCTTAAGTTATTGTAAGCTTTATTCTCTTTTTCTCGAGTCATTTATAACATTACTTTACTGGATCATTTATCGCTTCATCCATATTTTAACATCTTAATCCGTTAATGGATTAAATGTCTTCTTATGTCTATTAATTATACTTCTCACTTATTTGTGTTAATTACTATGGTATTATATATCATTAATTAACTTATAAAAAATAATGTATCATTAAATTACTAACCTTATAGGTAGCATATATAACTTTCGAAGTAGGGCATTTGCTCATGTTGGTACCACATATCCATTATTCTTATATTAAATGACTATAGACAATTTGGTCATTTAATGAAAAGTCAAGTTAGTAAATATTAAAAAACATGGAACTTTAAAAGTTTAGAACATTTCATATTAATCTTCCTTCTATAACATTTTTTTTGTACCTGATTAAATACGTTTAGTAATCGAAGAATGACAACTTTTTTAAGAAAATCTTTATTCATGTGCTGAACAGAATTAAAAATAACAACTTTCTCATACATTATATATATGGTTTCATGAGTACTAGTCTTTTTTTTTTTTTTTTTTTATGAAAGAACTGATCTCATTAATCATGAGTGTCAAATACATCAAACTCCAGGAACAGAATCGAGTAAAAACAACTACATCATTTCTTTTGTGACTATAGGTAAGATACATGAGGGGCATGTTTCAAGATCATAGATATCCTCTGAGCAACCAAAAGCAGTTTTTGCTAGATGATGTGCTGCCATATTAGCTTCTCGGTAGGTATGTGTAACTGACCAACAGGCATAGGAATTCAGAATCTCTCTTGCATCTTCTACCAGGCAGCCACCCAAGCTCCAATTCTTTGTGTAATTCTTCAATAAATCCACCACTTGCTTTGAATCACCCTCCAGACAAAAATGTGTTATGCCAACCTCTTTGCAAAAAACTGCAGCTAGGAGCATACCGTATGCTTCAGCATCAAAAGAGGATCCTTTGAGATTTCTGTGTGCCTGTAAACCTCCAATAAAGAAACCATGGTGATCTCTGATGAGAACTCCAATTTCAATTTTCCTGTCCTTTTGATTTATAGCAGCATCCCAGTTGACCTTAAATAACCCCTCCTCAGGCTTTGACCATCTTGGAACCCCTGCATTAGTTGTGAGCTTGGCCCCTATGTCCTCTGTGAGAGCTTCCCTATAAGATACCAGTTCTGCTTTGGCCAGTTGGTGGAGAGCATTTGGGTGTTTGAATTCTTTACCAAGAAGAGTATTGTTCCTTCTAGTCCATATGCCCCTCATAGTTGCTGCCATTTCTTCTAGTTCCTCTAAACTGAGTATCTCAACGAGTCTGGACCAGATATCAAAAATCATATCACTTTGCACGGATAGCTTTTGCACCTTTTTCACTCCCTGACCCCACACATCCTTAGCAGCAATACATCCCCACAGAACATGTCTAGAGGTTTCTGCCTCCTGCTTGCAGGTCAAGCATGAGCTGTGTTCCACCACTTTCCTCCTTCTTAGATTTGCTAGAGTTGGTAAAGCCTCATTGCATGCTCTCCATAAGAACATCTTGGTAGCAGGGGTTACTCTTAGCTTCCAAATAGTTTTCCAAGCCTGTTTTTCTTTTTCTTTGCTTGAGGTCTCCCCTTCCTGATCACACTCCAACACTGTACTGAGATGGTACCCACTCTTGACAGTGTAAAGCCCATTTGTAGTGAATTGCCACACTAATTTGTCTTCTCTCCCCCTCATGCTAATCGGTATTGATTTAATGTCAGTTATTTCTTGCTGGGTGAACAGCTCTTGTAAGAGGCGTTCCTTCCATTGCTGCATTTGGGGGTCAATCAGATCACAAACCTTTTCACACCAACAATCCACCTCTCGGATAGACTGAATCTTATATGGAGGTGAAAAAGGTAGCCATTTAGCTTATCATATGTTAACTTGTTGGCCATTCCCCACCCTCCATATGAGACCTTCCTTTAACAAACTTAGCCCTGCATGAATGCCTCTCCAGGCAAAAGATGGCCCTGTCCCCACTTTGGCTTCTAACAACCCCACCTTACTAAAGTACTTCTGCTTAAGGATCCTGCCCACCAGAGAGTTTGGGTTTTGTAAAATTCTCCAACCTTGCTTAGAAAGTAAAGCAAGGTTGAAACTCCTCAGATCTCGAAAACCAAGTCCTCCCATTTCTTTGCTATGGCTGAGTTGCTTCCAATTGACCCATTGAATTTTGGAACTATCTTCATTGAAGCCCTACCAGAATTTCCTGAGTAATTGATTTAGCTTACTGGTGATGGAGATTGGTATCATGAACATACCCATAGCATAAGTGGGAATGGTTTGAAGAACTGCTTTGAGAAGGACTTCCTTACCTGCTACAGAGAGAGAGAGAGAAATATGTTTTTCCAGTTGGAAACTCGACTCCATGTTCTATCAATAAGAGTATGAAAGGATGCCACCTTTGCTCTGCCCACCAATGCAGGTAGTCCCAAGTATCTTTCAAGAGTGCCAGATGATTTAACCCCTGTAAGCTCCAAAATTTGTTGTTGAGCTGCCTGGCCAGTGTTTCTACTAAAGAAAATAGAGGACTTGTCTTTGTTTATCACCTGTCTCGAGGCCTTCTCATATATGTCAAGTATGTTGAGCACATGTCTGAGTTCCTCAGCTTTAGCTTGGCAGAAGGGCAGATTGTCATTTGCAAAAAAGAGATGGTTCACTGATATTGGACCTCTTCCAATAGGGACAGGAGTCAAACCACCACAGGCTTCAACTTGGTTTAAAAGTACAGTGAGAGCTTCTGCACATAAGATGAAAAGGTAAGGGGACAAAGGGTCCCCTTGCCTAAGGCTCCTTGAAGGCAAAAAGGACTCTTGAGGCTCCCCATTTACAAGTATAGAATAGGATACAGATTGGCAGGTCTGAATTAATGTAATCCACTGAGGAGGGAACCCCATCTTGATCATAATAGCTTCCACAAACTGTCATTCCACCCTATCATATGCCTTACTCATATCTAGTTTCATAGCCATAAATCCTCTTTTACCTTTCATTCTTGAGTTCATGGTATGTAGGATCTCATAAGCTACCAATGTGTTATCAGAAATGAGTCTCCCGGGAACAAAGGCACTTTGGTTAAGGGAGATGAGCTTAGGCAGAATAGCCTTCAGCCTGTTGGCAATGGTTTTGGAAACAATTTTGTAAACAACATTACACAAACTAATGGGCCTGAAATCAGTAGCTCTCTTGGGGTTTTTAACCTTAGGAATGAGGGTAATGAAGGTGTCATTAACCTCCTTCAGAGAACCACTTTGGTTTAGTACTTTGAGGGCAAAATTACACACTTGCTCACCCACCACCTCCCAATGCTTTTGGTAAAACTGAGCTGGGAATCCATCAGGGCCAGGAGACCCTAGTGGATTCATCTGAAAGATAGCTTCTTTTATATGTTCTTTATTGAAAGGGGTCATTAACCAGGCCTGCATCTCTAAGTCCAGTTTTGTTCCCAATGCAAATATGCAGTCTTCAAAATTAGTGGGGTGTGTAGAAGCAAATAGAGAAGAGAAAAAACCTGTGAATACACCTCCAATCTCTGCCTGCTCAGTTACAATCCTCCCTTGTGAGGCCTCAACCCTTTTAATATAATTGGTCTTTCTTCTTTGACTTGCCTGCATATGAAAGTAATGAGTGTTCCTGTCTCCATGTTTGAGCCAGTGTTGCTTTGCCCTTTGGCGCCACTTTAAATCATTTTCTGTCATAGTAGACACCACATCCTCCTGGGCCTTTTTCATGCAAGCAAGATGACTGCCTGAGCCAGATTCTTGTAATTCCCCAATGCTTTGTAGCCCCTGTGTGTTGTTCGTGTTCTGCTGCTTCTTTGTTTTCTGCTTCCAAGCCAGCAGCTCCTGTTGGCAAGCATCTAGTTGTTTTCTCAGGTCACTAGCCTCACAACTTGATCTAGTGTCCCTCCTCCATGCCTCACTAACTACCTTTTGGCATTCTTCCTTTAACTCCCATGCCATCTCATATCTGAAGCACACTCTTCTTTTCCTTCTCTTGTGGCTTGTTCTGCATGTTTCAATGAGGAGAGGTGAATGGTCAGATTTAACTGCTGCAAGAACAGTGCACAAGCTATGCTTGAAAATATCATTTCATTCCTTATTTCCCAATGCTCTATCAATCTTTTCCTTTGTGAATTTCCTGCCAGCCCTATTATTAGACCATGTAAAGCTTAGTCCCTGAGAGTGAATGTCATTAAGGCCACAAAAGTCAATTGCTTGCCTAAACTCCTCAATTTGTTTATAGGGTTTGCTTGCTCCTCTCATTTTCTCCTTTTGGTGAAGGATCTCATTGAAGTCTCCAAAGCACACCCAGGCCATGGGCCTGGGAGGTTTGATCATCTTCAAAAGTTGCCAACTGCCTCTCCTTTTTCCAGTATATGGGTGACCATAAAAACCAGTAAATTGCCATGTTGGTCCACAGTCATCTTCCTGAATCAGTGCACTGATATGCCATCTAGTGTAATTAATCACTTTGACATTCCATTTATCTTTCCATAAGAGAGCAATACCACCACTTAGTCCCACACAATCAGCTGCAAAGCAACCATCCATCATTAAAGTTCTCCTGTTCCCTTCCATTCTTATAGTTTTGCTTTTAGTTTCCACAAGGAAAACTAACAAGGGGCACTTTTCCTTAGATAAATTCCTAAGGACACAAACTGACCAAGGGTTCCCAAGCCCTCGGCAATTCCACACCAAAATACTCATTGATTTTGGCAGGGTTGGAGACCAGCCTCTGCCTGAACCAGTAAGTCTTCATTTGTGCCAACAACTCCCTTACTCTTTTTTGAGACCGAGTTGCTATGGGTCTTCCTTCTCTTGCATCCCCTCTGGTAGAAAACTCTGGCTGGCCTGTTAGGGGTATCAGCCAGAGGGGTATCACCATTGCCTTCCTCATGGATGGCTCTTTCCTGAGCCTTTCTTTTCCACCTTCTGACAGTGCTTACCAAGTCAACCCTACCAGGCTTCACATGATCATTTGCACTAGCCAACTTGCATGACCCCATACCTTGTCCCGAAACCTGCTGCCTAGGAACATCAGCCCTCCTAGTAGGTGCCACCCCCTTCCTTTTTAAACCTTCCCACTTTCCATGATCATAGGTGGGGGGCCATTTTCCTTCTTTGCACATAAAGTCCTCTTTTGGTGTGTCAGACCCAAAAGAGGACACATGCACGTGTGTTGACTGCAAGCCTTCAGTGAGATGATCTTCCATCTGATCTTGTAACTGGTTCCCAAGGTAGCCACCCTAGACAAGATCAACTCCTACCGTTGCTTCTTCTGCTGGTGGTTGGGATTGGACCCCTTGCTTCTTTTCTTCCTCATTTTCCGCTAGGGACGTGTCCTGCTTTCCTGCCAAAACTTCCACTTTGAGAGCTTTGCCCTTGCACCTTGGTTCTTCTAGTTCAACACGATCCATGTCTCCTTGTTGTTCACCCTTGCGGTGGTTTCCACCTCCACCACCACCGTACCTACGCCTGTCAAAAATGTTTGTGTTTCTGGGTTGCCCTCGTAACCAGGGGCCAAACTAGTTTGAAGCTTGTTCATCTCCTTGTTGCTCAGCTCTCAGCCTTGTGCAGTTCCTTCCTTTGTGAAATAGCACCCCACACTTGAAACAAAAGCTCTGTAAACGTTCGTATTTAAAGGGAATCCAGTGTTGTTTTTCACCTACCATCAGCCATTTCCCTCTCAGAAGAGGTTGATGGAGATCCACCGCTACTCTGAGGCACCTCCCCCAAGCTCGCCCATCAGCCTCGGCTTCAACTCTGATAACATGACCAATTGCTTTTGCAAACTGCTGACCAAACTCTTCTGTCATGGTTGCTAACGGCAGGTTATGCAACTGCACCCAAAAGGGTTCAAACCGAAACTGTAATGCATGAATGGATATTGTTTCATCCACTTCCATCATGGTTAGAAGGTGTCTATCAAAAACCATGGACGTCCACTCAAGACTCTCTCTTTATCTATCAGCTTTTGGAATTCTATCAGAAAGCATTGTTCTCCCAACTCCTTGAAAATAACCCACCCCTCCAACTTCCATATTTGAGACATTGTGACCCTAAATCCCTCGCTGTTAACACTCTTCTCAGTTAAGGCCTTCCCCACCAGACAGTTTTTGCCCCGTGCATCTTCCTCATTATAGGTTTCTGGGTTAACATGAAAGAAAGAGCTTTCCTCCTTGGAAAGATGTAGCTTCTCCCATTGCGATGCTAAGTCTTCTGCTTCCATTACGAACTCACAAGCAAAAACCGATACCACAGTGCTCACATGAAGTGAGACGTAGACCTTTGAGAGTAAACCCAATGCACTGGAACCTCACACTTTCTCTCAGAGAAAGGAAGGCACTCATCCTCCTCATGAGTACTAGTCTATATATAATAAGGGAACGACTTCTCGATTTTTGAAAATTATAAACTAGGATAAATCTTTTCTACAAGTTAACTTAAAAGCAAGGCTTGAAAAATGAAATCAGGTAAGCACTGATTCAAATGAATCGAGCGGTTCAACAAATTGAATTGAATAATTCATGACAATTTTGAATTAGTTATTTTAGTGTTGATAAAAATAAATAAAAATTATATATAATTCAATTTAAACATTTTATATCATATACAAAAGAGAATAAAATATAAACTCATTAACTAGTTTTAATAAAAATATGATATGAATGTAAATAGTTTCAATAAATATGTAAATTTTGTATTTAACCTCAATTGTCCACATGTTTATGACCATCATTATAACTGCATGAACGTCTTCTTTGTGTTTTTGATTATTCATATTTAATTTAGATTTCAAAGCCATTAATTATAAATAATTAGATAATTAAGAGTAGTTTCTCCTACAACTATTTACATTTATTTTACAATCAATCAATGTGATAGTGCAACCTCAAAAATAGTAATTTTATTTTATTTGTGTTCCAACTTTTTACATAAATGTCCTCTATTTAGAAAAAAATAATAAAATAAAAAAACTTGTAAGAATGAAAATCGTAGGTGTAGCTATCATTGCTCTTGGACTAAATAAGTTTAATTTGATAGGAATATGGCCATTCGCAAAAGAGTTCCTCTTTGAAACAGTCTGGCTAGTTTTGGGAGTTTAACAGCCATCAATCAAAGAACGACATGTAAGCAAGTCTACACTAAAAAACATAAAACTCATCACACCAGATCTCTCCCTCTCAGCCCTCCAAATCTCACATTCGTAACCGAGTACACGACCCAAGGTCCTTTTGCGACCACCTTCATCCTCTTCGTCTCTACCCCAGATCAATGCCTCAATCCCCAATACCACCGTCGATGTCTCAAATCAACTCAAATCAACATTCGATGAAGTTGGATTTTTAACAAAGAAAATCAAATCACAAATCCAAACATGCATTAAATAATCACAAAACCCATTTGAATCACCTTTTGTTTTCAACAAAAAATCAAAGCATCAAACTGAAGAGGATGGTGAGGACGATGATGCAAACGACGTCGTATTCGTCGAGTTAGTCTCCATCAGGATGAGAAAAGAAGCACCGGTTCGCCTCGGGAGAGGGGGGGGGGAGGGCTTGACGCCGGTGCTGCGAAAGGGGGGAGGGTTCGAGGATCAGATTTTGCCTAAGGGGCTGGTAGGATGGGTTCGCCTCAGGGGGGCTTCCATAGGTGAGAGTTTTCGAGAGAGGGTGGAGGGAGGGCTCGACACAGGCGTGAGATGGTGGGTTCGTCGACACCTGTGCGAGGTGGTTGCAAGAGGGAAGGAGGCAGAGAAGAATTTCGAGAGGGGGGAGAAGATTTCTGAATCCTCTGTGGTGCGGTTACAATGTTGGTAAAATAGAACTCATACATGTCATTTTTTATTGAAGGGCTGTTATTTGAAGAAAAATAGATGGACTGGTTCAAATTTTTTCTCTTCCCAAAAAGGACGGCCGCTAAGTGGACACAAATGTCACGTCTCAAAAAATATATTGCAGTAGTATTTATATTTCGTCACAAATATCAACTTCAGTTATGGCGATAAATGTTGTCCCTAATGTGGATCCAATACACTGTAAAAAAAATATAAATTAAGTAATAGATCATAGATTATCACAAAAGAAAAACCGAAGATGTTAGCCAAAATTATGGGAAAATAAGCTGAGGAAAAACTAGCTAGCTATCTGTTAATTTCTTCTTGATTCCTTTGGCGCCGTTGTTCTCTGTATGAAATAATCAAACGAGTTTCACAAATCGCAGGAGGCGATGGAATGCGCATACCTTTTTAGCAAGAAAAAAGCTAACAAATCTATTTAACAATATGGTAGAAGTTTCAGTATTCTAGATTTTGACTAATGTGATTAACACCAACTTGATAATGCCAAAGGCCTGTAACATGATTAGAATAGAGTTTTTCAAAGAAATAACAGAAGAAATGTTTTAAGGGATAGCATGATCGACTGTAGAACTTAAGTATATTTTATTAATTGCTTTAGTAAAAAAGTACATTAGAAACTAATACATGAAGTCTAGTTCCATGAATTGCATTCTTATCCAATGTATTTAGGTTCATATTAAATTTTTTAATTCTTGAATTGCATTGTATATAACTTTAGCTTCATATTACGTTCACTCTATCGAAAGTATACATGGGTTTATACTTGTAACTTTTAAGTTCTTTTATATATATATGATCTTAAATACTCGAAATTGTTTTATATATTTATAGGAGAAAATACACAAATTAAGTCAACTCAAACTACCACCCCATTTACAGTCATTCCTCAAATTGTCAATTTTGACAATCATTCTCTTTGCAATGTTAAATTTCAAAAATAAAATATATACACGTACAATTATTTTTATAACCATATTTTAAAATAAGGTTACTTCTACAAATTAAATATATTTTATTTAAAAAATGAGTTATATAAAATATAATTATAAGTCTATCATTTTGCATTGAGAAAAAAGGTAAATTGATTGAAACTAAAACATCATCACTCTCATGTAAACAGATAATTAATACTTAAGACGGTGGACGGGAGGCAGGGATTTTCTCCGAAATTATTTGTCGGCTTGTAAGTGATTAGTTGGCTATTGTAGACACCGGAAGACGATGATCGGTCTTGCAGAAATGATGACCTGCGCACTCAAATATACAAGTCCGGTTTGAATTTCCAGGTGATCTAACTCATTTTATTATTATTTACAAATTTTAACTCATAAATTTTATTATTATTTATAAATTTTAACTTATAAATCTCATTATTATTTACAAATCATTTTTATTTATCTCAACTCACATCTCAAGTTCCTTCTTATCGCTAATTCAAATGAAGACATATATGATCATAACCCCAATAATTGAATTAATCTTGGGATCTAGTCATTTCTTTTTTCGATTAAGCCCAATATCTCCAATAAGAATAAAATTATTGTGCCGTCTCATTTTTACTGCTCAATATGACTGTTGGTCAATTTTTTTTATTTAATAATTAATGATGTAATTTTAAATATATTAATATATTTTTTTATTTTTAAAAAATATTTAAATGTATTAAAAAATATAAAAAAAATAATTACTATGTGATACGTCCACCAATAAGAATAGAGCCGCATGATAGCCCATTCCCCAATAAAGTAGCCGGCCTGAGATTTCAAATGCAGTGGGAACATTAATCATTCAAATCATCTTTATCCGTGCTGTACCCTGTAACGTCATTGAAAAAGACAGCAATTGAAGGTTTGCTTGAATACAAGACAGCTCAGACCCTTACAAAGCAAGCAGGTCAAGGGCAAAATAGCACTGCAAAGTGTGTTCTGAAATGGGAAAAACCAGAGTGTGGATGGGTGAAGGTGAATTGGGATGCTTCTATAAACTTGAAAGAAAGAAGAATGGGGGCTGGGATCATTATCAGGGATGAGGAGGGAGAAGCTCTAGTTGTTGTTTGTGATCAGAAGACAAATGTTGACAGTCCAATGGTGGCAGAAAGCTTGGCTTTGAGGATGGCTGTAGAACTATGCAGCGATCTTAATATACACAAGACTGTTTTTGAAGGAGATGCAAAAGTTGTCATAGAGGCAGTGAAGAGTTGTGAAGAAGAAAACTCAGTTTATGGTTCTTTAGTTGATGATGTAAAGTTCTTTTTTAAACATAGACCAGATTGGTATATTCAGTTTGCATACAGAGAAAAAAATATAGTGGCTCATACTTTAGCTAAGTCAGCTTTAGGCTTGTTAGAAAAAACTGTTTGTATAGAGGACATACCAGATTCTATTGTAAGAAGTCTGGATGGTGACAAAGGTGTTTCACATGACAGTTAGTAATGAAATACAGAGGTATTTTTCAAAAAAAAAAAAAAAGTATTTGGAATGATTATCTTTACGGGCTAGTTGGAATTTCTAGTGTACTTCCTTTGTGGCAATTGGTAGGCAATCTTGTGAGGAATGATAGGAGAATAATTTTGTTAATAAAATAATTTAAATATTTATTGAATTAAAAAAAGAAAGATAAAAATTTGAAAAAAAATATAAATAATATTAAAATATAATTTTTTATGAAAATGTTACTCTTTTTGTTGGTAACTACGTACCTCATTATAACAATAAATGCAATAACGAAAATTACAATAAAATGACAATACAATGATCACAAATATGGTCTACATGATCTGATCAATTCCTAACTATATATAGCTTGACGAAAACGATCAAAAGATTGTCACTAAAGTTGATTTTTTTTTAAAATTAATTTTAATTTAGCAAGCTTTTCATGATCTAATAACGGAAACCACTTATCATATTTGACATTCAAAAAAAGTTTTTTAGGAGAGAGAAAAAGACAGAGAAAAAGACAAAAGAGAGATTTAGGTCTCCTCTTTCGAGGGACCTCGTGGCTCCTTGGCCTGCGCCATGGCCCAGCTTGGCGGCCCCACACCGGCATCTAAGGTAAGATCTTTTGCTGCCTGATGTTTGCTACCCCACAGCCTCTGCCGGAAGTAAACCTTCCGATGAGGCCTCCCAAAATTATTGACGAGCAAGTATGTTTTATGTTTTCTAAGGAAGAAATGGCAGTTTCGGCAGCTCCCTTTAGGTATTCTCTGGTTCTAAAATTTCTCAGGCAAAGACCATCCCTGGATGCTATTAGATCGTTTATCCGTAACAGATGGGGTTAGGCGGTACGGTGGTGGTTTCATCCATGAGCAAGAGCAGAAATGCTTTTGTACGTCTTACGTCGGAGGAGGACTTTAATAAGGCTTTGTCCCGTGAAGCAAGTGAGATTAATGGTGTTCCTTACAGAGTTTTTCATTGGACGCCAGGCTACACTGAAGATGAGGAATCCCCGATAGTCCCAGTCTGGGTAATGCTTCCAAGATTACCCCCTAATTTTTACCATGAGTCCATACTCAGGATCTTAACGGCTCCGCTTGGTAAATTCATTTGGTCTGATAACTCTACACGTTGTACGACGAGAACGGATGGCGCATGAGTTTGCCTGGAAATGGATGCCTCCCGACAGCACTTGGATTTTTTCTGGATTGGTGCGCCGGGGTCTGGTTTTAAACAAGTGGTGGAGTTTGAGACTATGCCCGCTTTTTGCTTGGCTTGCAAAATGCAGAGCCACAACAAACGGACTTGTAGGAGAGGCAAGAGCAGATTAGAGCCTGAAAAATTAGGGTATCAGAAGACTGCTAAGGAGTTCTGTGAAATACGTAGAGGTCCGGATGTGGCAGGAGGGAATACTGACATGGAGGATAAACTAGAAACAGAGTTTGGTCTGGTGGAGGTATTGGAAGGACCCGTTTAGGCTGCAGAGGAGAATACTAGGTTGACAAAGCAGGAAGAAGGGCAGTGGATAGAGGAGGAAAGAATTAATGTTGCGCAGGGTGGTCATGAGGGCACAAGTGATGTCCAGGGAGGTCTTGATGGGCAGGAACAGGGGCTGGATAGCATGAACCTACCCGTCGGAAAGGGAGATGGATTGGAGGAGTCACAGGAAATTGTTTTAGATAGCTTGAAGCAGTCTTTTGGCGATGTGTGCAGGGAGGAGGATGTTGTATTAATTGAAGATGTACCTATGGATGATTGGGGTCAAGAGATACAAGTGGGCGTAATAATGGGAGGGCTTCAATCTTTGTCTGACCAGGAGGAGGATGAAATAAATGCTACAGTAGGGAAAGAAAAGGACTACCTGTCTAAGGAAGGTAATAGTGGAGTAAAGATCAGAGAGGGGAAATATGGATTAAGTGCAACTAGAAGTACCAAGCGGGTCATTATCCGTCCTTCAAAGCTTAATTTATGACAAGCACAATAATGTTCTGGAATATCAGGGGCTTGGGTTCATCAAGGGGAAGGTTGAAGAAGCTAGTTAAAAAATTGAATCCGAAAGTTGTAGCACTAGCTGAGACATTCATGGATGAGAGTAAGATGGGAAATCATATGAAATTTTTATGGCTGGATAATGGGTGGTCCAACCAAATGCAGGCTGGGAAACTTTGGTTGTTTTGGGATAATAGCGTGAATATAACTGTAGTGCGTATGAGCGATCAATTCATCACAGTCAAAATGTTGGAGGGGAGCATGGAGCTGCTAATATCATTTATTTATGCTAAATGTAACTATGGGCTCCGTAGACAGTTATGGAGGGACTTAGAAGAGGAGGTGCAGATGGACTTACCTTGGATGATTCTAGGAGACTTTAATATTATAAGAAAAAATGAAGAAAGAAGGGGGGGGGGGGGAGCTCATCGCCCAATGATAGCGATGGAAGACTTCAACAACTGGATTAATGGATGCGGGTTACTCGAAATCAGCTCACAAGGAAATAGGCTATCTTGGTGCAACGGGCGAGAAGGGCTAGCAAGGAGTTGGGCTCAGCTAGATAGATGTTTTATTAATACAAAGTTCTTAGAATTTCTCCCTCAAATGCTGCTGACTTCTTTGAGGCGCAACACATCGGACCATTCGCCAATGATAGTCTCTAGTGTTCAGCATTTCCAAAGGTATGGGCCACCCCCATTTCTTTTCCAACAAATGTGGGTGGAGCATATAGATTTTTTCCCGTTAGTCAAAAAATGTTGGGAGGAGGAAGGGATTGGCAGAGGTTTGGAGAACTTAGCCTTTAAGCTGAAACGTATGAAACAGGTTTTCAAGACATGGAACAAAGAAAAATTTGGCTCGGTAGAAACAATGATCCGAGAACTACAGCAGAGACTTGAAGTATTAGATGGCCAACTACAGGAGGAATATGAGGAAACAGTGGAACAGGATCTATTAATCACTAAAGTTGAATTGGAAACATGGAAAAATAGAGAGGAATCTATGATTGCGCAGAAGGCTAAAGTCAAATGGCTAAAAGAAGGTGACAATAACACTCGGTCTTGAAGAGAAGGTAGCAAAATCTAGTTACTCAAATGCTCAAAGCTGATGGAACTTCTTTTGAGTCTCCTGAAGTGGTCCACGAGGGAGTTGTCCAATATTTCCAAGAACTGTTGAGCCAAGGAAGCGAACGGGGGTTACCAGATTTGAGACCATTTATTGACAAAGCTTTTACGGAAGAGGAAAATACAGAAATCACCAAGTGTTCCTCAGTAGAAGAAATTCGGTTGGCTCTCTTCAGTATTCCAGTGGAAAGTAGCCTGGGACCAGACGGATTTGGCTCGAGATTTTATAGAAATTGCTGGACATTTATTCAAGGGGATATGGTGGGTGCTGTAAGAGAAGTTTTTGAAGGAAAACAACTCCCACGGTTTTACACAGCGTCTTACGTGGCTTTAATCCCCAAAATACAGTAGCATACCGGGTTTGATAAATTTAGGCCCATCAGCCTATGCTCCGTGATTTACAAAGTATGCTAAAAAATAATTGTAGCAAGGCTCACACACCTATTGCTGAGAGTGATATCCATGGAACAAGGAGCTTTTATCCCTAAGATGAGTATTTTCGAAAACATCAGCTTAGCCCAAGAAATGGCCCAATCAATCCACAAAAAAAAGAACGGGGGAAATGTGATATTGAAAGTGGACATGGCTAAAGCGTATGACCGCGTGAATTGGAACTTCTTGCTTCATGTGCCGGACTCCTCTGGGTTTTCGAAAGAGGTTTGTGGGCTAATCAAGACTTGTATAACGATTCCATGGTATTCCATCCTCTTGAATGGAACTGTAAAAGGTTTTTTCAAGGTGGAAAGAGGGCTTCGACAGGGGGATCCCCTCTCGCCATATTTATTTATTTTGATGGAGGAAGTGCTCACGAGATTGTTAAAGAGAAAATATGACAATGGTACTATTGGAGGTTTTTCTCAAGCAAGAGGTACGCCTCCCATGTCACATATGCTATATGCAGATGACATAGTAATCTTCACCAACGGAGCAAAAATGTCAATTAAAGCATTGGTTAATGTTCTGGGAATGTATGAAAGGTGGTCTGGTCAGCAAGTGCACAAGGAGAAGTCGCCCATTATTTTTTCCAACCATATTACACCAGCTAGAAGAAGAGCAGTACTTGGGCTTACGGGCTTTGCAGAAGGTAATTTCCCATTTAGATACATAGGCGTGAACATAGTAAACGGAAAGCTCTCTAGTCGGCATTTGGAAGAATTAGTTCACAAGATTTGGGAAAAAGTTAGTGGTTGGAAGATGAGACTACTCTCGGCAGGAGCTAAACTTGTTTTGCTAAAGCATGTTTTATCGAGTATGCCTATCTATCTCTTCTCGGTTCTACAGGCGCCAAAGTCGGTTATTACCACTATTAATCGCATACTTAGCACCTTTTTTGGGGGTGAAAAGGATGGTGCACCTAAAAAGAAATGGTATGCTTGGAATAAAATTTGTAAGCCAGTTTCCGAAGGGGGTTTAGGACTCCAAGACTTAGAGGAGACGAAAAAATCTTTACACATGAAGTTTGCCTGGAATATTCTTAAGGATGACTCTCTTTGGACTTGATTTTTTCGGGGAAAATCATCTATCTCTAGTAGAGAATACGAAAGGCTCTCGTTTCTAGAGAATGGTGATGAAGCAAGTACCTTATGTCCTGGAAAGGGCAGGGGGGGCATTAATTTCTGGTTGGACTCTTGGATGGGAGAGGGACCCCTGGCCGATACTATAGAAATAACAGAATCCCCTGGGCTTAAATTATGGGATTGCAAAATTAATAATATGTGGGATGTGCAGCTTATAAAGCGTCTGGTGGGGGAGGAAAAAATGGAGGAGATAGTCGAAGCCTTGGGTAATCCTCGAGAAGGGCGTGACTTGCTTATATGGATCCCATCCAAAGACGGCATGTTTACAGTTCGGAATGCGTGGGAGTGCTTGCGTGTGAAATCCCCAGAAACTCCATGGTCGGCGTGGGTTTGGCATAAATTTCTACCAAAAAAAATTTCGATAATGGTTTGGAAAGCATGGAACAATTGTCTCAGTGTGGATGACAGATTGAGGAGGATAGGGATTCTGGTAGTGTCAAAATGTAATTGTTGCTGCACAGGAGGATATGAGGACATAAACCATGTCTAATATGCAGGTGACTTCGCCCAACAAATATGGAGGAGATGTGCTCAGCACTTAGGAGCTCATTTTCGAGAGGAAATAACGTGGAAGGAAAACATGCTGCTATGGTTTAGGCGTGCATCTCGTTCATCTCAGATGGGAGTACGCTGGGGTGTACTTCCTTCCATTGTTACATGGAGACTGTGGCTGAGGAGATGCAGGGCACGCATGGAAGGAAAAACGGAGTCATTGGAAGAAGTGTGGCAGGCGGTTAGATTTTGGATGGCCAGTTTGATGAAGGACTCCTCAAGATTTCGGAAGCAAGTACGGGGGGATAAAGAAATGTTGAAGAACCTGAACATTGATATAACACCAATAATCTTAAAACGTGCACAACTGGTCAAGTGGACAAAGCTTCAGCAGGGGAGATATAAGCTCAACACAGATGGAAGCAGTGGTACAGATACCTCAGGCGCAGGAGGTCTCCTTCGAGATGCCAATGGCAATTTAATTTTTGCCTTTTCAGTAGACTTCGGTGTTGGTAGTAATAACGCGGCTGAACTAAGGGTCATTTTGCATGGTCTAAAAATCTGCAAAGAACATAGGGTTAATGGGGTGGAGTTTGAAACTGACTCACAGCTGATGGTTAAGTGGATTTGTGGCGCTAAATGCGGGGTATGGTATCTTGAAGACAATTGGGATGAAATACGGAACATTTTCAGAAAAGGAGATCACACTATTCAACATGTTTTCCGAGAAGGAAATGCCTCAGCTGATTATTTAGCAAAACTTGGCACGCAAGGGGTAAACCAAGTATGGAATAACATCATGCAATTATCGAGGAAACTTCGAGGCTTCATCCGAACTGATAAACTCAACCTTACCTATTTAAGCATCAGTTAGTAATAGTCAGGTCTTGTTCGTATTTGTATTTTGTTGGTTTGGAGCTCTTAGCTTGGGTCCTGTTATCATGGTTTTCCTCCACCTAAAGTGAGGTCTTATTGAAAAAAATAGAGGTTCCGTCCTCTTTTATTAATAACGGTAACCACTTCCTTTTTCCACTATATATATATGCCTTTTCAAATAATGCATGGAGTAGTTAATTTAACGGTATTTATGATATTAGGAATATGACTTTCTCTTATTCTTTTTCTAGAAAAGATTTTTGCAATTTTAGGACGTTCTTGCCCTTTAATGGTGGATCGCTCTATATTTTAAAGACGGAACTATCCGAAATTTACACATTTTAAAATTATATATAACACTACTCTTATTTTTTACATCACAAGATGTTATTCTTATAATAAAGTTAATATTATTAAAATAACATTAATATTTATACTAGTTCGGGCAACTTTATACCATTTTGGGTCTTTAACAAACAAATATTACCATTTTCTTAACAGCTGCGACGATCTTTCCATAGCATCGATCAATCGAATAATCTTTTGCCAAGTATGAAATATAAAAGTGAAAAGAAATTATTGATTTCTAGTTATAGATCATTTGGATATTGCTCCCTAAAATGATTGGATGAGATCGATAAATCTAGCAACCAAAATTAATTTCATAAAAATATGTACAAAATCAACTTGATACTTATATCCAACAATCTAGAAATCAAAATATATAAAAGTCTAAAAATTGTGAGAACTCATTCAAACATTTTAATTCACTACTATTCACATATCAACTAAGATCATCTGAAATCATTTCAGAATCCAAATGCAACCAAAGACTCGTGAAGAACAAAATATCCAACAAATTTTATCATTTTGTGTTTTATGTCTGCAATATATCTTATCTACTATAATCAATAAATTATGTTTTGGTTTGGATCTTCCATCCCGCCTTCTCTTGTACTCTTATTAAATTAACGTTGTGATTGCTGATTTAGAAAAATGGCGCCTAAACTCATTAAATAGGAATTAGAAAAGTACAGTACTGGATTTAGATCATCTTTTCATCCTCCTCCAGGCTCCAGCTCCTAAGGAACTGTAACAACCCGATCCTAAGTTTAGGCCATAATATAAGTTTTATGTAAATTTTTCTTATAGCTATTAAACTTATTATTATTATTATTATCAGATTTTACATTATTCATTTTAATAAGATTATTATCATTTTAGTATTGATATTTTATTATGACTCGATTTTTTTTCAGAATTAACTAGTAGAGTTTTGTTTTGAAATAAAATCTTATTTCTCCATATCTCCACCCATAAACCTTATTCTTATCTCTTGATTGGTAACCCTAATCTCATTTACATTTTTTTTTATCTCCTAATTGATCAGGGAAACCAACTCTCAACTCCAAAACTCGTACTCCCAAAACCGAGGTGCAAACCCGTTTGGTTTAAACCATGAGAACCAACTCGGTGATCATCCGCACATCTCCACTCCCATGCATGCACATCTCTTTCCCTAGGGTTTTATTTTTCATAGTGTTCTCTACCACCTATATATATATATATGTTTATATGCTAGATCTTCTGCATGAAGAAAACCTCACGCTGCAGACCAAGAACCATTTTAAGCCTTTGCCCAGCGCACCCTCAGCCCCTCTGCCCAGGGCACGACGACGCCACCGATGACCACCTCAAGGGACGACGAACCCACTCTTCGGACAACACAGTAAACCTCACCACCCAACGCACGGAGCAAGCCACCCAAGGGTCAGTTTATAACATCAAAACAGAGCACCACCACGTTCAAGAGAAACCCACTAGTCTCCACTACACCGAAGCAGCTATGGACAACCCAGAAACTACCGCCTCACCATGCTTCACTGACGACGGATTTCGATCAGCACCAAACTCCAGAAACCACCAGAATATACCCAGAAGATGTCGAAACTAACCTCCCTACCATCCACGACGGGCGTTGAGCCACCTCATTTTCTCTATCTTTCTCTCTCTATCTTCTCTCACGGTGTCGTACCACCCTACTCAGGAACTCAGCCGCGTCGCCGTCCATTTCCAGCCATGCCGTTGACCACTTCTAGCCACCCAGAATCGCCTACTCAACCCTCTCTCGGTGAGCTCTCCTTATCGCAGAACCCCTCTCTCAAACTCTCTGTTTTTGGTTTAGCCGTGTTCTCTGTTCTAGAAGAATCCGTGTGTTTTGATAGGCCCTTGGGCTTTAGACCCTTATGCGTGTGTGTTTGAGCTCTTTTGTTGGGCATATGTAGTACAGTATTATATTATATGGGCCAGATTTCAACTCTTACAAAATTCTAATTATTTTAAGTGGACTTGTATTTTAATTTATATTTGATTGTATTTTATTTCAACAACAGTTTTACTAATTTTATTGGGCTTAACATTTTAAAAGTCAGCTAAATATATTAGTCAAAGGCTATTTTATAAGGATGTTTTGCGAGTATTTTGTTAATATTCATTTGTCTATTTAGTAGAATTTAATAAAATTATTATGTTAAGAATTTAATAAAATTATGATGTTAAGAATATAATAGAATTTATTAGGTGTCTTATAAGATTTAATAATTATGTTAAGAAATAAAACTTAGTTTAAGAATTTAAGTTTTATGAATTATTTTAAAATAGTTCGAGTATTCATCTAAATTATAAATAAGTATTTTAAGTAATTTAGATACTAGGATTTATTGAATTGTTTAACACTATCTTCTAGATTGTAGATTTAATTAAGTAAGATATTAGTACTTATGTGTTTCCAAACAAATTTAGTGATAGTTATTATTTCATAAAGGTCTCAAGTTACGAAGTGTTATTCAAGAAGAAGCACAGTGAGGTAAGTAATTTGATCACAAGTTTAGGATCATCACAGTTCAGTTTTTAGATAATTAGTATGCAAGCCAGTTCATTTCCAACCAATTATTTATGCACACTCATGTTATATGCAAACATGTCATCCAGCATAGCATACTATTTTGTCATTCCGCATCTGTTTAAATTTAGAAATTATGATTATGTATATAGTATGTCATGCATCTCATGTGTATAAGACACGTAAGTCATCTTAAATTCAAGTGAAAGATAAGATCAGATCAGTTAATCAGATGGCCATTCAGATGCATGGTACCAATGCAGTTTAGTTTCAGGGTGGATATGCAAGCCACGAACTCAGTCGTGGTCCACCATAGTATGCCAGAATACTATCAGTGGCTCCCCTTGTTACAGAGGGACGTGGGGCCGGTGCACAACCTGGCACACAGGGTTAAGTGTGTTGGCCGGTCAGTTAAGTCTGATAAATCAGTTAAATCAGATAAACCAGTCAGATCAGTCAGTTAAATTAGTCAAACAAGCATAAGCATTAGTATGACCAGTCACGAATTTAAACTTTTAACATGAAAGTTTTTATGAAAACCTTATGTTTATTATGTTTACATTGTGATAGATTTCTTGCTGAGTTTTCGACTCATTTTAGTTTATTTTCATATTTTTAATCACCCAGGTGAGGATGATGAATACGAGCAGGCAGGCCAGGAATAGGAGCAATTAATTTTAGTTTCAGACTTTCTAAAATAAAACATGCTTTGATGACATGAATTTATTCAATTTATTCATTTAATGTTTTTGGAAAACATTTTCATTAGACAGGTTCTTTTACAAAATAAATTCTAATTTCATTTATGAAATACAAAGTCTCTTGCAGGGTTTATTTTATGAAAAATACGTGACATTCCTAGCCCTCGGGAAGGGGGTGTTACATGAACTGACAAAAAGCTAAAACTGAAATTTGACCAGATTGAAACAGACAATGATCAATACTTACGACGCTAGCTGGACGATACTTACGACGCTAGCTGGATGGGAGGGAGGGATTTTCTCCAAAATTAACTGTCGGCTTGTAAGTCTGATCTGTTGGCTGTTGTAGTCTCCGGAAGACAACGATCGGTCTTGCAGAAATGATATGGATCGGACCTGCACACTCAAATACTCGTTGGAGTTTCTTCTTGTCGCTACTTCAGAAGAAGACATGAGGATCATGACCCAAATAAATGAATAAATCGTCTAGCCTGGTTGGGTCTACTCAGTTCTTTTTAATGATTAAAGCAGCTGCCCTGAGATTCCAAATGTACTGGAATAGAATCATTCAAATCATCGTTAGTACCCGTGCCCTTTGGAATGTCTAGTACTGAACTTACTCTATATGTGGCAATGGTTATCGGTGAAATAAAATGAAACCTGGTCCTGCAAGCTAGATTTTTGTCAGGAATAAAGAGAAAAGATAACCATATAAAAATAAAAATAAAAATAAAAAAAGAGGGAAAAAAAGAGTTAAAGTCACAAGGATACATGACATACAATGAAGAATGAAGTAAAAATAAAAAATGAAACCGGGTCCGGTAAGCTAGATATCTTTGTCAAGAATAAAGAGAAAAGATAAAGATAAAAAAAATTAAAAAAATAAAAAAATAAAAAGTTAAAGTAAATGGCATGAAATAAATAGGATTTTTTTTTCTTTTAAAACAAACCGGAGATGAGGCCTCCTTATTATTAATATCCTCACTTTTGGTCAAGGAAACCTTCTACAAAACCTCCAATGCAAGAAACATCATATAACAAAAGACAAGCCCAAAACCGAAGAAACCCATAAGCTGTGTAAAACTACTACTGAAGAACCTAAGCCAAGATTCATCTACAGACTTTTCTTAAGTACGGTAGACCCGTGCGTTCTAAAAATCCCCTTAAGTAGACAAGGGAGCTCATCCTATGTCAGCCATGCTCTATTGCAGCCATTACTACCCAGTCTAGCAAGGTAATCCACTGCCATATTACCTTCCCTATAGATATGCTGTATTTGAAAATTCATCAACATTAACAGCCGACTCAACTCATCCCAAAAATCCTCCAAATACCATAAACAACACTTGCCTTCCCCTAACCAATTAACCACCACCAGCGAGTCCATTTCTAAAATGACGTTGCTAAAACCCATGGCCTTACAATTTTTTACACCCATTAAAAGAGCCACCAATTCAACTTGATTATTGGTTCCACTGCCTGTGCTAGCAGCAAATACAAACTTCAACCTTCCTTGTTCATCCCGCAGCACTCCACCCACACCTAGATCTCCTGAATTTTGTAAAACTACTTCCATCAATGCAAACTTATTCCCTCTTTAAAGTAAAAGATGGAAGAATACCTATATAAAAGGATATCATGCCCTTCAACATCCCTTCATAGTAGATTTCAATCTCAAATGACGCATGAACATACGTATTTATGCTGAACCATATAAAACTTTATCTTTATCTTTATTTATATTTTTATATTGTTTTTGTTATTTACTTTATGGAGGAGCATCCAAGCACCATATCATCATCGTGGGCCATTCGACCGTATTGTATACTACAATAAATGCTATTAATCCTACCTGCTTTTAAAGATAGAAAAAGTTGGAGAGAGTGACTTTATGAAATACTCTCCTTACTAAAGCTGTGCAAGGTGGCCCCCAGAACAAAGCCCCATCCCTCATTTACCCCTTTTAATGAAAGACCCTCGCCTCACTTCCTATTCAGTGGAGGATGTGGAGAGTCCAACTGAGGACCTGAATTAGGCATTGTGAGCATGACTAAGCTGAGGAAAGGATGTCGAGTACTCCAGGGTACTACCATTAAAAGAATGATTTCTGATGTCTTTAAGATTTAATTATGTTTTTGGTGTAGCAAGACATATGGATTTATAAGTTTGGTATGATATGACTATTGGACCGGGAGATTGTGGACCCTTTGGTTTATTATTATTATAGTAATGACTTTCTGGAGTTTATAATGTGTTTATTTAGAAGATATGAGATTGATTTATGCTTATGACGTCTTTGGAGAATTTAGATGTATCGGGAGACATGTTTATAAGTGACAGGTAGTAATTCTCCAATCCATCCGGGTATGGGGCATTACAAGGGGGAAGTACTACACGAGCTCGTAAGTCAAGTACGAAACGAGCCTTGTCTAAGGAACATCATAAATAGTACCTGCTACTCCAACTTTTTCCACTGCGGATATGGGCTCTACGACATTAACCATAAGTTTGATTATATCACCTTCAGTTTGAGCTGGGGGATGAAAAGTTTAACAAACAATAGCTCGTACTCTCGTTCGTTTACCTTCTTTCATGCAAAACTTGACCAACTTCTTGTTCATTTTTGCTCACCATCCAAGCCCCCATATAGCAAACCCTAAACCCTAAATAGACAATGATCAGAAGAAAATGTGAATAAATAATGTGGGAAAGGAAACCTTGAGGACTACATCTTCTTATTATGAATAATTGAATAAGGCATAAGTCCTATTTATGGGAAGAGAAGTTTTATGGCCACAAAAATATTACAAGTAAACTCACAAACTAACGTGGTTTCATATATTCTATTAGATTTACCTTAAATAAAAGTAATTTTACAATATGATGTACCACATTAATCCACGTCAGTTTATAAGTTTATTTTTGTATATTAATTCCTTTGTGGTTAAAGTATTTATCTGCTAGAAAAATTACTTGGAGATAGATATGAATCATATGATAATCTCTATATAATTATAAAATTCAAATATCTTGGTAATAATAAAATCAAATCTTAACTTGAGTTTGATTTGATTTTATCTTTATCTCTAATATCCCCTAAAACTCAAGGTTGATAAGATTAATGGAGCCTTGAGTTCGAAATTAATTTGTTTGTCGTCATAAAAATTAATCCAATTTAACAAGTCCTTCGTCTAAGAAGTGTTGATTTGCTGATGAAGACGAAAATCATGTGCTTAAACAACAAAGTCGAAATGTAAATCGACAAGACATCGATGGGTCATGGTTGCGATGGCATACACCATATCCCGTTTGGGTACCACTGCGCACCTAGGCCCGCAAGCCCATTATATCCTCAACAAAGCATTAAAAATGCTTTTGTTGTGTTGGAGCGATTATTGCTGCATTGATTTTGTTAGGTACTGATCTTCTTTTCTGTTGCCTGTTTGTTCTTAATGTTGTGAATCTCTTTTTTATAGACATTCTCAAGTGGTCGATCTATACTTGGAATTTGGTTGTTCTATTTTGGACGTGGTTTGTCAAAATTGACCTATGCGGTCTGGTATGGAGAGTTGGAGACTACGAAAGGAGGAAGAAAGGTTTAAATTTCCAACATTACCGATAGATAAAAAAGGGAGAGAGAGAGAGAGAGAGAGAGAATAATTTGTAATTCAGATTTCATCTAAATTAGTTGACCGCTGCCAGATTTTTCCATTGTAGATCGAGTAGTAAACAAGGTTTATTTTGCAAGAAATTTACAGAGTTCTATGGATCAGGCAGATTCTTCAGAAGCAAGTCAAACAGCCCCTGTAAAAACAAAGAAAATACTATTTATTACCGGTATGTTGCGGCTTGGACTTGACTTATGGATTATTTGCTCGTAAAAGTGATATATATACTTTAGTTGTCTACCTTTTTGGGGAGTAATTCAAGATGCAAAAGACCTCTTATTAATTTACGGAGCATACATGTTTCATTTTGAATATTTATTTTCATGTTGAAGTATGCCTTTCTGGGTTTAAATAATCTCCCAAAATAACTTCAAACACAATATTATAAAGGTTTCCCATTATGGGAGCATTTATAAATTTGTATTCATGAGATAAAAAAAAAATGTATTATGTACCAATAACTTCATTTCTCCCTCTTTTCTTGCTCGAGAGCTAGCGACAAGCTGATTGCTAACATGAAACTAGTGTTGCATATTACGGAATGCATGCGCATCTCTCTCTCTCTCTCTCTCTCTCTCACAGCCACATCCACATGGAACTAGTTATTACAGAAGTCATCGAACAATTTCTTTTTGACATTGAATTAATTGATGTAAGGATATTCATCAATCTAAGGGCGTAGTTACTCCGTACACTACAACAGAAAGGGTCTTTTGGGACGAAAATTTTCGTCCCAAAAGACACCAATTTCGTCCCAAAAAAATTTTTGGGACGAAAAGAATTCGTCCCAAAGTCGTTCCAATATCACTGTGCCAAAAGGTATTTTGGGACGAAAATCACCATTTCGTTCCAAAAAATTTCTTTTGGGACGAAATTGAAGGAAACCGTTCGAACACGTTCGAACGAAAATTTTTTTTGTCACGGTTTAAATTCGTCCTAGAAAATGGTTCGAACGGAAAAAATTTTAAGTTCGAACAGTAGTGACGTGTTTGAACGATTTCGAAATATGTTCGAACACACATGAATTCGTTCGAACGTTATGAATTGTCTTTGTGTTCGAACGTTAAATGGTCAGGTCGAACGGTATATGGGTTCGAACGGTATAGGCTATGTTCGAACACGACTGAAATTATTTACGTTCGAACGTTGTGTGATCGTTCGAACTCTACGAACATAAATTTCGTTCGAACATTACGTTTACGTTCGAACGCTATTGTCGTTACATAGAGTTCGAACGTTTTACGTTCGTTCGAACGATATCTCTTTAATTTAAATCAATAATAGAAAACCAAATAGACATTCATACTATTTGAAAAAATACATTAGAAACTGTTTAACACTCACAAAAGTGTTAAAATAAGCGCAAATTAAATAAATAACAGTCGAGACGGGCATTGTTCGTACATAAATAGATAATCCCAAAATCCATCAGTTGCTTAGAGGCCTGTACTGTTGCATAAGCTGCTGCATTTGGAGTTGCATCTGTCTTCTGAACTCTTCTTGTTGTTCTTCATGTTGTTTGAGGCGCATCTCCATATCTGCTTGTTTTGCCAATTGAGCCTCTAACTCATGCTGTCTTGCAGTCAATTCTTCGATTCTGGAATTCGCATTCTCTAGCGCTATAGAAGTCATAGATGCATTCCCAGAAGAAGAGGAAGAGGGACCAGGCTTTACACAACGACCCAAACCCCTCAAATATCCTGAACGTTGACCCAGGACTTGTGTAAAAATCTCAATATCACTTGTTGAGGAATTTTGATCTGACGCAGATTCAGCACGTAGGGCAATCATTTTATCCTAGCCATATATAAGATAAAGAATTAATATCGTCATAAATATTCTAATATATTTAATTAAAACAGGTTATAAAACTTACATAATTTTCATGGGCATCAGGATGAGTCCACTCTCCATTACGATCAGTGTGCGATGCAGCATATAATTTTGTCAGATCATAATTAGTATCTGAATCTTGCTACAATAAATGTGTTAAGATATAAAGTCATTATGATTCATCCAAATAATTAACTATATCCAATAAAAAAAATAGCAATACCAATTTCTTAGAAAGGCGATGGAAAGATCTTGAGCCTGCATGATGATTAATCTTCAATTTTGATCTATTTGTTTTGTTTATAGAACTTCGCTCCTGCAAAGAAATTGAAAATATGATGAAGCGAAATGCCAGATAGGACAAGTAAAATAATTAAATTTCATTATACCTGATATGATGGATCCTCAAACATGTCACAAAGTTTTTCCCACTCAGAAGGTCGGACATCCTGGAAAGGATGTTGGCGTGCATCTTCCTTCTTCTCAAACTTATTATAATACTCATGACACCTCGCCTTATATTTACGGAATGCATTACCCATAAGCTCTTCCACAGTCTTACGCTCCTCTCTCCGACCAAAATTTAATTCGAAATCATCCTTAAAAAAATAGTCACAAACACATTATCATTTATAATATTCTAAATTTAAGTAAAATATAGAAATTTATTCTACTAAATCAATGTTTTAAACATTACCAAACAACGCTTCTTGATAAGCTCTTTAACATCTTGGGGGACTTTCTTCCATGAAGTCGTTGCCAAAGGTGCGTAAGTTCGTGTAAGAGCACCCACATGTGATGCAAGCCAAGCTGCTGGTTGTCCTTCGCCCCCAGTATGTTCGTCAGGAATGTTAACCTTGATCTTACCCACCTTCCGATATTTTTCCAACGTCACCCCTCTAGTGGTGCCTCGACCTTGACGAGATTGTACTGTAGATTCTATAAAATATAACATTGTAATCAATTTCATTTATATCTCTATTATAGGACCTTAATTAATAACTTTTATGAGTATTAGATTTTTACCTTGTTCTGTAAAATCAATCTCTAATGGTGACAATGAAGGAGAGCTAGGAACAGGTGGAGATGGGTTGCGAACTTCCTTCCTCTTTGGCGGCATAATTTCAAACTACTGATACATTCAATAAGTAAAATATTTGTCATCAAGTGTAATGTTAACACATAATTGGTCAATCAGAATCTGTATCAGTTTCATTTGACAATTCGCTCTCATCATCTGTAGATACTTCAGATGATTCAACATTTTCCTCAACTGTCGCATCAACAATTTCAGCCTCAATATCTTCTCTATTTAATGGAATCATCTCATACTGGCTCAAATCCACAAACAAATTTAAGGCGGGTTGACTCTCTTGGTATGCTTCTTGAGTAGAAGAGTCATCTTCTTCTTCATCTTGTCCTTCCGCCTGAGGGATAACATCATATATATTTCTTGGAGAATATTTTTGAACTACTCGCCATTGATTTCCTAACTTCGGGTCATCTAAGTAGAATACTTGAGATGCTTGAGAAGCCAAAATAAAAGGATCATCTTCATACCATTTTTTTGATGTATTAACACTCAAAAAATATTCATCATCACGGACTCCAGTACGAGGATTGCTTAAATCCCACCAATCACACTTAAACAGATACACCGCAAGCTCTCCCAAATATTTCATTCCAATTATATCGACAATAACCCCATAGAAATCAATATTTTCTCCATCATGACTTCCTTCGACTAGGACACCACTATTTTGGGTTTTCCTATAACAATCTCGATCCAGTGTGTGATACCTACTTCCCCGAGAAATACATGCAGAAAATCGAGCAGCGCGTCTCGATGGGCCACGCGCCAATGCATACAGTTCATCAGATATATCATTTGGATTATTCGCATGCAATTGTACAACCTACATATTGAGTAAAGCGTATACTATATCAAAGTTGAAATTAATAATTTTTCATTTGTTATTGAGTAACGCATATGTAATTTCATTACCCGTTCTTCAAACCATCTTGGGAACTCCTCTTCATGTTTTTGGTTTATATCATTTACTCCTAGTTCCTTGAGCACGTTAATATGATCACTGAAATTGATGATTACCACAAATATTTTATATTTTGTATTTTTTTAAAATTAATGAGGCAATTTAAATTAAGAAAAAGTTATAACTTACTTCAAGTAGTTCTCTATCTCAGGGCAATTGTTCAGCACGTACCACTGAGCTTTCTCGAACTCTCTTCCACACAAGTCATAACCACGCACTGCACCAATTGGACGAACTTGTTGGGAAAACACAGAAAATATATTCTGTTGTCTTGCTCGGTCAACGTCAAAGTTTCTTTCTGGCCGATCAAACCGAGTGTCAACTCCATGGAAATATTTGGAACAGAAGGTATGCCACTCATCGTCAATATATGCTTCTGCAATTGATCCTTCTGGACGGGCCTTGTTACCCACTGTACGTTTCAACTTTCCAAGAAATCGTTCAATGGGATACATCCATCTATATTGAACTGGTCCTGCAAGTCGAGCCTCACGTGGCAAATGAACGGCTAGGTGAACCATGACATCGAAGAATGACGGTGGATAAATATTTTCTAGCTTACACAATATTATGACAATTTCTCGTTCCATTCGATCCAAAGCTTCTACATTCAACGTCCTAGCACATAAGTCTTTAAAAAATGCACCCAACTCAGTCAAAGCCACACGCACATCTCTGGTCAAGTACCCACGGATACCAATAGGCAAGATATGCTGTAAGAAAACATGACAATCATGACTTTTTAATCCAGTTATTTTCCAATCATTTGTTCTCACACACCTTGTTAGATTCGAGGCATAACCGTCCGGTAATTTGATCTTCATTAGCCACTCACAAAATGTAACCCTTTCATTCCTTGACAATGTATACCACCCAATCGGCATGTAGACAGACGAACCATTTTCTTGCAACTGCATTTCCCGTCTTATTCCCAACCGCTTCAAATCCTTCCTTGAGTTTATTGTATCCTTTGTTTTTCCTTCAATTGACATCAATGTTCCCAATACGGATTCGCAAATATTTTTTTCAATATGCATAACATCAAGGCTATGTCGCAATTTTAACTTCGACCAGTACGGGAGTTCGAAAAATATACTCTTCTTTGTCCAATTCAACTCATTCGTAGCTCGTTTTCTCTTTCGTTGTTTTTTACCAAATTCATTACAACCAACATTTATAAATTGTGCAAGTACATCTTCGCCAGACAAATATGGTGGAGGTTGGCCCCATTCAACAGTTCCATCAAACATTCTAGAATTTCCACGCCATCTATGGTCACCAGGTAAAAATCGACGATGACCCATGAAACATAATTTCCTCCCGTACGTAAGCCATTCAGATTTGGTATATTTGTTACAAGTTGGACATGCCATTTTCCCCTTAGTACTCCAACCTGACAAATTCCCATAAGCTGGAAAATCATTTATTGTCCACAACACCGCAGCATGCATCTTGAACGACTTGCCTGTTGACGAATCAAATGTGACAACCCCATTCTCCCACAAATCTTTCAATTCTGCAATCAATGGCTGTAAGTGTATGTCTATATCATTTCCCGGTGACCTCGGACCTGGGATGAGCAAACTCATCATGAAATATGGATCTTTCATACACTTCCACGGTGGTAGATTATACGGCATAAGTACAACTGGCCAAGTACTATGACTAGTGCTCATGTTCCCAAAAGGATTAAATCCATCTGTTGCCAACCCAAGTCTTACGTTACGCGGTTCTTCAGCAAACCATGGGTGTTCTTGATCAAATTCCTTCCACACCTGGGAGTCAGCAGGATGTGACAAAATATTATCGTTCCTTACTCTGTCTGATGAGTGCCATGTCATATCTACAGCCGTTGCGCGTGACATAAATAATCGTTGTAATCTAGGTATCAATGGAAAGTGGCGTATGACCTTTTGCGGAACATTTGCCTTGTCCGATGTCCATCTTGACTCGTGGCATATAGGACACTCGTTCAACTGCTCATTCTCTCGCCAAAATAATATGCAGTCATTCTTACATGCATGTATTACATTGTAATCAAATCCGAGTCCTCGTTTCAACTTTTTTGCTTCATAGAAGTTACGAGGTAAAGTATTGTCTGTCGGCAGTGCCTCTTTAAACAGCTCAAGTAACATATTGACTGCCTTAATAGATAATCGACACATTGATTTTATGTGAAGCAATCTTACGGTAAACGACAACTTACTATGTCTTCTGCATCCTGGATATAGCTCACGCTGTGAATCATTCCACAAGTGTGCAAAAGTGTTATGGCCCCCATCATTTGAGCTTGATGTGTCCGTGTCACCTTCATTCATAAACATTCCCGCACCGATGTCACCTAACATTTCCTCCATATCCTCATCGTAATCATCTCCAACAATCTCTGGTTGTACATCTTCATCGATCTCTTCTTCTTCATGTGGAGCTTCGAATGAAGTTGGATATGGTTCACTGTGTAAGACCCAATCAGTATAACCCTTATCAATACTTTTGACAAACAGATGCTCTCTCACCAAGTCTATCTTATGAGAACGCAAATTCCTGCATTCTCTGCATGGACATCTGATACGCCCATCATTATCACATGTACCCAATGCAAACTCTAAGAATTTTTTAACACCTTCAGCATATACATTGTAATTCTGACCCAATCGATCGCTAACTCTCATCCAACTCTTATCCATGCCTAACTATATTCATTACAAACAA